>CAJUUU020000002.1:2532152-2897053 GCA_910589285.2 Mythimna ferrago
GACGTAACCAAGGAGACTCCGCCCGATGGAAACCATTCGTAGCAAATCGGGTAACAACAATCACCAAAACCATACCATCAAAACACTGGCAATATGTGAAGACGACAGACAATCCAGCAGACTGCGCAAGCCGAGGTTTGACTGTCCGGCAACTTAAAGACCACAAATTATGGTGGCAAGGACCACCGTGGCTTCCATCATACACAAACCAAGAAGCCCATAAAACCATTTACGAGACGAATTTAGAAGTAAAGCCGTCTGTAAAACAAACCAATGCGGTAATCATTGAACAACCAACAGAATCCCTGACCACCGCAATTATCAACCACTTAATCAGCAATTACAGCTCCATTACAAAAATCATACGTATTTTTGCATGGATACTACGATTGCCTACCTTGAATAAACCAGACCGCCGACCCTATCTCGAATTACATGAACTTCGTCGCGCTAAACAGCTGATAATAAAAAACGTTCAACAAGCCGAATTTGCAAACGACATAGAGTCATTGAATAAAAACGGCAGAGTGCACTCTAAAAGCAAGATTTTGAGTTTGAACCCAACGATAGATGACCGCGGCATGTTGCGTGTGGGTGGGAGACTGGAAAACGCCCACATGAGTCCGGAGATGAAACATCCCATCATCTTACCTCACGATCATCAGCTAACCACATTACTCATCGATCAAGCTCACAAACTGACTTTACATGGTGGAGCACGTTTAACATTAGCATATCTGCGACAACAGTATTGGATTATAGGCGGATACATGGCCACAAAAAAGTTCGTAAGAAAATGTGTCATATGCAGGAAACAAAATCCATTGCGACAACACCAGCTTATGGGAGACTTACCAGAACCAAGAGTGAATCCAGAACAAGCATTTCTTCACTGTGGCGTGGATTACACTGGCTTCGTAGAGGTCAAAGCAAACAAAGGTCGGGGTATCAAAACCACAAAGGGGTACATTGCTGTTTTTGTATTTATGGTCACGAAAGCGGTTCACCTAGAACTCGTGTCAGACTTGAGCAGCTCCGCCTTCTTGGCAGCGCTAACCAGAATGGCAGCCAGAAAAGGAGCGCCACGATATATGTACAGTGACAATGGTACAAACTTTGTAGGAGCAAACAGAATTATACAGGAAGAATTCAACCAACTTCGCAAAAGATTCAGTGAAAGTTTTATGACCGAGATAGCAGAGATGGGAATAGAATGGCACTTTAACGTGCCTAGCTGGCCTAATGCCGGCGGGCTATGGGAGCGAGCAGTACGTAGTCTAAAACATCATCTCATGAGGGTTATCGGTCAACAAAAACTAACTTTCGAGGAGCATACCACATTGTTAGCTAGACTAGAAGCGTGCCTCAACTCGCGACCTCTTTGCGCGTTAACCGAAGATCCTGACGATATAAATTACCTAACACCAGCTCATTTCTTATCAGGAAGACCAGGAACTACTGTAATAGAAACCGGGCAAGATGCTAGAACTAGATGGCATCTAACCAGCAAATTATTCCAAGACCTTTGGAAAAAATGGAAAACCGAATACTTAGTACAACTCTCAGCAAGAAGCAAATGGATGGAACCACGAAAAAACATCGAAGTTGGAGATCTAGTGGTAATTCATGATGAGAATCTACCCCCAGGAAAATGGGCTCTTGGACGGGTGGTCGACACACACCCGGGAAATGACGGTCTGACTAGAGCAGTTTCATTAAAAACCAAAAATGGAGTCATGAAACGACCTATTGTGAAACTCTCAGTTTTGCCCGTTAATCAAAATAATGTAACATCACCAGAACCAGATATAGAACCAACGACCAAATCGCCAAAAAGAAATAGAAAACCGAGATCAAAAATCGCTACTGTGGCAACCGTCTTATTGTATTTTTTCATGCTGATTTTCCCATCTTACGGTTTACACAACGTCAACCCATTTCCAAACAACCAGACACTTTATTTTGATCCTATTTCAAAAGTGCAACTAATCAGGGACCAATGGACATTAGTTATGTACTACGACATGGGACCCTATTGGGCAGGCATAACCACGTATAACAAATTAGCAGACTATCAAGAACGATTGTGCGCAACGATTGAAACACAAAGCCACTGTAATACGATCGTGCAGCAAGCCCGACACAACTACCAGGAACTGGAGTACTACAATGAACTTTTGCTAACACAGCATTTTGATGTCCATGCCAGACAGCGACGCGCCGCGGGGAAGACACCTCGGCGCCGACGAGGCCTAATCAACGGTATCGGGTATCTAGCGAATGACTTATTCGGTGTGTTGGACTCGCGTTTTGCTGACCAATATGAAAAGGACATTGAAACCATACATCGCAATGAGAAGCACCTGTCCAATCTATGGAAAAACCAAACTTCCATAATCGAAGCAGAGTTCAACCTCATGAAGAGAATGGAAATCACTGTAAATAAACAGCACAAACTAATAAACAAGAAGCTTTTGGATTTACAAGAAAACGCGAGCACTCTTCAGCGCGAAATACAAAATATTTCATACGTCAATGACTTCGCATTGTCAGCGATGTCCGGAAACAACCTCCTACAAGGATTGAGACGACTTCAAGACACGTTGCTCGATGCATTGACAGACATTTATCACGGTCAAATAAGTATACATTTACTGCCACCAACGCAACTTAAACGAGAGCTTCAAATCATATATGGCCAGATGCCAAGCGAACTCACACTACCAATCACCAATTTAGACACTGATCTTCAGTACCTTTACAAACTACTGAAAGTCAAAGCTAGAGCGACTCAAAAGTTTGTCATAATCGAAGTTACTTTTCCACTAGTATCCAGAGAAAGTTACAAATTATACAAGATAATACCAGTACCGCGTCAAACAAACACCATTATGACCACAATCATACCTGTCTCCGAATACGTAGCTGTCAACCTAAAGAAAGATTCCTTTTTTAGCATGTCCGCACAGGAGCTCACGGCATGCCTACACCATGGAACAACCTTCATGTGTCAGCTGCTAAAACCAATCACAGATCTTCAAAATGACGATAGTTTTTGCGACAAAAACACGGAAACCAACGAATGTAAATTCAAACGAACCAAATGCACAAACATGTGGCTCGAATTACATTTGACTTCTCAGCACTTTTACTTTTGTTGTGACACCTACACAATAAAAGTAATATGCGGCGACCATGTGACAGTTCGTCAGCTGAGCCAAGCCGGGATCATTGGCATAGGTCAAGAATGCGTCATCAAAGGAAAGGACTTCTCATTATATTCAATACGTCATCAGTCCAACCAAATGAACGTTTCACAAACCATTTATTTGCCTGAATTTGATCAAATTAATCACTTGGTTAACATCAAGATCCCAGACGAAAGACAGATTGAAGACGGTAACCTATCTATATCGATGACTAGTTTGGGGGAGGCGATAGAAAAACTGAAGAAAAGCGATTCAGAAATAGACGATATATCGTCGCACGATGTCCACCAATACGTAATTTGTTACGTGTTGCTGGCGATCGCTATATGCATAGCAGCAGCCTGGTTGTGGCGAACCCGGCGATGTCGCCTGTGCCGAGGGGCCGCAGCTGGACACCGTGGCAAAGGATCTCACCAGCAGCAGACCACGGTGACCCCACCACCTCCAAAACCACGACGCCAGCGCCGCCAACAGGAGTTTGCAGCGGCTTCACTGACACCGAAACCAGCCAAGAGACACGAATCATTTAGTGAAGTGCTGAGTGCCAAAGATTTAAGTGAAAAAAGTGAATTCAGTTTTCGTTTACACGAGTGTGCCAAACGGTGGCCTAGCGCAAAATATAGTGCAATCAAACGAGACAAAAATACGAACACAGGCAATCGAAATATTGATTTAACTCTAGAAGACTCTATAGTGTAACTTTAAATTTTGTACTTACCAGTTAAGATTATGTACTAGACTCAATGTTTATCATAGTGTAGTTTTAGCAATCATCCCGCATTTCTTCTCGCTCTCGGGAATATGTTCGAGTTTTAATCGAACACTAAGCGAAAATGCATAATTGCATCGAATGCAAGTATGCACATTCGCTCGCCTACCAAAATGTGGGCCAGTTCGCGTTCGGGTCTCATTAGAGCTACACGTACTCATAACCATTACCATTTTACCATATTTACCATTTTATCTAGCGTGTAACCTAGTTTTGTAGTGATTTAGTGCAATATAGTTATTCTCTTTACAATACGAGACTTTAACTTACCACACAAACCATATCCTATATCATCAATACGCGAAAAGAGTGTTAGGTCACCATAGCGCCAAGCACTACTTTTTACATCTGCGAGCAACTTGGTCGTAGCGTTCGCCGGCCGCTGCCGCGGCACCGCTCGCTTCGCTCACTCGGCTCACGCGCGGTAGGTCACAGTTCTAACCTAACCTAACCTATTTCACCCAGTTCAAATTATGAATCTACCTGCGACTAGATAATTAGAGAATGATGAAAACATTTGCTAGCGTAAATTCCTTATCTATAACCTCATTTTTATTTCTAGTCGCTCACTTATTATTTTAGTCACTCACATACTAATTTAATCGTTTAACTAGGATTTCAATAACCCACTTTTAGTAAGCTCGTTCTGGATTTTATTGTTAATCAATATTTGTTGTTAGTTTAGTTAATGTGTTGCTTACTTAAATTCATACCGCTCAAGTTATTAAAACAGTATCTCATCATCAGTCGCTAAGTTTTTTTTTAGTCGCTCGTTTTATAATTCCCCAAAGGATATTACATAAGTAATAATTTAAATTTGACTTATTTATGTTATAATTTAACTAATTCTTTATAGGTAAATATTTCATTAGAAGTAAATGCTAATTTACTATAAAATGGTTTAAGAGACCAGTACTTGCTTTCAGTCACCTAATGAGGAATAGTTATTAATTCAATTAATAAGTCTTTTAATTGAAATTCTTTCAATTACATTAGGTATAAAACTATGATTAGCTCCACAAATTTCTGAACATTGTCCAAAAAAAAACACCTGGACGATTAGTTAATACAAAAATTAGTTTGATTTAAACGTCCTGGATTAGCGTCTACTTTTACTCCTTAAGAGAGAATAGTTCAAGAATGAATTACATCTGTAGCAGTAACTAGAATTCGAATTTGGTTATTTATTGGTAAAATAATTCGATTATCTACATCTAATAATCGAAAATCTCCAAAATTAAGTTCATTAGAGGGGATTATATATGAATCAAATTCAATATTATGTAAATCTGAATATTCATATCTTCAATATCATTGATTCCCAATAGATTTTAAAGTAATTAGGGGAATATTTAATTCATCTAATAAATATAGTAAACGTAAAGAAGGAAGAGCAATAAAAATAAAAGTAATTGCTGGTAAAATAGTTCAAATTAATTCGATTATTTGACCTTCTAATAAAAATCGATTAATATATTTATTAAATAATAATCTTGATATTAAATATCCTACTAAAATTGTAATTATAATAAGAATAACTAAGGTGTGATCATGAAAAAATAATTTGTTCAATAGAACAACCTAATAAAAAAACCTCCTCCTCCTCCAACCTCCTTCTTCCTTTAATAAAAGGAGATGCTCTATTTTGTAAATTATGGTTAGATCATGTTGCAATTTCTAAAAAAGGATATTCCTTTATAAATGGGGTTTATATCCATTACATGTAATCTGCCATATTAGAAGAAATTTCTTAAAATAGGTAATTCATTATTATGAATGTTCTGCAGGAGGAAGATTTTGGTATCATTCAATTGATGATGATAGATTTAAAGAAAATAAAGCAATGCGTTGATTAACTAATTAAAGATTCTCAGATAATAATTAATATAAATATAATAGCTAATAAAGAAATATAAGAGCCTTAAGAGGAAATAATATTTCAAGAAATATAAGAATCAGGATAATCTGAATATCGTCGAGGTATACCCACTAATCCTAAGAAATGTTGGGGGAAAAAAGTCAAATTTACTCCAATAAATATTACAAAAAATTGAATTTTTAGGGTTCCGTAGTCAACTATATACGTAGGAACCCTTATAGTTTCGCCATGTCTGTCTGTCCGTCTGTCTGTCTGTCCGTCCTCGCTTAATCTCTGTGACCGTTAGCACTAGAAAGCTGAAATTTGGTACCAATATGTATATCAATCCCGCCGACAAAGTGGTAAAATAAAATTGGAAAAAAATGTTTTATTAGGGTAGCCGCCCTATATGTAAAGTGGGAAGTGATTTTTTTTTTTTAATTTCAACCCTAACGTGTGATATATTGTTGGATAGGTATTTAAAAATGAATAGGGGTTTACTAAAATCATTTTTTGATAATGTCAATAATTTCGGAAATAATCGCTCCAAAAGTAAAAACAATGTGTGTGTCCCCCCTTTTTTTTTTTTTTTATGGTGGGAAAAAATCATGCATTGACATCCCCCGCCCTTGGGCGGAGCGGGAGATAGTGTCAGACTCTTACTGACTAAAAGACCCACCCCGTTCCTTCTAGCCTTCATACCGGAGCTCGAGCGCCCTTTCGGATAACCCTGGCCCCAGTAGGCTTCGACCCGGCTGGGTCCCTGCTGTTGCTGACAACTCCTTGAGGCGCGCGGGAACAGTGCGCGCCGTCGACGACTTGGGCTTGGTCCGGACAGTTACCGGACAGCCGGACAGTGAGCTACCCATTGCTCACTGTCCGCAAGCCCGCGCCTACGGTGGCCGGAAATCGGGATCAGAATCCCGGCGGCGGCGGCGGCGGCGATAACGCCGTTGCCTGATGCGTTCGGCCTCCTCCTTTGCGAGCATTACTGCTTCGCAGAAGTCGGCGACCGCCTGCCACTCCTCCTCGCTCCGGACCATGGCCTCAACCAAGGCCCGGCGCGAGAGGTCTCCGCCGCCGATCGTCCCCACGAGGGCACGGCGATGCTCCGCCCAAGCAGGGCACACCTCGACTGTGTGCTCCACCGTGTCCTCCGGGCGTTCCGCACAGTGGCGACACCCGGGCGTCACTTCCGCATGAATCCGGTGCAGGAAACTCCCGAACGAACCATGTCCGGTGAGTACCTACGTCATGCGGAAGGTAAGGACGCCGTGAGGTCTTTCCAGCCACGCCTCAAAGAGGGGACTTATGTGTGTCCCCCCTAACTTTTGAACCATAAGTTTAGAAAATATTAAAAAAATCTGAAAAGTAGAACTTTATAAGGAAAATCATTTTGAACTTGATGGAAAGAACAGTTTTTGTACAAAAAAGACAAAAAGGTTGTACAAAATAATTTCTGGACTAAGTTTGTAGTATAATCGTATATGCAAGCATTTTTTTTAACTTCGTTTACATATTTTATTATCCTGAACGTATCTTCTTTCAAACAAAAAAAGAATTATTAAAATCGGTTCTCGCAATCCAAAATTACCACCGAAAACTTCTTCTGGTACCTGGAATAGAGTGTGACGGTAAGTGACGGTACATACTTGTTTGAGTAACAGTGTCCAAATCTATTCTTACGTTTTAAAAATAAACAAGGTCATATTTTCATTAAAACTTTATTACGAAAAGACAAAAATAAGTGCAAACAATAAGTGACGCTGTTATCAACTGATATTGTTCTGTGTACAATTCTTAAAACAGTAAAAACTGTGTGTGCAATCTGTTAATTGTATCTTTCTACCCGATACGTGTAAATAATAACAGTTGTTATTACATCGATTCGTCAAAAACTTTGAGACGGAGTTCCAGTGTGTGCGCAACTTTGCTTTGAAGCCGTGTCTGAGTTTATGGTGTCGCAACGTACCATAACACCGTGACACCTGCCGTAAACGCTTTATTGAACACAGCGCCATCTGTTGATGCCCAGGAGAAGTATATATTGATCGACGCGGTAACAATAACATTAACCATGGTCAAGTGTGGTGGCTGCGGCAAATTTCTTACCTCAACTGATGCAGCTAAATGCGACAACTGCCGATCCTGGTACCATAGGCAATGCGTTGGTATTAGGAAGACGGGCACTATATATCCTTCTTGGCAGTGCCCGGAATGTGAGAAAAATGTTTTGCGGGATAACCGGTCCGAAACGCCAGTTAGAGGGCGTGCAGATGCGCTGCTGGAAGATCTCATAGAGACGAGCCCAACAAATACCTCCTCTTCGGAAGCCGCGCAGGAGCTCACCCAAGATATCAGGGCTGAGCTCAAGAAATTCAAAGAGGACTTCATTAAGACAGTGCGCAGTGAGTTTCTGCTACTGCGCAATGATTTAGCTGACCTGAGAACTTCGTTGCAGTCCGCTAATGACCGTATGAGTGGGTTGGAGGAGAGAGTTGCTGCTTTGGAGAACCAAAAAGGGGCTCAGTCCGTGTCGTCAGATGTCCATAATCTGATTGATCAATTGCGGAGCGACATCAACGACCGTGATCAGGAGCTACTGGCCTCTGATATTCAGATCTCGAACCTGCCTGAGACGAGTGGTGAAAACCCCATACATACGGCTATACTGGTGGCGTCAAAGATAGGCGTCAAAATCGAAGCTCGCGACATTGTCAGTGCAGAGCGTATTGGAGGCAGGCGCATAAACGCAACGCAGCCAGCGCCGAAGGTGACCCGCCCGCGCTTTCTCGTCGTACAACTTGCGCGTCGCGATCTTCGTAACGAGATACTGGAGGCTGCACGAGTACGTCGTGGAATGACTTCTGCTGATCTTGGCATGTCCGGCGCGCCAGCGCGATTCTACATCAACGAGCGCCTTACGAAGAAAAATCGTGAGTTATTTCGGATGGCGCGGGAGGCTGGGGGTAGACTGGGTTGGCAGTTCGTGTGGTGCAAGCGAGGCCGTATTCTTGCCCGATGCAAACCTGGGGAGCCCGCTTCCCAGATACGGTGCGAGGCTGATATACAGCGTATTTTCGAACCCGCATCTGTTCTGGTTGCTGACAGGCAAAGGTCATCCTAATTTTGTGTTCTTTTTTATTTCTGTCTTTTTTTATGTTCATGAGTATTCTATACTCTTAATTTTTAACATACCCATAAAACTTATATTGTTATTAGTGGTCAAAGAATTGTGGTTATTTAAGTTTCTGTTGTATCTTTTTATTGCAAATGTTTGTCTTACGGTGGCGCGACTTGAGAAACTCGTAAACCGGTTTAAGCGTACCCATGTTGTTACATTATTTATTTACACTTACATCCTGCACTCAGGTTTATTCTTTCATTTTAATCTATTTACATATTTTTATTATATAAATTACTCTTATATACTTGTAATGAAATGACCTCCTTGGAAATGACATTTCATTTTTTTTAATTTTTAAGCTGTGGATACGGGGTGACGTATCATTCAATGACAGATGATGTTTAGATTATTTTGTGCATTTTATTGTTATAAAAACTTGTAGAGAGATAATTAAAGGTATATAATTGAGGAGGCGATATTAGTGAACTTTAATGTCGTTTCTTTGTTTTCAGGTGAGATAAAAGTGTAATTTTAGTTAAACGATAATTGTTATACTGTAAAAGCATGTTGAATAAAACAAATCTTTGTTTTCAGAGAAACAATTTGTGGTTTATTTCGAAAATCCTCAATAATATACCTTATATACTTACAAACGCCTATATAAATACTCTATTACAAAAAACTACAACTAATATTATGAATTTAATATCTAAGAACGGAATGCAGATACTGACTCATTTAACTATAGGAATAATTTTACATTTTATCCATGCTACCTAAAAGTGGGAAATATCTTAAGGTTGGCTTCCTTAACGCAGGTTTTGTGGGTACAGGTCATGATGATTTGATTTGTGCAATTGACAAGTATGGTTTCGATATTATGGCCATTAACGAATTGTGGATTCGGGCCGGCGACGAGGCGCGCGCGCCTCTCGTGCCCGGCTACCGACTGCGTCATACTCCGCGGCCGACAGCTGTTCGCGGCGGGAGAGGTGGGGGCGTCGCATTTTATTTGCGCCGCGGTGTGAGCGCGCGTATCTTCACTGGTACGGTTGATCCCAGGTTCGATTCCGTCGAGCAGATGTGGCTAACAATTTCACTTAGCGGTAAGAGAATTGCCATTGGTACGGCATATCGGCCGCCGTGGTATGACATAGATCTTTTCCTTGATGGCATCACAAACACGTTGGCCTCATTGGGTAATTGTGATCACCATATTTTACTGGGCGATTTTAACGTAAATATGCTCAATTTAAACGAGGTTAAAACCAAAAAAGTGTTAGAGTTTTTAAACTGTACGAGTCTTGCTCAGTTAGTCACAGAGCCAACTCATTTTACAGATACGATTGAGACCCTGATCGACTTACTATGCACGGACCTTAAGGCAAGATACACGGCAGTGGAAGCCTTCGGTTCAATTACTGGCCATTCTATTATAGTCAGCGAGTTTAACATACAGCGAGACAAAATTACTCCATTTGTAATAAAATTTAGGCCTATAAAGGATATTTGTAGGGACAGTTTTTGTAGGGATTTGTTGCAATTTAATATAGAACAGGCTTCAGAATTTAACAACGTTAATGAAATGGTCGATTTTTTTAATAATCGCTTAACCTCCTTGTTTGATATTCACGCGCCAACTAAAACTTGTATTATTAGGGAACAATCGCATCCCTGGATTATGGACACTTTAAAGTTCATGATGACCCTAAGATATAAGGCATTAGCTGTATATAGGAAAACCAAAAATGAGCAAAAAAAAAATCCTAAATTGCTATGGAAGAACATTAAGTCAACTTTTGTACCTTCAAAGCAAGGACAAGACCTCCCTCCACATTTTAGAAGCCCTGACCTAATAAATAGCACATTTCTGAAAGTTCCAGGCAACCAGGTAGCCAGCCCGTCGCTTATATCTTTTTTATGAGTCCAACAGATACAGCGAAGCAACATTCTCACTTGCCCCGGTGGATCAAAACGACGTCTCACGTATTATCACTGAGCTTAAGTCTAACGCTGAAGGTTACGACCAGATAACCCTTAGTATGCTTACCCTAACCTTACCTCATACTTTACCTACTATAACGGATATTATTAATTACTCTATATGGACATCCCAGTTTCCTTACCAATGGAAAATTGCTATTGTCAGACCCATTCCCAAGAGTCCTAACCCTATAGAGGTAAAAGACTTGAGACCAATAAGTATCCTACCATGTCTTTCGAAGGTAATGGAGAAGGTAGTGTGCCGTCAATTGACTCGGTTTTTGGAAGAAAACGAGTTGTTACCTGACCTACAATCTGGTTTCAGGAAACAACGGAGTACTTCTACGGCGTTGCTGAACGTTACCGACAACATTCTGTCAGCCCAAGATAAGGGCATGTGTTCACTGGTGGTACTTCTTGATTTCTCACGTGCTTTCGACTGTATCAATGTTTCATTACTAATTTCTAAGTTAAAATATTACGGGTTTGACGATAATGCCATCCAGTGGTTCCAAAGCTACCTCGGTGACAGAAAGCAACTCGTAGAATTACGTTTGGCGGACGGTACCACCTTGACTTCAGCTCTTTCCGCAATAGAGAGAGGGGTTCCCCAGGGATCAATTTTGGGTCCGATTATTTTTATTATTTACTGTGCGGACATAATAAAGTGCCTTCAGAAATGCAAGTACCACATCTATGCGGATGATGTTCAATTATATTTGTCTTTCAAACCAGAGGACCACGATTCAGCCATTAGAGATCTAAACGATGATCTAGAAAGAATCTCCACCTGGGCTAATGAGAACTGTCTGACGTTAAACCCTGTGAAAACCAAATATATTTTGTTTGGTACGAAGCAGCAGTTGAAGAAGCTGCCCGCAAGCCTAAGTTTGACTCTTATGGGTGAGCCTATTGAACGAGTTAATGAGGCGCGAAACCTGGGGTTGTAGGCCTGGGGGCTTAGGTTTGAGAAGCATGTTGCTGACTCCGTTAAGCCTGCAATACACGTTGGCCGAGCTGAGACCAACGCGAGCCTTGGCGAGCCTAAGCAAATATAGGCAAATTGACACACGGCAAGCGCCTCTCTACACGTTCGGCAAGCTTGAACCAATGCAAATGGCCAATAAGACGAGTTTTGAGGAGACGCCCACATGTTGGGCCCTGTCAGTTGTTATTGTGCATTTAAACAATATGGACGACGAAGAAGTCATGGCGGCTGCTGCTATTTATTTAATAAGCGCTTATATTTATTATGTCACTGTATACCGCACTAAAGTTGTGAAAATGAAAAGACAAAAAAGACGGTGGTGGATGTTAAGCCTGCTTTAAGTGGGTTTGTATGACATATAAAACAACATTTTACACCACCTGCTCGATAATGTCGTTCTCAACGTCATACAAACCTCACTTAGAGCAAGCCATTCTATCCATCGGAAGATAATGCAGTATGGCCGATCCCTAGGGAATAATGAGATTTGAATTTGGAACACCAAAAGTCGTCAACATTGTGAGTTAAAATGTACAAGCATCGCATAAGTTGACTCGAAATTCAAACTGGCCACTAACAAAAAAAGAAAATAGAATAAAACGTGCTTGACGGGAGCGTTATAGAAAATTGAAACAATAAGAATCTTGGAGTAGTGAATTTTGTTTGTTTGATGAACTTGTAAATAATATAATACTTATATTTCTATAATATATGATTTGGTTGACCAAATTGTTTTTAGGGTTCCGTAGTCAACTAGGAACCCTTATAGTTTTGCCATGTCTGTCTGTCCGTCTGTCTGTCCGTCCTCGCTTAATCTCTGTGACCGTTAGCACTAGAAAGCTGAAATTTAGTACAAATATGTATATCAATCACGCCGACAAAGTGGTAAAATGAAAATTGGAATAAAATGTTTTATTAGGGTAGCCCCCCTATATGTAAAGTGGGAAGTGATTTTTTTTTTTAATTTCAACCCTAACGTGTGATATATTGTTGGATAGGTATTTAAAAATGAATAGGGGTTTACTAAAATCATTTTTTGATAATGTCAATAATTTCGGAAATAATCGCTCTAAAAGTAAAAAAAGAATTTGTCCCCCCCTAACTTTTGAACCATAAGTTTAGAAAATATGAAAAAAATCTGAAAAGTAGAACTTTATAAGGACTTTCTAGGAATATCATTTTGAACTTGATGGAAAGAACTATCTTTCTATTTCGTCATAATTGCATCTTTAAACTAATATATATTATTTTATTTTAGGTATTATTTAGTATGTATTTGTGTGATATTTATTTTATTATGTGTATGTTTATAATTATAGCAGTGTATATATCTTTAATTATTATTATTTTTTTTATACTATATCATTTTTAACTTTGTATTTTGTGTGTACTAATTTTCCTTTTACTTTTACACACGGTCTCTACTTCTCTTTTTTCTTCAACTTTCCTGTCGCAGGTATGCTGGAAGAGATTTCATTAGAAATAAGCATCACCTTTGTACTATTTTTTTCTGTTTCCTTCCTCTTTTCTTGTATTTACATGTGTGTACATAAATAGTTAAATAAATAAATAAATAATAAATAAAGAACAGTTTTTGTACAAAAAAGACAAAAAGGTTGTACAAAATAATTTCTGGACTAAGTTTGTAGTATAAACGTATATGCAAGCATTTTTTTTAACTTCGTTTACATATTTTATTATCCTGAACGTATCTTCTTTCAAACAAAAAAATAATTATTAAAATCGGTTCTCGCAATCCAAAATTACCACGGAAAACTTCTTCTGGTGCCTATGTATTAATTAGTAACCCAATTCCCCGAGAGATGGCGCAGTATTGGCGGTATTATCTTATAACTACATAAAACTTCTATCAGGAACATGCTGGCAATTTAGAAGAAAACTAAAATTCATTTTTTAATCAAAATGTTAAGGAAAAAACCAGTTCATAAATGGTTCGATAGATGGCGTTGCGTAATGACGTCATCTTTTTAAAAGTCGATGTTAATATTTTCCGTGCTTTCATGACCTACCGTGGTAAAAAATCGTTGCTTCTTAAATATACCTATTCGTAATTTTACGAGTGCACAATCGCTGAAATTTCTACTACTTGCATACTGTTTTAACTTTTAGTTATCACCGTCCTTTGTGGGCCCGTTTTTAGGGTTCCGTACTTAGTATGTCAACGTAACAAATAGCCTTTTTTTAAACTCTTAAGTGGGAACACTTATTGTGACGGACGGGAAACTACGGAACCCTACATTGAGCGTGGCCCGACACGCTCTTGGCCGGTTTTTTTATTATCTCGCAGAAGGTGTAAAAAGTAGAGTATGCAACACGGGGATAAAGCAGTCTTTGTCTTGGGCGGCTTAAAGCCTGCAATACACGTTGGCCGAGCTGAGACCAACGCGAGCCTTGGCGAGCCTAAGCAAATATAGGCAAATTGACACACGGCAAGCGCCTCTACACGTTCGGCAAGCGCCTCTCTGCACGTTCGGCAAGCTTGAACCAATGCAAATGGCCAATAAGACGAGTTTTGAGGAGACGCCCACATGTTGGGCCCTGTCAGTTGTTATTGTGCATTTAAACAATATGGACGACGTAGAAGTCATGGCGGCTGCTGCTATTTATTTAATAAGCGCTTATAATTATTATTATTAAACGGAAAAGTATGAAAAGAACCGAAAACTTCATGTTTGTTTTTTTCAAATGCGTACTTTTTTTTAAATTAATATAAACTAAATGACGCAATCTGATGGTGAGGCGCACTAGTTTATGAGGCCTATGTCCAACAGTGGACAGCAATTCTTATAGCGCCTAAATGGTGATACTTGGGGGAGGCTTATGTCCAACAGTGGACACAAGTAATTATAGCGAGGGGAGACTTATGTCCAACAGTGGACATCAGTCATTATAACGCCTAAATGGCGATACTTGGGGGAGGCTTATGTCCAACAGTGGGCATCAGTCATTATAACGCCTAAACGGTGATATTTGATGGAGGGTTATGTCCAACAGTGGGCATCGATCATTATAGCGCCTAAATGGCGACACTTGGGGAGTCTTATGCCCAACAGTGGGAATAGGTCATTATCGCGAGGAGGCATATGTCCAACAGTGGGCATCAATTATTATAACGCCTAGGTGGTGACACTTGGGGGAGGCTTATGTCCAACAGTGGGCAGGGGTCATTATAGTTAGGGGGAGGCCTATGTCCAACAGTGGACAGCAGTCATTAAAGCCCTAAATGACGATACTTGGGAGAGGCTTGTGTCCAACAGTGGGCACCGATCATTATGGTGACACTTGGGGGAGGCTTGAGGGAGTTCGATTCTGATCAAGCTGACGACAGTGAAATCGAGATTTTGGTTGAGGAATATTATTATTATTATGTGTATAGTGGGCGAAAATGTACCACTCGTACATTTTCGCCCACTATAATATTTCAATTTCAATAAAACTTGTTCTTTTTTTTCAATTTTTCATGAAATTAACCGAAACAATGAATAAAACATTCGAAAGATTTCTATTTTGTTCCCAAACGATTTTTTCCGCAAAATTTCAATGCAACATGTGAAAAAAACGGAAAAAAACAACAATTTGTTTTTTTCATTGAAAGAAACAATTGTTTCTTTATGAGGTCTATACACGTTGGCGCACATTTGCAAGCGCCTTTGATTTGTGCAGAAAAACCGACACCGCTCCGAAGTGAGGCAAGTGATCGCGAGCGGCTGCGAGTCGTGACAAGCTACTCCAAATGAGGTCTATACACATTGGCGCACATTTGCTTTGATTGGCGCAAGTCTACTCAACCAACTAGGCGAGCGACACCGAGCGATGGCAAGACAAGGCAAATATACTGTCTACATATTGGTATTGGCCTTCACTCGGCAACGCTCGGCCAACGTGTATTGCAGGCTTTAGAAATTGCTTTTATCGCCTGAAACTGTTGTACAAGATGAGACCTTTCTTGTCGGAGAAGCTCCGCGAGCAGTTGGTCGAAACCCTTGTTCTATCGAAACTAAATTACGCTGATACGGTTTACGGCCCACGCTTGCTGGCTCGTACTGACAGGCTTATACAGAGAGTCCAAAATGCATGCGCTCGTTTCTGTTATACAGTTCCCCCTAGAAGTCATGTCACCCCCTTTCTTAACAAACAGTTTATTCTAAAAATGAAATCAAGGCGAAAATTACATTTAGCCTGTCTTCTTTTTGGCGTCGTCAAGACTAGGAAACCGAGGTACTTGTACAATAAGCTCAGCTGGATGGCTAGTAGACGGGAATGCGCGCCCAGGCTTTGTGCGCAACAACTCTCAACCCAGTCTCATAGAACAGCGGCTTTCAAAGGCAGTTTCAGATACGCTGCTAGTAAGGTGTGGAATAATATTCCGCCTCCTATAAGAGTGCTGGGCACTATCCATACGTTCAGAACGCGTTTACGGCAGTACCTGATAGATGCGCAAAGGAAACTGGATATGGTCGCTCTTAACGTCTCATTTAAATGAACTATCTACAGTGGATTTTAACTTAACACGAAGATATAAAAATAGCTTATGTATATCTACGGCTTGTGGGTGATGGAAAGTTCCTTGGGCACCGCTGTCTGCTCGTCTCGTTCTGTCTGCGGCCAGTATGTGCGCGCATCATTCGCGACACCTGGTCTGTGTTCCCGCGTGCTTGGGAGACCTGTGAGAAACGAAGGACACGTTTAATTTATAGTTTAAAAATAATTATTTGGCTGTATTTACTTTTTTTTTTTTCATGTTGGCTTACCCTATGTGTCTGGCCTACTTGCATCCAGTACTTGCATTCTGTGTCGCCGTTGCCACTCACTCTGGGGACACGGCAGTCATTGTGAGTCGCAACTAAAAAGATTTTTTTTTTTTTTTATTAAATTCATACTTTTACATTTTACACTTTGATTTATTCAAATAGCTATCAATAAAAACAAACGACACTCACCTTTCTGACTATATACGAATCTTTTTTCACTTCTTTCTTCTACGAATAAAACACTGACTATAACTGATAGATGAAACTCACGCTTTATTTCATTGTGATATTTCTTTTTACTTCCAAAGTACCCGAAATTATAACAAGTTTTTTTATTTTTTTTATTTTTACATTTCGCGCTGTTGGCAGTTCGTCCATTGCGCCTAGCTGCCCTAGGCATAATGAATTGGCGTCCCGTTACACTGCGCAAGCTGCATTGTTTTGAGATTGAGTCGCTTCAAAGCCGGTTGTTTGTTTGCGCATGTTATTATGCACGATTAGATAGACCTATTACAATTTTTATATTTTTATTTATTTTGTCTTTTTTTAATTTGATATATTTGGTATGCTGAACACCTATTTATTTATTATTTATCGCACATAAACATATATAATATGTAATTTATTTACCCTACACCTAATCACTAATAACTGAGTACTAAAAAATAAACCAATTTTCAACCGTACACTCGAAATAAGGTTCAGTTGAAAACCAGCGTCTGGCAACTACCATGTAGTTGTCTGGCATTATTGCTGAATTGGACCTATTTGGCGCCGCCGTGGGACACACATTGTTAGTTGTCTCTTTTTTTTATATATAACAATTTATTTGTGTCTACATGTTGTTCCTACATTGTGTGTATCTACGAGTGTGTATGCCAAATAAAATAGTTTTCTTTCTTTTTTTCTTTTCTTTACCTGTATTAATTAGTAACCCAATTCGCCGAGAGATGGCGCTATACTTTTAGGATTTTTCCTGAGTTGATGGGGTCGGGTATTATCGAATTATTCGGTTGGTCTCTCCTTGGCATTGGCGGTATTATCTTATAATATACATAAAACTTCTATCAGGAACATGCTAAGGCAATTTAGAACAAAACTAAAACTCATTTTTTTAACGCCATCTATCAAAATGTTAAGGTAAAAGCCAGTTCATAAATGGTTCGACAGATGGCGTTGCGTAATGACGTCATCTTTTTAAAAGTCGATGTTAAGATTTTCCGTGCTTTCATGACCTACCGTGGTAAAAAATCGTAGCTTCTTAAATATATTCGTAATTTTACGAGTGCACAATCGCTGAAATTTCTACTACTTGCATACTGTTTTAGTTATCATCGTCCTTTGTGGGCCCGTTTTTAGGGTTCCGTACTTAGTATGTCAACGTAATAAATAGCCTTTTTTTAAACTCATAAGTGGGAACACTTATTGTGACGGACGGGAAACTACGGAACCCTACACTGAGCGTGGCCCGACACGCTCTTGGCCGGTTTTTATTAAAAGATAAGGATTTAAAGATAGTCCTGTGAATAAAAGATATCAGTGAATAAAACCTCCTAAAATGGCAAATACAGTTCCTATAGATAGTACGTAATGAAAATGGGCATGGGACATCAATTGATGAATTTTATAAAATTACTCCTGTTAACCTCCCAACTGTAAATAAAAATACAAATCCTTATCTTATTTTATTTTATTTTATTTATTTGGCTCACCAACAATTGACTACACACATACAAAGATATGAAATACATGGAATAAACTTAAAGACTAGTGCAGCAATTCCTTACAGGTAAGCACAACATGCGTAACTTTATTGTTAGTTGCCTACTTAAAAGTAACTTACTCACCAAACACAATAATTACCGCTTATAACTATAAAACTTAATTATTTGAACTTAATACTAAGTTAACAAGCCTGCCTGACCATCGCATTGTTTCTTAATTGTTTTATATACAATAGTTTTAAACCTACCAAGTGAGTCAGAGTGTACATCGATAAGATCACTGTAGTAGTTTAATAATTTGCACAGACGCGGGATGGGAGAATTAGCACCAAGAACGGTTCTACGAAGAGGAGGACGCAAGGGGGTTATAGGAGTTCGTGGGCTTTTCGTAGGCACACGAAATTGGATCCAGTAAATCTCTCCTCTTCTGTAGGGATATCTTATTAAAATGCGAGAGTCTATCTCTGTATGATTGCTTCTTTTAAGCTATCCCAGAAGAGTATGCTAAGTGCCACAGAAATTTTTTTTGGACCCTTTCTAATCTTAGCGTGTGAGTGGCATAGTGTGGTCTCCACACAGTACTGCAATACTCTAACGAGCTGCGGACTAAACAATTATACAGCAGAGTTTTAGTTTTATTGTGCCGAAAACAAGTAACATTTCTCAATACAAACCCAAGCATTCTTGAGGCTTTTTTAACAACATTTTCAATGTGGGGTACAAATGTCAACTGTCTGTCGAATAGAACCCCCAGGTCTCTTATCTGTTCTACTTCCTGAATCAAGTTGCCACTGATATAATAATTCGATCGCGTTAATTTAGTTTTCCTGGTGAATTTTACGTGGTAGCACTTGTTAATGTTTAATTTCATATCATTGTCATCACACCATTTCACCAACATGTCAATATCTCTCTGCAACAACTCAACATCAAGGTCTGATTCAATCAATCTGCAAAACTTTAAATCATCAGCATACATAAAACAGTCAGAAAATTTCAACTCATTGGCAAGATCGTTACCAAATAAGTTATACAAGACTGGGCCAACGTGTGTTCCTTGTGGGACGCCAGATGTGACCTTGTAGGAACTTGATTGGTAGCCATTGAGGGCTACAAAGAAGGAACGACCATCAAGATAAGATTTAAACCAATTGAGGAGAGGGCCAGTGATGCCGTAAGTCATTAACTTATGCAGGAGCAAATAAGTTAATGACATAAAATAGAGGGGGAATAATTAATTTGAGTTCTGTGAAAGGTAGCTAATCAACTAAAAATTTTAATACCAGTTGGTACAGCAATAATTATAGTTGCCGTTGTAAAATAAGCCCGAGTGTCAATATCTATTCCTACGGTAAATATGTGATGAGCTCAAACAATAAAACCTAATAATCCAATAGCTAATATTGCATAAATTATACCTAAACATCCAAATGTTTCTTTTTTTCCTCTTTCTTGGTAAATAATGTGGGAAATTATCCCAAATTCTGGTAAAATTAAAATATAAACTTCTGGATGTCCAAAAAATCAGAATAAATGTTGATATAAAATTGGATCTCCTCCTCCAGAAGGATCAAAAAAAGATGTACGATCTGTTAAAAGTATTGTAATAGCTCCAGCTAACACAGGTAAAGATAGTAGTAATAAAAATGCAGTAATTCCTACAGCTCAAATAAATAAAGGTATTTGATCAAAAGATAAATTATTTAATCGTATATTAATAATTGTAGTAATTGAAATTAACTTTTTTAAGATTGATGGATTGTGTGAGAAGTAGTATATGAAAGAAAAGGAAGTTAGTGATAGCGTGACAAGTGACAGGACAGAATGGAAGAAAAAAACGTGTTGCGCCGACCCCAAATAAAACAGGACGAGGGCAGGAATATGACAATGATGATGACTTCAAATTAACTTCTTGTGGTGGTCAGTATTATTCAGTTTGATCGGAAGCCGAGTTCAATATAATTGGAAACAGACTAAGCAGATTAATTGAGTTTCCAGTAATTTCAATAATACCTTTTTAGGGTTCCGTACCTCAAAAGGAAAAAACGGAACCCTTAGGATCACTTTGTTGTCCGTCCGTCTGTCTGTCTGTCTGTCAAGACCCTTTATTTCGAGAACGCGTGAAGGTAACGAGTTGAAATTAAAACTTGTATACTGAGGTCTGCGGTCCCTTCAACGAATAAAAAAGATACGGCTGTTTATGTCGCAAAAAAACGTATATTTTGAAACTCAAAAATCGAAATTCATAGGGTACTTCCCGTTGACCCAGAATCTTGAAATTTGGCAGAAAGCAAGGTCTTATAGCACAAATATAGGACAAAATCTGAAACCAGTAAATTTGTTGTTACCTATGTCACAAAAAAAAAAATGCAATTCGGAAAAATCTACGAGACTACATTCGGCAATTGTAGTTTGCATGGAACCGTCAATGCGCGAGTCCGACTCGCAGTTGCCCAGTTTTTTAGGTTTTTTCTCGCTCTAGGGTGAAGTCGGAGAGATGTCAGACTTTTATTGCCTAAAACCACACCTATGTTCCATCTTTACTATGTCTTTTCTTTGCCTTGCGTTCTAGAACCCCAGGTTTCTATTTCGGAAGCCAACCTATGGTCCCAATGGACTTTGGCAAGTTGAGTTGCGAGAAACCACTAACAAAAAAAAAAAAAAACCCATCGCATTCGACAAAAACTACTGATTAACGAAATTACTTACACTCCAGTAGATATACGAATGAAAAAGCGAAAAACAAAAAAAGTAACTGGCGCCATTTTTTTCCAATTCTACTCGGTAAACCGGCGGTCAGTCGCAGTACTCAGGGGAAATCTGATTCTGTTGATTCAATAGAATTTTTCTTATACCCCTTTTCACATACTTCGGTAAGTAACAATATAAATACTACAGTCGTAAAAACAGCACCATGTGTAGAAAAGCTCGGACTGTGAAGCGGAAAATGGGTTCTGTATATATTTTTTCCGTTACAGATCATGGGATTAAAGAATAACACGGTATATCGGTGCCTTTCGTTTTAATCATATAATTTATCTGACGCAAATGTCCAGGGCCTCAAGTCTGCTATTACAATAGTGTCAGAATGGTCTATCATTGATGTCATAATTATCGACTTTGACAAGTTTGGTAATCTACTAATATAATGGCGTCACTATGACTTTCCAATGGTCAACCACTGACACTCCATTGAAAGCAGCATAGAATGGTAATCTCGTACATATTGACAAATGAATATTTGACGTTTGCGGTAATCTGCTAAAACTTTGACAGTTTATTTGATCAGTGTTTTACCATTAGAAAGTTATTGTGCAGTTATTGGTTTTAATATGCTCGAAATTATCATTGTACCACAATTTTATTACAAGACCATTCACCGATCAATGATCGATCATTATAAATTAGCAGATTACAAACTTTTAGCAAAATGACAATGGGATCGTGTTGGAATGACGAATTTACAAAAATAGCAGACTTGGGGCCCAGGTGACTTGCAGAGATGGGGGATTAGGCATGATTCATTTGGTTGGTTTATTCTTTGAGACAATTATTCTATATCAGTTACTTGTGTATTCTGTTATGTAAAACCAAGTACTTATAGACATTTATCCTTTGTTTCTTTTTCATTCTTTCTTTAGTAGAAAATCATTAAATCACATCTCCCGCTCTAGCCAGAGGGAGTAAAATGAGTTCTAGGGAAATGGCAACGCTTTTGAACGCGGTTCTAGCAGGCATCGGCGCTAGCAGACTCCGCCTATTTTGCTGACAGTTAGAAAGAAAGAAAGAAATATAATTTATTTGCACGCATGGATACACACACTGTTAAACCAAAATTTTGGACAAAAAAAAAAGAAAAAAAAACATTGACACAATGTGTGTTTCACGGCTGCGCCGGTTCAGCAAAAATGCCAGGCAACTACATGGTACTCAGTGGTAGTTGCCTGACACTGGTTTTCAACTGAACCTTACTGAGTGAACGGCAGTTATTTATTTATTATTAGTTATTTACTTATTTGTATTATGAGTAAGGTAAATAATATATATAAATGTCAATGTGTGATATGTGATAAATAATGAACATGTGTTAGCGTTAGTTCTTTGAAATGAGCGTGGAACATAACGTGCCGACCCGGGCTACGTATTTATCAGATGGCGCATCCATAGCCCGCGTCTATAGTGACGAGGAACTGCCTTCTGACTGCTGAAGATACTCTTGGCGTCGACCATCGTTTGACTTACGGTAGCCGGGACTATGAGGATTACCCCTTTTTTTCGTATTTTTCCGTCTACTTCGCTTGCTTTATTGTTTCACCGATAGCCTCCATGCGGGGCAGACCTACACCGTATACTCCGCCAATTCCTCTGGGTAATTCGCACATTAGTAACACTCGAATACTTCTTTCTGCTGGATTTTAATCAGGAAACTCCAGAAATAATCGTGTTCCATGAGAACCTGCGTCAGGCAAAAAATAAGGACGCCATGGCGTCTTTTTAACTTATCTCGAAGAGGGGACTAACCACCCCAATCGTGGCGTCCTCAATAGAGATTTATCCCGATTCAGGATCGTAATTAAAAACTGCTGATAAAGTTCGTTTATACACTAATATCATCAGTCTATTGGAATATACTTAAAATACTTAAGATTTTTATAATGGATTATGTTTCCTTGGCTTAGTTTTAGACTTTCGAACTTTCACTTGGTTGAAATCGCTGTTTCAAGTTTGCAACAGTAGTTTCATCCAAGGCTATAAGGAATACATCTTTTTTTTTTTATGGTAGGAAAAATCATGCATTGACATCCCCCGCCCTTGGGCGGAGCGGGAGATAGTATCAGACTCTTACTGACTAAAAGACCCACCCCGTTCCTTCTAGCCTTCATACCGGGCCTCGAGCGCCCTTTCGGATAACCCTGGCCCCAGTAGGCTTCGACCCGGCTGGGTCCCTGCTGTTGCTGACAACTCCTTGAGGCGCGCGGAAACAGTGCGCGCCGTCGACGACTTGGGCTTGGTCCGGACAGTTACCGGACGGCCGGACAGTGAGCTACCCATTGCTCACTGTCCGCAAGCCCGCGCCTACGTTGGCCGGAAATCGGGATCAGAATCCCGGCGGCGGCGGCGGCGATAACGCCGTTGCCTGATGCGTTCGGCCTCCTCCTTTGCGAGCATTACTGCTTCGCAGAAGTCGGCGACCGCCTGCCACTCCTCCTCGCTCCGGACCATGGCCTCAACCAAGGCCCGGCGCGAGAGGTCTCCGCCGCCGATCGCCCCCACGAGGGCACGGCGATGCTCCGCCCAAGCAGGGCACACCTCGACTGTGTGCTCCACCGTGTCCTCCGGGCGTTCCGCACAGTGGCGACACCCGGGCGTCACCTCCGCATGAATCCCGTGCAGGAAACTCCCGAACGAACCATGTCCGGTCAGTACCTGCGTCATGCGGAAGGTAAGGACACCGTGAGGTCTTTCCAGCCACGCCTCAAAGAGGGGACTTACCGCCATAAGGAATACATCTGGTTTCTAATAAATGAAAGAAACTACACTTCTAACCATAGGTCGGAATTAGATAGAGTTAATCATGTACTTGCATCGAAATGTTGATACTAATATGGATTTTTCAGGTGGCCAACAATATTACAAATAAATAAAAATAAAAACATCAGAGATAAATAAGACGAATAAAAGATAAAATTAACGTACAATTTTTATTAGTATTTTTTATTGAAAAAGATCTCTCTGAGGTGAGGTAACAATTTAAACGCTTCTCGTCATTAATGCAGGAAGAATTTTTTTTTGTTATATTTCTGACAGCGTCATAAAAAAAAATCAGCTCTCTAAAATTAATTTTGGGATTTGAGGCATATCCACTATATTCTTTCGCTATATGAAATCAGTGTGTAATCGACTTATAACAGTAACAATTAACTTATGTAAACCTAAAAAACATAGTTATTTATTCAACTAATACAGAGAACCCTAAAATAGAACGCATAAAATATGTATGCAACGAGAATTATGTTTGGTTGGTTAATATTGGCTCTATTCACATAAACTCAATATTTACACGATCCTTGGAAATAGAAGAAAATAATCACGTAAATACACAGTTGCACAGTTATCGGGAAAAGCCCGGAGGCAAGTGAGCGGACATGAGGTCGAACCGGGTCACTCCTGTAACTGACGTTGTTTGAGTCAAGCTGTGCTACGTCACATCAAGCTATGCAACGTCAACGTCAAATTGTGTCCATCACTACCATGCTACGTTTAGTTATGGGGTTAACAGGAATGTTAGTGACTTTCTTTGTTATTTCTGGTTTTATAAAGATTTTTGCAGAGATACAGGAGGCCTTCTTCTTCTGCTTCTAATTCCCTGGACTGCTTTCCGTACAAACGTCACAATCTTACGAGAACTGAACACTGAGACTTGACTGTCGACTAACTTTATGTGCATAGTACTAGAGTATTGACCATATAGCCAGAAAAATGGCCACCAACCTTAAACAACTCATTGTAACTGGCACGGTTGATGACAAATGACCAAGAGGCCAAAAATATGGGCAGATCAGGGCCTCAAGTCTGCTATACTTCATAATTGTTGATTTTGACAAGTTTTGGTAATCTACTAATATAGTGACGTCATTATGAATTTCCGATGGTCAACCACGGACACTCCATTGAAAGAAATGGCATAGAATGGTAATCTCGTACATAATGACAAATGAATATCTAACGTATGCGGTAATCTGCAAAAAATTTGACAGTTCCTTTGATCAGTGACCTACCATTACGTCATTGCGCAATTAGTGCTTTTAATAAGCTCGATATTGTCATTCTACCACAATTCTATTACAAGACCATTGACCGATCAATGATCGATCATTATGAATTAGCAGATTACAAACTTTTAGCAAAATGACAATGGGATCGTGTTGGAATGACGAATTTATAAAAATAGCAGACTTAGGCCCCTGGTCCGTCGTTGCACGTCGCACATCATGACCAAGTACCGTCACAGATAGCGAGACACCATCAATAAGAAGCTAATCCAGCGCGGGCTTCACGACCTTCAGTAATGAGGAATACGACTCGAGGAAGAGAAGAAGGTGGACCTATGTCCAGTGGTGGTCATCTTTCGGTTGAAATCATGATTTAGTTTCGTCGGGCCCTAATTCAAGCCTTGGTTCAGAGCGAGACAGAATTGTTTTTTTTTTTTTTGATTGCCTTCTTCTGCGAAGCAGTAGTGCTAGCGAAGGAGACGGCCGCACGCGTGATGGAACAAACTTATTCAAGCCTAACCCGCTGCGGCCCCAACCTCGACTACCAGCTACAGTAGGCGCGAGTTTGCAGATGACAAGCAGTAAGTAGCTCACCGTCCAGCCTTCCAGTAACCGTCCGCACCGAGCCCAAGTAGTTGAAAGCTCTAAGTGTGCAACGCGGTCCTCAAAGACCGCGGACAGAGGGCGCTAGTGGCGCACAGTTAACATCGACTCCGTATTCGAAAAAGTAAATAAATAGTAATTGTGCATCAATTAATTAACTATGTATCTCGTTGTGTGCATAAAGTGACTATTGACGCTAATCAGTGTTATCTCCACAAAACTTAAGTGTAAAGTGACATTATGAACAACTATATGTGCAATGTATAAAACTTAGATAAATTAATGACACGGGCGTAAGGAAGGCGTATAAGCAGACTTTATGACGAACTAATACCAAAAACTACAGGTACAAAAACAAATTTATATTAAAACCGCATTTATCTCATAAAGTGGAAATAATAGTCGTTTATTTTCAATATTTTGAATCCATAAACCCATCAAAATTGAGTAAAGTGACATCTAGTGTCTCAATAATCGATACTGTATGATAGACATCTAGTGACAAACAGCAGTACTGCAAACACAAACTATGAGCGAAATCAATAACGTCACCGTAAGGCGCGTACGAGCGGTCGCAAACTCCGACTACAACTTAGACGAAAGCCTTGCCGATCGCACCCTAGATGGCACTATATGCAGCATGCCGGAAATGTCAGATAATGACGATATTGATTTAATTACTCAATTAAAGAAAAATATTGATGATCTCACTATTAAACTCTGTAGTGCAAATGGAGAAATTGACTCACTAAGCTAAAAATCTTATTCGTAAGAACTCACTCTACAAACAAATAGTGACTAGTCCGAGACAATCTCCTACCATTACGCCTAAAAAAAGGGGGTCAAAATATTCAAAACAAACAAGATGGATAAATAAACAAACACAGACAGATTTCGAAAAAGTAGCCAAAGAAAAAGTAACCAAAAACTATGACAAACAGAAATCGATTACTGCAAATTCCAGCCCACAGATGGCGCCACAACCTTCGAATGAGCAAGAAACAACACAAAAACGTATACAAACGAACAAAAACAAATTGAAAAATAAGCTATGTATATTAAGTACTAATAAAACTAATAAGATATTAACTCTGGCAGAAGAATACTTTGCAGACAATTATCAAATATGTCACTATCTAACACCAAAGGTGGATATTATGCACCTTCTACGGGATTTACAAACAAAACTTCAACATTACACAAAGAATGATTTCTGTATGATAATGATCGGCGAAGAAGATTTTAAAACGACTAAATGTTACTTTGACATAATTACATACTTGAGAAGCTCATTACAGAACATTAAGAATACAAATATAATTATAACTTTGCCAACATACAAATATAATAATGACTACAATATTTTATATAACTCAAGAGTGGAAATGTTCAACAACATGCTATGTATGGACAATATTACACAGCAATATTCATATGTTCTGGATTCCAATTTGAACTTGAGCTATGACCATTCTACGTACATAAGGTCAGGAGCCGTAAAAGACTGCGCCATGAGAGTAATTTTTGAGGACCTTTTCAACCTTCAATTGGAATTTTTTTAAGAAAATGCTCTCATCGAAGAAAGTGAATCAGAAGACCAGTTTTTTCTCCAGTAAATATATCAATATAATACACCAAAATATTGCAGGTTTACTAAATAAATCAAATGCTCTTACGGTATGCTTAAATGAACTATCTGACACAAACATTAATGTAGATATTATATGTATTACCGAACATTTCATTATGAAAGGTCACGAAAAGCATCTGTACATACCAAATTTCAGTTTAGCTGCATGTTACAGTAGACAGGAAAAGAAGAGAGGAGGAGCATGTATAATTGTTAATAATTTCCACCAATGGAGGGAAATTCCTCAAATATCAAAACTGTCATTACCAGGGGTCTTTGAATGTTGTGCTGTCGAGCTTATTAATTATAAATTAATAGTGGTATGTATTTATAGAGTACCAAACGCTAGTAATATAAATGACTGTTTTAATAAACTTGAAACTTTGCTTAAAGAAATATCTAACAGGCGTTCTAAGAATGTTGTAATTGCAGGCGATTTTAATATTGACGTTTTGAAACCGAGTAGCAATTCAGTTGCACTTGAGTATCTACTACTAGGTTATAATTTGAAACTTGCTCTGAAACAGCCAACGCGAATGGCTAGTGGGACATGTATAGATAATTTTGCGCATAACTTTAAGAAGAGTTGTAAGACAGATGTACTTGAGTTTGCATTGTCAGACCATACCGCACAGCTACTGCAATGTCCAGTTCCCAATGTATATTATATCAAATCCTGGTATATAACTAGAAGAGATTACAATAAAGATAATATAGAGAAATTTAAAAATAGCATAAGTAGTCTGAAATTTTCGGAGATTTATCTTACTGATGATCCCAACGTAGCTTACAATGAATTTATCGACATTTTCAAATTATTTTACGAGTTATGTTTTCCGTATAAAGAAATAAAAATAAACCTAATTAATAAACCAAAATGGCTTTCACGTGGCGTTAAGTTATGCAGTAAGAAAAAAAGAGACCTTTTGTGGCGTTCCAGGTTGAAACCTAACATTGAAAACAAAAAGAAATTTATGGCCTATTCTAAACTTTATAATAAAATAATCAACTTGACACAAAAGGCTCAAAATAATCACAAAATACAGCAATCAAAAAATAAATCAAAGACTACATGGCAAGTAATTAATCAGAAAAAGTACAATATCCCTAAACAACGAGTCGAGAAACTTAAAATTGGAAATCAAATTTTATACAAACCTTTTGATATCGCTAGTGCTTTTAATAACTTTTTCGTTGACAAAATACGACCGAAAATAGATGTTGACTGTAAACCAAAAACATGCATGACGTCCATGAAACATAATTCAATGTTTATGGCACCCAGTACACCACACGATTTAAATAAAATAATAATGTCATTAAAAAACACTAACAGTGTTGGTTTTGATGGAATAGCCACAAAGATACTGAAGTCTGTTTCAACCGAGATATGCGAACATCTAAGTCACATACTTAACCTAATTATTTGTACTGGTAAATATCCAGATGCTTTAAAAACATCTATAATAAAACCCTTATTTAAGAAAGAAGACAGGGAGCTGATGGAATATTATAGACCTATTTCGCTCATACCGGTTATTTCAAAGATATTTGAGAAATACATTTGCAGGGAATTGTATAATTATATGGAAAAATATAATATACTTTGCGAAGAACAAAAGGGATTCAGACGGCATAGAACCATAAATATGGCAATCTATGACTTTTTGAATCCTATTATGAGTAGCATGGATAAACGATCCCCCATATGCGCTATATTTTGCGATATGACCCAGGCGTTCGATTATGTCCACTATACCATATTACTTAATAAATTAGAAGGATATGGTATTAGAGGTAACGTGCTCGAACTTATAAAAACGTATCTAAAAAACAGAGTGCAAATAACTGAAGTTAGCAACATCAACATGGTTACCAAACACGAAGACATTATTAGATCTCGAGAACGTAAAATCTCATACGGTGTACCACAAGGAACGGTGATGGGACCGTTTTTATTTATAACATATGTTAATGATATGCCAAAGTCCCTCGAATATCCTGTAACTATGTTTGCAGACGATACCACAGTAACAATCCCTTGTAAAAGTACAAACACATATGAAAATGACATAAATAATTCTCTTGACGCACTAATTAAATGGCTAGACGAAAATAATTTAAATATTAATTTAGGTAAGACAAAGATAATGCACTTTAGGCAGCGTAGTCCCGTCGGAACTAATTTTAACATCCATTACAAAAATGACAAAATTGAGGAAGCAGGGGATACCAAATTTTTAGGGTTACAAATAGATTGCAATTTAAATTGGAAAGCACATATTGATAGTTTGTGTAAAAAATTGAGTTCATCCGCATATGTGTTATATAGATTATCCTCCATAGTAGATGTCAAAACACTCCTCACAGCTTACTACGGAATAGTAGAATCTCACTTGCGCTACGGCATCATTTTCTGGGGGAACTCAACTGATCGAGATATAGCTTTTAAGGCCCAGAAAAGATGTCTCCGATCATTGTTCAAACTTAAATCCACAGACAGTTGCGCACCCTATTTTAAGTTACATAAAATCTTGACACTTCCCTGTATCTATATTTTCGAAGTAGCTATGTTTGTTAAGCAAAATCCATCTCGTTTTGAACGCCTGGCTGATGTATTCCCAAGGAATAGGCGTGACAACAGCAAATTATGTCAAGTATCATGTCGAACCACTTTAATGCGTAAGAGCGTTTATTGCATGGCCCCTATTATTTACAATAAATTACCGAGTGGCTGGAAAGCTTTAAATACAGCACAGTTTAAGAGTAGATTACGGAATTTTTTATTAGATAAAACGTACTACAGTGTAACTGAGTTCCTATCGGAGAAAAATATTTGTTAGACATTTGGTGTTTGACATTTTTATTTTTGACATTTTTTTATTTTATTTTTGACATTTTTTATTTTTGACATTTTGATTTTTTAAATTTTGATGATAATAATCTAATGATAATAATTTATATTAGTTTTTTTTCTTTTAATACAAACATATTTTAAATTAAGTTGATGATTTAATCCTAATTCATTGTATTTTTGCATACCAATTGGTAAAATGTGGCTGAGCTAAATGTAATCTTAAGAACTATGTATTACCCATATTTGCAAAATAAAAATTCTATTCTATTCTATTCTATTCTATTCTATTCTATTCTATTCAAAGAGACTGAAACTGAAGGATACCGATGTGGTTTTAATCAGTAAAAATCTCCCCGCCTAGCGCCTGCTCCACTAAAGAGCGGAAAAAATAATTGAATGATTTCACACCTCAAAAAAAATGTATTTTAGAATTGTATTTATGTAAATAGCACGTCAAGGCCTAGCTTGACAGAGCTCCGGCGGGATCTCATGGTGAAATGGCGTCAGCGACTATCGCAACCCAGTGCTGGGCACGCCACAATTATGGCGGTAAGTCCCCTCTTTGAGGCGTGGCTGGAAAGACTTCACGGCGTCCTTACCTTCCGCATGACACAGGTACTCACCGGACATGGTTCGTTCGGGAGATTCCTGCACTCGATTCATGCGGAAGTGACGCCCGGGTGTCGCCACTGTGCGGAACGCCCGGAGGACAGGGTGGAACACACAGTCGAGGTGTGCCCTGCTTGGGCGGAGCATCGCCGTGCCCTCGTGGGGGCGATCGGCGGCGGAGACCTCTCGCGCCGGGCCTTGGTTGAGGCCATGGTCCGGAGCGAGGAGGAGTGGCAGGCGGTCGCCGACTTCTGCGAAGCAGTAATGCTCGCAAAGGAGGAGGCTGAACGCATAAGGCAACGGCGTTATCGCCGCCGCCGTCGCCGGGATTCTGATCCCGATTTCCGGCCAACGTAGACGCGGGCTTGCGGACAGTGAGCAATGGGTAGCTCGCTGTCCGGCCGTCCGGTAACTGTCCGGACCAAGCCCAAGTCGTCGACGGCGCGCACTGTTCCCGCGCGCCTCAAGGAGTTGTCAGCAACTGCAGGGACCCAGCCGGGTCGAAGCCTACTGGGGCCAGGGTTATCCGAAAGGGCGCTCGAGCCCCGGTATGAAGGCTAGAAGGAACGGGGTGGGTCTTTTAGTCAGTAAGAGTCTGACACTATCTCCCGCTCCGCCCAAGGGCGGGGGATGTCAATGCATGATTTTTTCCCACCATAAATAAAAAAAAAAAAAAAAAAAAAAAAAAGGCCTAGCTTGAAAAGGTTGTCTGTAAAAAAATCGCTATTAACGATAAGACCGTCATTATGTTTCACCTCATTAATTTTAAAGCTCCAACTGTATTTTTTTATGGTACATAATAAAGAGTACATCTAAATGTCTATAAATACAATAAAGAGTACCAACACATACCTACCAATCAAACTTCTAAGTTAACGAATAAAAAAGATACGGCCATTTATGTCGCAAAAAAACGTATATTTTGATACTCTCAAAGATCGAAATTTATAGGGTACATATTTTATTGCCTATGTAATTTTGCTCCCTTAATAAGCTAACATGATAATATTTCATAAATATATCTGTTGCTAAAATAAAATTGTATGAAATTTTCTTGGAATGGTTTTCATCGACAAATTGTGTTCGCGAAAAGATATAAGGGTAATTGGAATAACTGAAAACTCAACATTACTCGTCATTATGAAGAACTGGAACGAAGAGTTTTTGACGTCATACTTTTAGTTAATTCTGAAGATTTTTTTAAATAATTTATTTTATTTTTTATTAATTTTATTTAAATTTAATTTATTTAATGTATATATTATTATTTATATATAAGTCTAATGTATATATTATTTATATATAAGTCTTCTGTACGTGTGTTTGTCACCTAATTCCTCCTCAATGGCTGGACCAATTTGGATGAAATTTTGTGTGGGTTCCTGAATGGTTTGAAAATACATTTTTTTCTGACAACAAGCCAGCTTTCATATAAAACGTCTGGTGTATATTCGTATGCACATTGTAACGGACGCCGAGTTATATAATATAAACACGGAAAGATAACGTAAAAACCAATGAGTAAAGTGGCGCCGCTCGCCGAGCACTAACGTGTGCCACGAGCAGGTCGCGACAGGTCAGAACCAGTTCGGGTCAGGAACGAGGACTCGACCGAGCACGTGAGAAGAGATTGGAGGAAATAGGAAAAATTGGGAAAACCAGGGATCGCCCCCGCCACTACCTGCACCCATGTGCACACGTTTATGGGCAAAAGGCTCGGTGCAGCACAGTTCGTCGGATCCAGATCAAGAAGTAATAGTGAAAAGTAGTAAGTTCTCTCCAATCTCTTGTGTACTGTCTTATGTGCTCTATTTGTGTTATGTACTCTATTTCTCTTATGTACTGTCCTGTGTTATAGACTTTATTGTGTTATTGTTTGTGAACTATTTGTGAATTGTAGACTATGTGATTAAAAGACTGAACTTGTAAATAGTGAATTAAATAAGTAATTATTGAACTGAGCTTCGAAGTGTTTGATTTATTGAACAATTATACAGTCCACTCCCCACAGTTTTTGGTCCAATCGAGCCGGATCAAAGGGTTAAAATCAGTGTCTTAGTGTTTTCATATTAGAATCAGTGTCTCAGTATTTGAAAAAGTATTAGAATCAGTGTTGCGTACTAAGAATTAGTACTTTAGACTCAGTGTTTGGAAAAGTACTAGAATCAGTGTTGCGTACTAAGAATTAGTACTTTAGACTCAGTGTTTGGAAAAGTACTAGAATCAGTGTTGCGTACTAAGAGTTAGTATTAAATTCAGTGCTTGCGTACTAGAACCAGTACCTAGAATTAGTGTTCAACAAGAACCAGTGCCTTTAAGTACTAGAACGAAGTACTTAAAGTCAATGATTATTAAGTAAATAAAACCAGTGCCTTTAAGTACTAGAACGAAGAACTTTAGAGTCAGTGTTTGCTAAGTAAATAGAGCCAGTGTTTTAAGTACTAGAACGAAGTACTTAAAGTCAGTGTTTGTCAAGTAAATAGAGCCAGTGTTTTTTAAGTACTAGAACAAAGTACTTAGAGCCAGTAAAAAACCAGTGCTAAATAAGTATAACCAGTGCAAAATGGTCGTAACTAGAAGTCAAAGCGACCTAGCTGAACTAGAAGAACAAAAGCGCGCACAAGACCGTCGAGACGAATTGACCGTGATGCGTCGCCGTGAGGCTGAACGCATACAATTGGAGAGAACCCGACGACTGTCAATCGATCCGCCAGCATCACCACAGCTGGAGAGCGTGATCGGGCCTGCTGGCACCACTGAAACAGCAGGACCATCGGAGCGGCGCCTAGCTAGATCGCCGCCCCGATTAGTGAGGTCTACAACGAGCATCGCGAGAACCCCGAGTGAACGACTCCGACCAGCGCGCCATGGACATAGTCACAAGAACCATAAGAAGAACGAACAGTGGCTATGAAGTCGGATTGCCATGGCGGGAGGATGACGTCACTATGTCGCCCAGCTACAATGCGGCCCTTCGACGCCTCCACAAAATAGAGCAGAAAATGGACGCCTCACCAGAGTTCGCCCAGCAGTATAGTGCCCAGATGGAAAACTTATTTGAAAAAGGGTACGCAGCACCGTGCGACGGATCAGAACAAGCAAGCGCCGTCGCATGGTTCCTGCCTCACTTTGCTGTGCAGAATCCAAACAAGCCCGGCAAACAACGACTGGTATTTGACGCAGCAGCGAGAAGTCATGGTTTGTGCCTGAACGACAAACTACTGGAGGGGCCTGACCTGTTGCTGTCGCTCCCGGGAATAATATTCCGTTTCCGGGAAAGGGCGATAACGGTCACGGCCGACATTCAAGAAATGTTCCTGCGTATAAAGATCAGAAACGAAGATCAACCAGCACAGCAGTTCTTATGGCGAGGCTGCGACAGAACGAGCCCGCCGCGCCACTACAAGATGACAAGCATGATATTCGGCGCGGCCAGTTCACCATTCATGGCCCATTATGTTCGAAACCACAATGCGGACATAAACGGGCAACAGTATCCGCGAGCCTTAGAAGCGATAAAGGAAAGTCACTACATGGATGACTTGGTGACAAGTTACGACGATGAAACTGAAGCTCGCCAAGCGATAGACGAAATAAACAAGGTGCACGCAGTAGCGGGATTCACACTGCGGGGGTGGAGCGCCAACAGTAAGACGGTGCTACGAGATATACCTCAAGAGTTGCACGCCACGACGCCCACACAACTGGGGGGAGACAAGCCTGAGAACAAGATACTCGGGCTGTACTGGAATCATGAAAAGGACGAGCTGGGGTTCAACACGTCAATGAACCGGGTCCCAGCCGAAGTAAGACGACAACTGCGAGCTCCGACCAAGCGTGAGGCACTCAGTGCGGTCATGTCCGTTTATGACCCTCTTGGACTACTAAGTCACTTCACCATCCGAGCGAAGATCGTACTACAGAGTTTGTGGCGCCTCACGATCACGTGGGACGAGAAGATTCCGGAGAAGGAAAATGAACAGTTCTCAAATTGGCTCGCCCGACTCGACGAGATCGCCCAACTCCGCCTACCAAGAAGTTACATGGCGGGGGGACACAAAAGCATCGAACTCCACGTGTTTTGCGACGCAAGCGAACAAGCGTACGCGACCGTGGCCTACTGGAGGGTGGAGAATTACGACGAAAAGGTGACAGTCGTAATGGTGGCAGCCAAAGCAAAGGTGGCGCCACGACGAGCCCAAACCATCCCTCGATTGGAACTCCAAGCAGCAGTAATTGGAGCGAGACTTGCTAACCATATAAGAAGAGAACATCGAATCAAGGTCAGCCGGACTGTGTACTGGACAGATTCTTCCACCGTCGTCCACTGGATCCAGAACGAAGGGCGACGCTACACTCCCTTTGTGGCGAACCGCCTGGGAGAGATTGCCGAGCTGACAAAGAAGGAAGAGTGGCGTTGGCTGCCAACCAAAGAGAACACAGCCGACGACGCCACCCGTCTCAACAATACGCCGATCAGCGCGACCGACCGCTGGTTCCAAGGGCCCAGCTTCCTACACGATCCTGAGGAGCAGTGGCCCAGTAAGGCGGAAGAAGAAGAGGAAAGCGAGGAAGAGGTTTTGCATATACAAGAAAGCAAAACAAACGAGAGCTGGCTACCCGATCCTGCCCGCTTCTCAAAGTACGAGACCCTGGTAAGAGCCACAGCAAGAGTGCTCACCTTCACCGACATATGTCGGCGCACAGCAAGAGGACTGGATCATCGACACATACAGCGCGCCGAGAAAGAGCTTCTCCAGCGAGTACAGGAAGAGAGCTTTCGAGAAGAGATCAAGAGGATGCAGTCAGCTCGCACAATTCCTAAAACGAGCAGACTGTACAAGCTCGACCCTATATACGAAGATGGACTACTGCGAGTGCGAGGTCGAATCCAAGCAGCGACAGCACCGAACGAAACGAAGAGGCCCATCATCCTAGACGGTCGACATCAAATAACAAAGCTCCTCGTGCTGCGAGAACACTGCGCTGCCGGTCACGCCAATCGCGAACGCGTGACTAACGACCTAAGACAGAAATACTGGGTCATTCACCTGCGACCGACAGTCCGCACGGTCGAGAAGAATTGTGCGTTTTGCAAGCGACGAAAATCTATGCCACAGACGCCGGGCCACCGGAGACCTGCCGCGTGCCCGCATGGACCCGTTCCACCGCCCGTTTTCCAATTGCGGGGTGGACTACTTCGGACCAATGATGGTCAAGGTGGGGCGCCGGCGGGAGAAGAGATGGGGCGCACTATTTACGTGCCTAACCTGCCGAGCGGTGCACCTAGAACTCGTGGCATCGCTATCGACAGACTCGGCCATAATGGCGCTGAGACGCATGGCGGCACGAAGAGGATGGCCGCAAGTAATGTATTCCGACAACGGAACCAACTTCAGAGGAGCTGACCACGAGCTGCGAGCAGCATACCAAGAATGGCTGCCAGCCCTGAAAGATGTGGGGCTAATAAACCGGATGGAGTGGCGCTTCATACCACCAGGCGCCCCGAACCAGGGAGGAGCATGGGAGCGGATGGTGCGGACGGTGAAGTCGGCGCTCAGCGTGACTTTGAACGAGAAGGCGCCACCAGAAGAGGTGCTCAGCACGCTGATGACCGAAGCGGAGTTCGCCGTCAACGCACGCCCCTTAACGCACGTCAGCGTGAATCCAGAAGATCCAGAGGCCCTCACCCCGAACCACTTTCTGTTGGGGTCCTCAACTGGCCTGCCGACTACGGGGCCATGTGAAGAGGCGGACCGCCGAACGTGGCGGGCTAGTCAGGCGCTCGCCGACCAATTCTGGCGACGCTGGCTGAAAGAATACTTACCACTGCTGGTACCACGAGGCGAACCGACTAACAACGCCCGGCCACTCCAAGAAGGCGACGTTGTCCTCGTGGTCGACGGGACTTTGCCCAGAAACGTCTGGCCGATGGGAATCATAGAGAAGACGCACCGCGGGCCAGACGGCGGCATCAGAGTCGCAGAGGTCCGGACGAAGACAGGGACATTTCGGCGCCCTACAAGAAAACTCGTCGTCCTGATAAGAAGAGAGGAGGCTTCGCGAGCTACGCCGGGGGGAGAAATGTAACGGACGCCGAGTTATATAATATAAACACGGAAAGATAACGTAAAAACCAATGAGTAAAGTGGCGCCGCTCGCCGAGCACTAACGTGTGCCACGAGCAGGTCGCGACAGGTCAGAACCAGTTCGGGTCAGGAACGAGGACTCGACCGAGCACGTGAGAAGAGATTGGAGGAAATAGGAAAAATTGGGAAAACCAGGGATCGCCCCCGCCACTACCTGCACCCATGTTCACACGTATAAATATGGGCAAAAGGCTCGGTGCAGCACAGTTCGTCGGATCCAGATCAAGAAGTAATAGTGAAAAGTAGTAAGTTCTCTCCAATCTCTTGTGTACTGTCTTATGTGCTCTATTTGTGTTATGTACTCTATTTCTCTTATGTACTGTCCTGTGTTATAGACTTTATTCTGTTATTGTTTGTGAACTATTTGTGAATTGTAGACTATGTGATTAAAAGACTGAACTTGTAAATAGTGAATTAAATAAGTAATTATTGAACTGAGCTTCGAAGTGTTTGATTTATTGAACAATTATACAGTCCACTCCCCACACACATCATATCAATCGAGAGTGTACGCACAAACTAGATAGGTACAGAAGTCAATCTCATGTATGTACTTCACTTTTTATACCTACGCTCTACGGTCATAATAGGGTAAGCGCGTAGCACCGAACTGTACGACTGCGACCGGGCGATATAGCCGAGATATCGTGTCCGTGAGCGGTGTCTATGTGTGCGTTGCTCGAGCACGCTTTGTATGTAGATTGACTTCTGTACCTATCTATTTTGTGGTGTATGTTTAAATATGATATAACAAGGTTATTATATTATTTGATAGTTTCGAAACCACTTATTTTACAGGTAGGTTTTTAATAAACACATTCACACGCCAATTTCATCGTGAATTTAAACTAGATGAGGCCTAATTAACGTGAGTAAACCAATCATAAGATCGATTAAATACTTAGTTCATCTTAAACATAATCATAAAAATCATGCCAAATGTAAGCAGGTATGTGTGAACAAAATCGTGGGATATTTAATACCTAGTAGATTTGCTGAATGGTTGCGAGATTCATCATGGGTGTCGTAAGTCGCGACTAAGGGATCACGTAGATGAAAGGGCTGCACTTAATTACTTGTATTATCTTTCTTCATGTATTTCCTTTTGGGAGTCGGAAATATATTTCCGACTTCTTAAGCTTTTTCCAATCTTTTATAGACTTTGTAATTAAAACTGTGTGTGTATAATGTTTTATCTGGGTTTTTTTATTAGCAGCCTGGAGTTCAAATTGGTGTCTAAAATGATAAGAAGATCACATTTTTCATGAGATATATATACAGCTTATACTGGTTATTTGTAAAACATTAATAACCCGACAGGACTGTATTACTAACATCACAAAGAACAACTTTTGTTCTATGACTTTTTGCAAAACATAATTCTTTTACCAAAAACAAACCTTCAAGAATTCGTTGTTCTATCTGACACATAACAACTCTGTATTTTGCAATGCCTCCCTACGTCTTTATGACGCGACGCAAGCGCATCAACACCTTTGCCACCCGATCTCGCTCCCCTCCGCTATTGTACTATCGCTTGCTTCACATAGACTTCGTAACATATACATAATGTTCAATTTAAATATTTTTATATTTATATATATATGTAAAAATCAATGCCACTTTTAGTTGTAATTTTATAACTCAAGAACGGGCTCACCTATCCAAACTAAATGTTTAAGGCTTTGTTCGGACTATTTTTTTTTTTTAAATTGATTAAAGGGCTTTGTCGCTTAGCGAGCACATCGCCCAGTACAGAAAACACAAAAACTTACAATCTACCTTAGGGCTAACTCAAACAATTGTTTAGCTTTATCGGACATTGGAGAAGATAGGATTGTATAACAAATGCCAATATACGTTTTACAGGGTCGAAAAATACTGATTCTTGTATTTTCATTCCGGACACACTCCATCGTTCGGACTATTTAGTAGATGGTTTATGTGAAGTTTGGTAGGGTAGAGTACTCCTGCCCAACCTTGGGGGTCCAGATGCCTCCTGCCGGAGGCTCTACGCGGGGATCGTTCGGTCTATGGCCCTCTACGGGGCGCCGGTGTGGGCGCCGTCGCTGAAAAAGCAACCGGCGGCCATACTGAACGCCTGCCAGAGGGTCATGGCAATAAGGATGGTGCGGGGATACTGCACGGTCTCCCGCGAAGCGGCGAGCCTTCTGGCTGGCCTACCACCGTGGGATCTGGAGGCAACAGTCCTTGCACACATGCACGATATGCGCGTGGAGATGCAACGCCGGGGTGAAAGTCCGCTGCCGCGACAGGTCACGGCATGGCGGACAGAGCTCCGGCGGGATCTCATGGTGAAATGGCGTCAACGACTATCGCAACTCAGTGCTGGGCATGCCACAATCATGGCGGTAAGTCCCCTCTTTGAGGCGTGGCTGGAAAGACCTCACGGCGTCCTTACCTTCCGCATGACGCAGGTCCTCACCGGACATGGTTCGTTCGGGAGTTTCCTGCACCGGATTCATGCGGAAGTGACGCCCGGGTGTCGCCACTCGCCACTGTGCGGAACGCCCGGAGGACACGGTGGAGCACACAGTCGAGGTGTGCCCTGCTTGGGCGGAGCATCGCCGTGCCCTCGTGGGGGCGATCGGCGGCGGAGACCTCTCGCGCCGGGCCTTGGTTGAGGCCATGGTCCGGAGCGAGGAGGACTGGCAGGCGGTCGCCGACTTCTGCGAAGCAGTAATGCTCGCAAAGGAGGAGGCCGAACACATCAGGCAACGGCGTTATCGCCGCCGCCGCCGCCGGGATTCTGATCCCGATTTCCGGCCACCGTAGGCGCGGGCTTGCGGACAGTGAGCAATGGGTAGCTCACTGTCCGGCCGTCCGGTAACTGTCCGGACCAAGCCCAAGTCGTCGACGGCGCGCACTGTTCCCGCGCGCCTCAAGGAGTTGTCAGCAACAGCAGGGACCCAGCCGGGTCGAAGCCTACTGGGGCCAGGGTTATCCGAAAGGGCGCTCGAGCTCCGGTATGAAGGCTAGAAGGAACGGGGTGGGTCTTTTAGTCAGTAAGAGTCTGACACTATCTCCCGCTCCGCCCAAGAGCGAGGGATGTCAATGCATGATTTTTTCCCACCATAAATAAAAAAAAAAAAAAAAAAGGTAGAGTAGGGTATAGTAGGGTAGAGTAGTGTAGAGTAGAGTAGTGTAGTGTAGAGTAGTGTAGAGTAGGGTAGAGTAGGGTAGAGTAGGATAGGGTAGGGTAGAGTAGGGTAGAGTAGGGTAGAGTAGGGTAGGGTGGAGTAGGGTAGGGTAGAGTAGGGTAGAGTAGGGTAGAGTAGGGTATAGTAGGGTAGAGTAGGGTAGAGTAGGGTATAGTAGGGTGGAGTTGGGAAGAGCAGGAGCGAAGTCGCGCGGGCAAAAGCTAGTATTATATGAAAATCAGATGAACCAATGTGTAATTTTTTTTTTCAAAATCACAAAACAAAAGTTGTTTGTTGCTTATGATGTTCTTAATATAATTCCGAGAGGCTGCCAGTGTTTTACGAATAACCCTGTATGTATATTACAACATTTTTTATTTTATTTTATTCATTACAGACATGTCTACCACTATAATTATAGGAACTGATGCGATAGTGTAGAAAACATATAACAACAACGTATTATAATTCATACCAATAAATTCAAAACATCACATTTACAATACAATGCAATAAAACAATCAATACAATACAATTAAATTAATACCATTTATAATACAATACAACAAAGCAAATAATAAAATACGATTATTTGAGTTAGTTAATTTAATTTCAACTATTATGATAAAATAAATTAATCTGGAGAACTATTTAAACCTTCATCTCGCTTCATCCGGAGTGGGAGGAGCTATTTAAAGATTTTCGAGTTCAAAAAAAGAGTTTTAAACTATTAATTTTAAACTATAACGCACTTTTTCTTCAGGATAGAATCTCCGGTATTTAAGAAGCCTCAAAAATATAAACTAAGAAATTCTAGTAGCGTACGACCTGGATGGCTTCCTTAAGAATTGGAATGAGAAAGCGAGGAACCGTGATCTTTGGAAAGAATGGAGAGAGGCCTTTGCCCAGCAGTGGGACAATATAGGCTAGCTATAATATTAATTAATCATTGTAGTTGGAGAAAGATTCTCCAACCACAAACTATATAACCACACACTTGCGTTGTTGTGTAATTAAAACTAAAGGACACTTCACACATGGACGAACTTAATGGTGAGATACTCACTACATAATTAATTTAAAAATATTACTGAAAGTTTCATCATATTTTATTTAAATTAATTATAATAAAATATACAGTAAAATTCATAATACTGTTACGTACGTGGGTAATCAAATGCCGATTTACTGACGAGAGAACTTTATTTACCACAAACAATAACAAATTAGTCCAGTCGGCAGTCAACAATAATCCGAATCGCAATTAACACTAGAGTACCGTTACACTATCGCTTAGGTCGTTGAGTAAAATCACTTCGAGTACTAGGGTAGGTCGCTCTTGATCGCAGTCGAAATCACAACTGACTCGCTTCCGGCCGGGGGCTCGTATTTATATGCGGAGCCAAGAAAATTCTAGATACCGACTTCCCACGAACGATCCAGAATTCCAGAACAATTGAATCGCTTCTCGAAGTCATAAATCATTTTTATTACTCGTGGTAATAAGAGTCACTTTCATGCGAATTTCGACTCTATTGTCAACTTCGGAGAGTATCATTTCCCTTATCCTAGATAAATGCCTACCCACTAGTTGTAGGTACTATGTGGATGTTTCGAGATTTTTCTAAGCCAGGCTACGCACGACCATTCTAGACCTTTCGAACAGCAATGCGTTTTAATTATTACGTGTTACTCTTTATTTTCTCGGAGATATGGCGGGTTCACGTTTAATGGCGTAACAGTGCCCCCCTCTTAGTCATGCTCGTCCCGAGCATTATTAGATCCGTGATACGGCGCCAATCTATCCACATGGACAACCTTGGGTTTCCCTCTTAGCCCTTTCTTGATGCGGTAGGTCACGTCATTAATCCTTTTTATCACGGTGTAAAGTCCCTCCCATCGAGCTTGGAGTTTCGGCGACTTCCCTTTCCGTCGAAGCGGGTTGTGGAGCCAGACCAGTGTACCTTCCTCAAATCCCTTGGCATTGGCATTACGGTCGTATCTAGTTTTCATTTTTACGCTGGTGTTCATGCTATTCTCACGAACTCGTTTATGCACTTCGTCCAATTGATCTTGAAGGTCACTTACGTAGTCCGTAACTGGCTTAGTCTTGTCAGGTGGCACGCCAGTTATGGCATCGACTGGAAGTCTCATCTCCCTGCCGAAATTCACTCTTGCTGGGGTATGTCCCGTGCTATCATGCACTGCCGATCGGTAAGACATCAGAAATAGTGGAATATACCGGTCCCAGTCCTTCTGATGGTCATCGACAACCTTAGCCAGGTGATTCTCCAGGGTTTGGTTAAACCTTTCCACCATTCCGTCCGACTGAGGGTGCGCAGGTGTTGTGCGTGTCTTATAAATTCCCAGAAGTGTACACATTTCCTGGAACAGCGCAGATTCGAAATTACGGCCTTGATCGGAATGGATTTCCAAAGGTGCGCCATACCGACATACTACTTCTTCGACCACCTTCTTCGCCACTGTCGTCGCTTCCTGATTGGGTATGGCGAAGACTTCGGGCCACTTTGTGAAATAGTCCTGGATCACCACTATGTACTAGTTTCCGTCATTTGTAACTGGAAAAGGTCCAGCGACGTCGATAGCGATGCGTTCCCATGGGGCTCCCACATTGTACAGCTGAAGCCTGCCCCTGCTCCTAGTCTGTGGTCCTTTCACAGATGCGCACGCTGTACATTTCCGACACCATTGCTCTATGTCATCTCTACAATTGAGCCAGTAATACCGCTGTCTCACCTTCAGTAGAGTTTTCTTGATGCCCAGGTGTCCTCCAGAAGCACCATCGTGTATTTCCTGTAGCAGGGGGACTACTTCACATCGTGGTACTATCACTTGTGTGGTCACCTCTTTGCCATCGTTCGATTCCCATTTCCTACAAAGCACATCATTTTCTAGGACTAAACTGTCCCACTGTGCCCAGTAGCTCTTAGTTACGGGACTGTGTGACGATACTTCACTCCACTGGGGCCTAGTTCCGCTACGCTTCCAGTCCAGTATAGGTCGAATATCGTCATCTTCTTCCTGGGACTTCTTGAAGTTGCCGTCAGCCCTAATTAAATTAACGTGTTCTCGGGCTTCATTCTGCTGGCGGTGTCTGCGGTCCTCATTACATGGACGTCTTGACAGGGCGTCAGCATTGTTATGCCCTTTTCCATTGTGTACTTGATTGATGGTGATGGTTGGGGCCTTCAGTTGACCAGCCAGCACCCGCCCCGCGGCCCTGGCGACATGTAGTTTAACGACTCCTCGTTGACTTGAGTTCCGGAGTCCACACTTTCCCTCTTTTTCTTAGGACAATCGGTACGAATGTGTCCTTTTTCTCTGCACCCGTAACACGTTGGAATATAGCGGGACTGTGCTGGAGAAAAAGCCACTACTTCTCGGTGACGTGGTTGCACTGAAGGCGAGACCACTACTTCCCGTACTCTGTGCGTACGTGAATCTTGTCGTACGGCTTCTACTTCCAAAGCGTGAGCTATCGCACTCTTCAGAGTTTGGTGGTGTCCGAGTCGCACCGCAGCCCTTACTTCTGTATCCCGTAGACCGTCGATGAATGCTTGCACCAAATTAACTTCCACCGTCTCTGGTGTCATCGACCTGTATGCACGTCGGACCAGCCGTTCAACCTCAACTCCCCACTGCTGGAGGCTCTCATTCGACCTCTGCGTTCTCTCGCGAAGTTGCGCGCAGAAAACGTGCTCGAGGTGCTTGTCTCCATAGCGAGTGTCTAATCCCTCCATAAGACGCTCCAACGTCCTGCTGTTCGGAGGAAGGTTCTCTAGGACCAGCAGGGCATCCCCTCGTAGAGCCAAAGTTAATGCCGCAAAAGACTGCTTATCATCCCAGCGATTTGTTTCGACCAATGTCTCGAATTGGTACTTAAATGCCGTCCAGGAAGACGTGCCATCAAAACGTGGCACATCAAATTTTGCGGCGGATGCACAGGGAGTGTGCGATGGTGAGCCAACAGCAACGGGTTCGCGCGCTTCGAGGTTGACGATTTTTTTGTTGATGTCCAGCAGGCGATCTTCGTGGCCATCAATTCTTGTTTCGAGGCTATCAGCTCGGGCGGAAACCTCCTTGACCTCTAAGGTGAGATTCTTTACTTTCTCGCCCAACGTGACGAGGCCGTGATCAATTTTTTCGAGGATCAGGTTCTGCTTAGCCTCCTGATCGCGGCGAGCGGCTTCCTGTTCGCGGCGAGCGGCTTCCTGTTCGCGGCGAGCGGCTTCCTGTTCGCGGCGAGCTTCTTCCTGGTTCGCTGCGATTAGGTCCTGAAGCTTACGCTGGTTGGCCTCCTGATCGCGGCGAGCGGCTTCCTGTTCGCGGCGAGCTTCTTCCTGGTTAGCTGCGATGAGGTCCTGGAGCTTGCGCTGATTGGCCTCCATACTAGCTTGCATGGCGGCCAACACCGTAGCGAGGCTCATTTCCGAGGATGATTCCGTTGGCGCCTCAGCAGCTGCTGTTGCTCCCATATCAGCCTGATCTTCCTCCTCCATACGATGACGCGCAGCATCCATCTCCATTTGCTTCCTTGTTCGTGGTCGCTGTTCGTCGTCCCTCGGTGTTAATGGCATTTCACTTCTGACACCAGTTGTTACGTACGTGGGTAATCAAATGCCGATTTACTGACGAGAGAACTTTATTTACCACAAACAATAACAAATTAGTCCAGTCGGCAGTCAACAATAATCCGAATCGCAATTAACACTAGAGTACCGTTACACTATCGCTTAGGTCGTTGAGTAAAATCACTTCGAGTACTAGGGTAGGTCGCTCTTGATCGCAGTCGAAATCACAACTGACTCGCTTCCGGCCGGGGGCTCGTATTTATATGCGGAGCCAAGAAAATTCTAGATACCGACTTCCCACGAACGATCCAGAATTCCAGAACAATTGAATCGCTTCTCGAAGTCATAAATCATTTTTATTACTCGTGGTAATAAGAGTCACTTTCATGCGAATTTCGACTCTATTGTTAACGTCGGAGAGTATCATTTCCCTTATCCTAGATAAATGCCTACCCACTAGTTGTAGGTACTATGTGGATGTTTCGAGATTTTTCTAAGCCAGGCTACGCACGACCATTCTAGACCTTTCGAACAGCAATGCGTTTTAATTATTACGTGCTACTCTTTATTTTCTCGGAGATATGGCGGGTTCACGTTTAATGGCGTAACAATACTAAGATACTACATTCTAAATTTAAAAACCGGTGCAAGTGCGAGTCGGACTCGCGCACTGAGGGTTCTGTACAATCTTACCTATAAAAACAATTTAATTCCCAAATTGATTTATAAAGATTTTACCGAAAGGTAAAAGATTTTTTTCTTTGTAACGTTACTCTAAATTTACAGTTATCAGATTTTTTCTTATACCTAAAATCCTGAAATTACAAAGTCTTATAGCGTAAATAAGACTTTGTAATTTCAGGATTTTAGGTCAACTGAAAGTACCCTATGAATTTTGATTTCCTTGAGAGTGTCGAAATACACGTTTTGGCGACATATAAACGACTGTATCTTTATTTTTTAGTTAATTTAAAAGTTTCGTTTTTGTACAGCTTCAAGGGACCGCAGATCTGAGTATATAGTTTTAATTTCAACTCGATGTCTCCTCGAGTTCCTGAGATAAACAGTCTTAACAGTCAGACAGACGGACGGACAACAAAGCGAATTGCCAAAAAAATAAATCTTTCTTTTGGCAACTAAATGGCTGATCTTTTTTACCAAATCGTGTCATCAATTTTATTGATAGTACTCTCTTTCAATAACTGCCTTTGACATGTAATTACAAGTAGCGTCATCGATTATTAAATAAATGGCGTGTATTTAACGTCAATAGCAAAAATACAAGGCTGTACTTTTAGTACTATGTTATTTATTTAGATTATGATAGACAATCCAGTAAAATGTAGCTGTTAATTGGTTTGAGTAGGTAATTATGATATATTATGTACCTAATTGCAATAAATATTTTGTGTTATTTGAAATGATGCTTTGTGTTTAGTAGTATTTTTTTTTATTTATGACATTGTATTTTATTTGTATGCTAGTGTATTGCAATTTATTATAAAATACTCCTTTTACTTTAATTTATTTACTGTCTTTAATCCATGAGTACTTTGCAAGCAGAAAGTATCAAGATAATCTTTACAAATAATACCGGTCTATATACCTATAGGTATTGATCGGATTCCTGCGACCCTCACAAGGTACACCTTTTTTTTTTTTTTTTTTTTTATGGTGGGAAAAATTCATGCATTGACATCCCCCGCCCTTGGGCGGAGCGGGAGATAGTGTCAGACTCTTACTGACTAAAAGACCCACCCCGTTCCTTCTAGCCTTCATACCGGGGCTCGAGCGCCCTTTCGGATAACCCTGGCCCCAGTAGGCTTCGACCCGGCTGGGTCCCTGCTGTTGCTGACAACTCCTTGAGGCGCGCGGGAACAGTGCGCGCCGTTGACGACTTGGGCTTGGTCCGGACAGTTACCGGACGGCCGGACAGTGAGCTACCCATTGCTCACCGTCCGCAAGCCCGCGTCTACGTTGGCCGGAAATCGGGATCAGAATCCCGGCGACGGCGGCGGCGATAACGCCGTTGCCTGATGCGTTCGGCCTCCTCCTTTGCGAGCATTACTGCTTCGCAGAAGTCGGCGACCGCCTGCCACTCCTCCTCGCTCCGGACCATGGCCTCAACCAAGGCCCGGCGCGAGAGGTCTCCGCCGCCGATCGCCCCCACGAGGGCACGGCGATGCTCCGCCCAAGCAGGGCACACCTCGACTGTGTGCTCCACCGTGTCCTCCGGGCGTTCCGCACAGTGGCGACACCCGGGCGTCACTTCCGCATGAATCGAGTGCAGGAAACTCCCGAACGAACCATGTCCGGTGAGGACCTGCGTCATGCGGAAGGTAAGGACGCCGTGAGGTCTTTCCAGCCACGCCTCAAAGAGGGGACTTACCGCCATGATTGTGGCGTGCCCAGCACTGGGTTGCGATAGTCGTTGACGCCATTTCACCATGAGATCCCGCCGGAGCTCTGTCCGCCATGCCGTGACCTGTCGCGGCAGCGGACTTTCACCCCGGCGTTGCATCTCCACGCGCATATCGTGCATGTGTGCAAGGACTGTTGCCTCCAGATCCCACGGTGGTAGGCCAGCCAGAAGGCTCGCCGCTTCGCGGGAGACCGTGCAGTATCCCCGCACCATCCTTATCGCCATGACCCTCTGACAGGCGTTCAGTATGGCCGCCGGTTGCTTTTTCAGCGACGGCGCCCACACCGGCGCCCCGTAGAGGGCCATGGACCGAACGATCCCCGCGTAGAGCCTTCGGCAGGAGGCATCCGGACCCCCAAGGTTGGGCAGGAGCCGCTTGAGCGCAGCCCCAGCCCGGTTGAGTTTGGGGGCCAGACGTCGGAAATGCTCCACGAAATTCCACCGGCTGTCGAGGACGAGTCCCAGGTACTTCATCGTCGACCCGACACCGATGTGAACTCCTCCTACCGTTAGTTGGGAACTCAATGGCGGCGCGTTCCGAGACCGGCGACCGTGGAAACACATCGCCTCGGATTTGTGAAGCGCCACCTCGAGTCCCAACTCCTGGATCTTGTCAACGACCATCGCAACCCCGCGTGTCGCTAGAGCGACCGCCGCCTGGTACGACTCTCCCCGCGCTAGAACCAGCGTGTCGTCTGCGTAGCAAACCACGCTGACCCCGTCGGGGAAGTCGCCGCGCAGCACGTAGTCGTACCCGATGTTCCACAAGGGTGGCCCTAGTACCGACCCCTGCGGAACACCGCACGACATCTCTCGACGTTTCCAGTCTCCCTGGTGACCGGGGTAGACTATAAATCTATCCGACAGATAGGCCTCGACCACTCGACAGAGGTATTCGGGCACCCGGTGGTACCGGAGTGCCCTCCGGATCGTACTCCAGGGCAGGGAGTTGAAGGCGTTGGCAATGTCCAAGGACACTGCCACGACACACCTGCCCCGGGACACCGCAGCCCCCGTCGTGAGGGCTCGCACGCGCATGATGGCGTCCACCGTAGCACAAGGTACACCTGGTAAGAGGCCTACCAACACTGTGTCTTCTGATAAGCAGTCACCACTCCTGGTCCTTCCAGCCCTATTAACCATCTGTTCTGCGACTAATGTGGCCCTCTGATTCTTCGAGATATGTCGATAACTTTAGTTCTCCAGCAGACATCTTCATTCGTGTCCGTTGGATGCGAGACGCACAGGATCGGTCATTGTGGCGACAGTTCGAGGAGGCCTATATCTAGCACTCGACATTTTTCGGCTGAAATGATGATGATAATGACCTTCAAAGTTTATTATCTGTTTGTGATGGTGTCAATTTAAATACCAATACATCTCACACATATTTATTAGCAAATAAATCTTTGAATTTGATTTTGACTTTCTGTATGTTATTTTCATATTGTACTATTACATTTAGATAAAGCGAAAGCCTAGAATAGTTACCATCGACGTCAGGTAAGTAAAAACTTTTAGTACTTCTCTGTCTTACACGAGCCCCAGCATTTTGCTGAGCACCAGCCATTTTGCGCGGATGTGACACATATCCTACTTGCGTGCTACTTTAGTCGAATTTATTATTTGTTTTATTTTAAGTTATGCGCCATGTTTGCCGCAAATAAACACTTTTTCTTTCTTTATTTCTTTCAGTAAACCTATGTTTTTTTGGGACCTTCCTTGTCCTTTTTTGTTATTTATAGGCTCGCCTTTCGACACTATATCACCTTATAGTTATCGTTAATGTGGTCAATGCTTGTAGGACTAACCTATTCACTCTTGACTTAAAGCTATCACAGAATACAAATTCCGGTAGGGAATTTCACTGCCTAGCTGTACATACAATGATTGTGTTCTTGAAACGCTGTGTGCTTATGGGTCGTCTTGTGGTCCGACGGTGGAACGGGCTTCGTGGAACTAATTTGTGCATAACCAAGACACACTTCCCTAAATATATTATAGATAGAAACCCGACTTGCTGGCGGGGTAGGTGGCACATCTCTGTTCATCTGACTGATAAATAAAGGTATTTGATCAAAAGATAAATTATTTCATCGTATATTAATAATTGTAGTAATGAAATTAATAGCTCCTAAAATAGAAGAAATTCCCGCAAGATGAAGGGAAAAAATAGCTAAGTCTACAGAACTACCTCCATGGGCAATATTTGATGAAAGGGGGGGATATACTGTTCATCCTGTTCCAGCTCCATTTTCTACAATTCTACTTGAAATTAATAAGGTTAATGAGGGTGGAAGTAATCAAAAACTTATGTTATTTATTCGGGGGAATGCTATATCGGGGGCTCCTAATATTAAAGGAACAAGTTAATTACCAAATCATCCGATTATAATAGGTATAACTATAAACAAAATTATAATAAAAGCATGTGCTGTTACAATAGTATTATAAATTTGATCATCTCCAATTAAAGATCCAGGGGTTTCTAATTCAGCTGGAATTAGTAATCTTAATGAAGTTCAAACTATACCAGCTCAAATACCAAAAATGAAATATAATGTACCAATACCTTTATGATTTGCTGAATAAAGTCATTTTCGCTAGAATAAAATGGCTGAGTTTAAGCGATAAATTATAAATTTATTTACGAGAATAATTCTCTTTTATTATATTTATGGGCTTTATATTCATAAATGATATAAGATTGCAAATTTTAAGGAATAGGAATTTCTATTAAGGCTTAAAGAATAATTTCTTTATAAATAATTTTGAAGATTATTAGTTTAATTTAACTTAAAACCTTAATAAAAAAAAAGTTCTAAGAATTATTCCAAATAGGGAAATAAATGAGAAAAAATTAATTATTAAAAAGTAATTATTTTTAATGAAGATTTTAAATCACTTTAGTTTTAAATAATTAAATATTAGAGCAGAATATCTGATACGAATATAAAAAAAATAATATGTTTAATCTTAATATAATAAAAATAAAAGTTAATATATATATACAACGTGTAACAAAAAGGGTATATACATCAAGAAGCACTGAAGATTACAGGTTGTATAGAATCTCTACACAAAGTTTCAGCTCAAAATAAATTACTCAAAGAATTGATACCAACTTCTTGGTATCCTTGGTATCGTATGATTCTTGAATTCAAATCATAACAAACGTGTCACGACACTACGGAGGGTCAATAACATTCCAAGTCACTTGCTAATATTACGAAACATTTCTTCTGTAAATCTGTTCGCCTAGTACCTGTCTACCTAATTTTGAAACGCGCGGCGCGCGCGTGCACGAGAGTACGAGACGCTCTGTTCGCCTAGTAGGTACCTGCCTACTTAAATTTTGCCTCAAAAAAATATCTTAACATAGTCCGAGCAATCGGAAAAATAAATATGAAAATGATAAATAATAATTTAACTTACATTTTTTAAAGATGTGGTTCGATGTGACGACCGTGATACTGTACACACAAGGCCGCTCGCTTGTGCATGGACATTCCGTAGCATGTCTGGTGTTACTGTCCTGAAAGCGGCTTCGATTCGCTCTCATTTGCTCTGCTGTATCACACGGCATTGCGTACACTATGTTTTTAATATACCCCCACAAAAAGAAATCTAATGGAGTTAGGTCTGGAGATCGCGGTGGCCAAGCTGCGTGTCTGCTACCGCGCCCGATCCACTGACGAAAGCGCATATCTAAATGCTCCCGAACATCACGTGCGTAGTGTGCTGGAGCAACGTCATGTTGGAAGATTAAATTGTTGTCCATCACGAGATTGGCGTAACCTAAAATTGATAGGCTTTCAGTGAGCGCATCGTCCAATTCGATAGTCAAAAAATTTAAATAATTTTGACCGTTTAGGCTATGTGGCAAAAAAATTGGTCTTAAGACAACATCTCCCACGATACCAGCCCACACGTTTAGTCGCCATTGGTGTTGAAACGACGATCGGTGTTGAAATCGGCGACGATAAAGTTCGCGAGCAGCTCGCACGTTACCGTCCTTTCTTCCGACACAACATCATCTCATAATATTCACTATTACTTAACGCCATTACACATCACACACAACTACAATAAATCCAAATCACAAGCACCGGAACGGATATGCGACTGCAATGTACGATTATTGGTCGTCCACTAATGCAATTGCAAAATTTTACTTAATTTATTTACCTAATTTCACTTTCGGCTAGCCTTTCGGCGCGTTCAAAGATGCCGCCAGTACCGCCAAAGGGAGTAGCCGAACGGACGATGGAAACATTGCCATCTCTCTCACATAATACACGCAGGCGGCGCGTGCGACTGGGATCACAATATTTTATCGTATTCAATATCATATTTTTGAGCTTCTGAAAGGAAATTAAGTTAGGGATCTGTAATTGCGCAACCGCTGTTTAATTCAGCAATAATAATTCTCGTTTCTTATGGACTCCTAGTACTTTTGCATGTTTTTCATTGATTTTGAAAAGATAAATTAAGACTAAACTGGCTAAACTACTATTATCGGCTGCTGAGTTTTAAGCTTTTAATATTTATGTAGAAAAGGCAAAAAGTTTTATGTTGAAGAAGTAATTACGCAAAGACCTAATTGTGCGCAAACGTATAGTTTTTTTGTTTTCTGTCTGTCTCTGTAAAAACCTCCCCTTGAAAATGTAGGTAAAATAAGCGCGAAAGATTTGATTATAATCTCGGGTTAAAATTAAACATAAATAGTAAGGCGATTATCACACTGCCACGCACCACGCAGCGTAGCGCATAAATGCGTGTTTTAACGTTGCTTGTGAGTATCTGCGTTTGCATAGAAAACACGCACAGTCCAATACACCGAAATTGCATCCACGCGCGCGTTCATGCAGATCACGCGCCTACATGCGTAGAAACATGCAATCACACGCGTGGGTGCGTGGCGACACGCAAGGTATGGCACACTGAGTCTCGTAGTGCCGTGCGTGATTTTGTATGAAATGAGTCTGAGCCTGCGTGAATTTACAAAACGCATCGACGCGCGTAGGTGCGTTGACACGCAACATGCAGCGTGATGCGTGGCAGTGTAATAATCGCCTAAGTACCTAATGCTGATATAGTACATTTTGATACAAGTGGGGAAAGTTTGTCATTGCAACCGAGGCGAAATTTACCCAAGTCGTATAGGCGAGGGTGTTATGGAGCCGAGTGCTGCAGTGACAAATCTCCACGTGTATCAAACCACGTTTTTCAATACACTTACGAAGAAATACGTAATTTCTCTGAAAATTACGACGCATTTTTGTTCATTTCACAGAAGAAAACTTTCCAAAGTTGCCATACATTTTAGTTTTGATTTAGATGGTAGCAGGCTATCGGAAGTATTTTTTAACTTAATCACAATATCTAGCGGCGGCGGTACCATCGAAAGAATTATCTTCTAATCTTAAATTAAACATTTTTTTTTTCACAAATAAGTAACGCAAAGAAAAAAAAAATATTTAATAGATATTTTTAGAAGAAGCAAAGGTGTCAAACCGTCATCCTACTTATAATTAAAAATAGAAATTCAAATATTTTTGAATTTCGAACACTGATAATTGTTTTGTTGACAATAACAAATTATTGTGTAAATATTATTTATTCATGATATTCTGTTCATAAACACAATTTTAATTTACATTAAGTATTAAAACCTTAAAAATATCTGCCTCTATGCTTAAAAAAGTTACGGTTGACCGTGACGAAATAGAAATGAAAAAAAAAGCTCTTGTTATGATAAATTAAAAAAAAAACACTACGGTGATATTGAATAGTACATTGTTACACTAGGGGTGAAAGTAACTCATTTCGTCCCGAGAAGGAGTTGGCGGCCGAGCGAAGCGAGGTCGCTAATTCGAGGGACTAAATTAGTTACTTTCACCCCGAGGTAAGCACTGTGCTTTTCATTACGAATACAAGGAAAGTAAAAATAAAATTAAAAGTTTGTAAAACCTGACTCGTTGTACCTATGATTTTAGGTAGGTATCTTCCTTCTGATTTAGGCGGTAAAAGGTTTTCCACTTCTGCTTTAGCCTATTCTCTTACGAAATTAGGCGTTAAATCACTATTTTAATCTGATAACCATAACGTGTTAATACAAATCTCTGTTGTACGAAAATGTAAATAAAACTCGAAAAACCAACGACTGATTGTCACTTTCCCGCCATTTTGTTTTTTTTTTTCTGTGGCCGGCCAGCTATTCAGCCTCATTAATGAAAAATTAGAAATTAATTGTAATCTTTTAAAAATAAAGTATTTTAAAGAAATAGAAGAACAAATAAATCACTTCAAATATAATATTATTTAATTAATACTTATCTTTAAGTTATTTCATTTTATATCGCGCTGTGATTGACTGGCTGTATGAGAAATTGGAACATGGTTCAATAGAAATCTGAAGATAGAACTAGTTTTTTTTTTAATAATTTGACAGCTGTCAGTTGTAAAGTAAAACTCCCTAGGGATGAAAAGTATCACTTTCAGCCCGCTCCTCAGGCAACTTCAGATCTACTTTCAGAGTATGAGTAATGAAAAAAATATTTTAAGTTAAACTAAATTGTATTAAGTTCTACGTTCTAGGAAAAAAGTATTGATTTAAATCAACGATTTTTTTTAAAACATTTGATTTTAATCGAGATTTAAATTACCTACACAAAAATCAATTGATTCAAATCATCTGCCCTCTTATCAACCCTGCAAAAAAAGTAACAACATAATAAAGTCCTCTAATTAAATTAAATTCAAGAACGGAACCCACGGGGTGTTTATTTGTACTAGGAGACACATAAGTTGCTTAGAAATGATATTTTGGGTTAATTTTAACAGATATGAAATCCTTTTTCGTAGCGTCTTTTGCACGTTCATCTAATTAAGTAATAAATTTTTCGTAAACTAAGTACCTACCTATGTATGGCAATGGCAACCGACATAAAAAGAATTAGGTACGTAATAAAATTCATCTCGACCCTGCAAAAAGTAGGTAACAACTTATTTAAGTCCTCTTATTAAATTAAATTCAAGAACGGAACCCATGGGGACCTCATTTGTACTAGGAGACACATAAGTTGGTTAGAAATGATATTTTGGGTTCATTTTAACAGATATGAAATCCTTTTTCGTTGCGTCTTTCGCACGTTCATCTAAGTAATTAATTTTTCGTAAACTAAGAACCTACCTATGTATGGCAATGGCAGCCGACGTAAAAAGAATTAGGTACGTAAGAAAATACTTCTTGACTCTGCAAAAAGTAACAACTTATTAAAGTCCTCTAAGATAATTAAATTAAATTCAAGAACGGAACCCATGGGGAGTTTATTTGTACTAGGAGACACATAAATTGCTTAGAAATAATATTTTGGGTTCATTTTAACAGATATGAAATCCTTTTTCGTAGCGTCTTTCGCACGTTCATCTAATTAAGTAATTAATTTTTCATAAACTAAGTACCTACCTATGTATGGCAACCAACATAAAAAGAAATAAGCACGTAAGAAAATTTATGGGAATGTAGTTAATAGATAGAGGTATTATTTACTGTGTTGTAGTTACCTACTCGATTCCATCAATTTGTTAGTTACGTTCACTCATTTATTTGTTGCTATCCTATCTACCTACGTAATACAAAAAAAAAACGCAAGTGACTAAAGCCGCTAGCCCAAAGTTGGGTAGCATCCGTCTTTAGCCGCGCGGTAAAAATCGTGGGCATAGATGAGAATAAGTACAAGTATCGTGGGGCTCTAGTCATCCGTGTAAACTCCGCATGCCGGGCACGTCCCTACGTGGTCGGCGGGTTTTTCGATGTCCAGCGCACGCGCTCACTCTAGTTTTTGACTTGGTTTGTTGTTCACAAACATAATCTTAGCTTTCGTAGGAAAAACTTATTTCTTCCTAAATCTATTTTTCTTAAAAAAAATGTTAAGAAAAATAAACATCCGGAACCCTTTATCCACTGTTTGAAGAAATACCAGGAGTAAGAGGTTTGTTTTTATTCATGAACTGTTCACTGACACCGATCAGCTGACTTTTTGCTAGTGATGTATTGATTTCAGTTTGAAATTGCGGTTTCTGGTATCATATGTATTGGAATAATTCATAACTTCCCACCATGTAAACATCTCTAACTAAGGTTAGAGAACCCTTTCCGTATCGTTTCTTATCTTATTAAGAGGCCGTGTACTTGATATGTATACCCCCTTTTTGTTACACATTGTATATTATTAATTAAAAAATTAATAATAATTCATTTTGGGAAAAATCCAATAAAAGGTGGAAGTCCGCCTAATGAAAGAAAATTAATTAATAAATTAATTTTAACAAAGAAATTTATGTTATTAATAAATAATTGATTGATAAAATATATATTTAAAATATAAAATAAAAAACATATAATTCTAATTACAAATGAATATATAAAAATATAAAAAAATCATAAAATTTCACTAATTATAATTGATGAAAGTATTCATCCTAAATTTTTAATAGAAGAAAAAGCTATTAATTTACATGATGAGGTTTGATTTAACCCCCCAACAGCTCCAATCACAATATTTATAATAATAATAATAATAATGAAATTATTATTTAATTTATTAAACTTCAAGCGAACGCCGGTGCCGGTGCGTTGCGCACCTATTGTCTTTCTATTGTGTCTATAATTTCCACGATTGAAAGGTTAAAATAATAAGATAAAATAATTATTGGGGTAATTTTTTGTCAAGTTATTAAAATAAAATTGTTTATTCATGATAAACCTTCTATAATATTGGGGAATCAAAAATGAAAGGGGGTTCTTCCTATTTTTATAAGTATAGATGAGTTTATTATAATGGAAATAAAGTTATTTATCTCTAAGTTTTTTATAAGGGTTATTTTAATTAAAATTGAAAATAAGAAATTAATTGAGGCAATAGATTGAGTTAAAAAGTATTTTAAGGATGCTTCAGTGGATAATAAATTATTTGAATTAGAAATTAGGGGGATAAATCTTAAAAGATTGATTTCTAAACCAATCCAACATCCAAATCATGAATTAGTAGAAATTGAAATTAAAGTTCTAAAAAATAATATAAAGTAAAAAAATATTTTATTAGAATGAAATAAAAAAAAATAAAATAAGAAATTATTTCTTTTAAGAATTAAAAATTCAAAATATTATATTTTAGTGTATGATGCATCGTAGTTTTTGATACTATTAGATATGTAATGAAATGACCTCCTTGGAAATGACATTTCATTTTTTTAATTTTTAAGCTGTGGATACGGGGTGACGTATCATTCAATGACAGATGATGTTTAGATTATTTTGTGCATTTTATTGTTATAAAAACTTGTAGAAAGATAATTAAAGGGATATAATTGAGGAGGCGATATTAGTGAACTTTAATGTCGTTTCTTTGTTTTCAGGTGAGATAAAAGTGTAATTTTAGTTAAACGATAATTGTTATACTGTAAAAGCATGTTGAATAAAACAAATCTTTGTTTTCAGAGAAACAATTTGTGGTTTATTTCGAAAATCCTCAATAATATACCTTATAAAACGACATTTTTGTTAACTAAAAGAAGATGGACCGGCTGCAATTTGAGTTTACGATGATAGCTTCAAATGATGGCAAATCAAATGTATTAGCCATAACCTCAATATCTACAGAAGAAGGAAAATGTTATGTTTTACCTGATGAGCTGAAGCCGGTGATTCATCATACATATATTGTCAAAATGAATACTTTCTCAAAAATAAAAAATTGTATAAAGAAAAGGCATCAAAGTAGAAAAATATGGATAAAATTGGATGAAGATCTTAAGAAAACATATAGAGATGAGGAAGGTAATATGCAATTTTTAGATCAATATTTAGAAGAAATGAGCACAAAACAACCAATAGACATAAACGACAATTTGCAACATATCTTGGAAAAATTAATAGAAACTACTACAAAGAAAGAAAATCAACATAACCTAAAACATATTTCAGAGAAATTTATTATTGAAAAATTCACAAGCAAGAACCCTAATGCAATGCAATGGATTGAGAATTTTGAAAAGGAGTGTGAGCGCTTTAATATATCAAAAGATGAAACAAAAATAGATATATTGAGATTATTTTTAGAAAAATCTTGTTTGGATTGGTATAGCTCGATGGCCATAAAACTAACAATAAAGGCTGAATGGAATGAATGGAAAAACAAATTTTTAGAAACTTTTAAAAACCGAGGATGGGACATAGTTACATATGCTCTCGCATTTAGATATAAAGAAGGACTACTAATTGATTACGCTATTAGAAAAGAAAGGCTTATGCTAGACATAAACAAATCGATAGACTCCAAAACAATGATAGATCTTATTGCAACAGGTTTACCTGGGTTTATCTTAAATAGGTTAAACAGAGATGAACTCAATGACACTACTGATTTGTTCAATGAGATAAGAAAATATGAAGGTATGATGTACAAGAAAAACTCAAGTACAGTAAAGAGTTGTACATTCCTTTATAAAAATAAAACTAATTAGAAGAAGCCATGTAACACTTGTGAATCTTTGGACAAAGGAATTAGATATCATCCGGAAGAGTCATGTTGGTTCAAGAAAAATAAAAATGAATCTGAAAAAGTTTTTAAACCCAGAAATGTAAATAACAACTCCATTATTGAAGTGGATATAAATACTGAGAAAAAAAACGAGTAAGTAGACCATTAATCAAAATCAAGCTCTTATTAGAAAATAAACTAGAAGTGAGCGGCATTTATGATTCAGGCTCACAGATCTCTTTAATAAATTCAAGACTGATTAAAATAAAAGAAAAAAAGGACAATGAGAATATAGCATATATGAAAACGGTTAATGGTGTGAAAAAACAGATGGCTTGATAACAATAAAAATAAAAATATTTGATTTAGAAGAAGAGGTGGATGTATACATAGTAGAAAATGAATATTTTAATGATTTTATAATCGGATTGGATATGATAAAGAAATTCAAACTAACCCAAAACGAGGACTTGCGGATAGAACAAAAGATAAGAACAAATAAAATAGATGAAATGTCTAAAGATAACAGAAATGAAGAAAAGAATATAAAAACATTAGCAATAAATTTTAATGAACACATAGAAGCAGACTGTTTGAGCCGAAACCCTGTATTAGAATCAGAAGATAACAAGGAGGAACTATTAAAAACAGTTAATTTAATACAAATAAAAGATATAGTTGAAGACCAAGAAAAAAATGAAACAATAAAAGAAAAGAAACAAAATCTACTACATAAAAATAAAATCTATTGTAAAAAAATAAAGAAACTTGAAAAGATTATACTCTCAGAAGAATTTAGTAAAAAAATTATAAAAAAGGTACATGAAGATTTATGCCATATTGGAATCAGACAATTACAGAAAAAAATAAGTCCACTATATACAGCTAAAAACCTAACAAAAAATATCATAAATATTTGTAAAACATGCGAAATATGCATAAAGAATAAATCAAGATGTCAAGGAAAATTTGGGTTAATGTCACAACTGGGACCAGCAACAAAACCATTTGAGATAATGTCAATGGATACTATAGGTGGCTTTGGAGGATCTAGGTCAACAAAAAAATACTTACACCTTTTAGTAGACCACTACACAAGATATGCGTTTATTGTGACTTCAAAAACACAGAACGCAAGTGACTTTATAAAACTAACAAAGAAAGTACTCGAGACAGATGAGATTGGAATAATTCTAACAGACCAATATCCAGGCATCAATTCAAAAGAATTTAAACAGTATTTGCAGGAGAATAACATCAAACTAATATTTACAGCTGTGAATACGCCATTTTCGATCGGCTTGAACGAAAGATTAAACCAAACAATAGTAAATAAAATAAGATGTAAAATAAATGAGAAAAATAATAAGAGAACATGGACAACAGTAGCAAGAGAATGTGTACAGAAATATAATGAAACAGACCATTCTGTTACAGGTTTTGCACCAAAATATTTACTGGATGGTACAAATGTCAGTATTTTACCAAATGAAATTAAAACAATAGAAAAGGAAGACAAGTGGATTGCTGATAGAAGATTAGCATTAGAGAATACAATAAAATCTCACAAGTACAACAAGAAAATATTTGATAGAAATAGGAAAATACAAGAGTTCGAGATAGGAGACAGTGTATATGTAGAAAATGGAAATAGACTGAATAGGAAAAAATTAGACGAATTAAAAATAGGCCCTTTCAAGATAATAGAGAAAATATCGAACTCCATTTATAAGATTGACACTGGCAACAGAAAAACAGAATCAACTTTATTCCACATAACAAAATTACAACCTGTTACGGCAGAAGATGAAGTAGAAGAAAACGAATAGGTATAAAGATAGCTTGCAGGTGCATTGTTTGTATTATATTATTTAGAATTTTCGTTCCTATGGGGGGAAGATGTAATGAAATGACCTCCTTGGAAATGACATTTCATTTTTTTAATTTTTAAGCTGTGGATACGGGGTGACGTATGATTCAATGACAGATGATGTTTAGATTATTTTGTGCATTTTATTGTTATAAAAACTTGTAGAGAGATAATTAAAGGGATATAATTGAGAAGGCGATATTAGTGAACTTTAATGTCGTTTCTTTGTTTTCAGGTGAGATAAAAGTGTAATTTTAGTTAAACGATAATTGTTATACTGTAAAAGCATGTTGAATAAAACAAATCTTTGTTTTCAGAGAAACAATTTGTGGTTTATTTCGAAAATCCTCAATAATATACCTTATAGATATAGTTTGATTCTATAAAATATAATAAAGGTAAATAATTTACTTAATTTATTCTATCAGAATAATCCTTTAATCAGGCACTTTATTTTTTTAAAAAGGGATTTTCTTTATAGTTGGGGTATGAACCCAAAAGCTTAATTTAGCTTATTTCTTTTTTTTTATTTATTTATATGTAAATTTATTAAAAATGGTTTAATATTAAATTTAAAAGAAATTAATCTATGTATATACAGGGAAATTGAAAAAATACCCGAAACCTCTTAATCCTGCCTTCATATCATGACCCTGAACAACATTTGTTCTACGACTTTGACCTCAACTAAACAACGTAGCCAAAAACAATTTGTTTTCATTTATTTGTCGTCTGTAACATTTGCGTATACTACGCACGCGCGCGTACCCATTTTGATAGCTAACATTAACGGGCGCCCGCGCCGCGCGCATGTTAAATTGGACCTTGTCGACTTGCGTTTAACAAGGTAGGTACTGTTGGAGTATTTCGCCGTTGACGATCCTCCAGTAGTTGTTGTAGGTTGTAAGGAGTAACACCAAACCACTTAGTAACACGTTATAATGTTTATTGGTAAATACAATAGTTATGTTGAGGTAGCCGCGACGCCTTTGTTGTTGATGTTGAGAACGTAACAATACGTTATATTCGTTCAACTGGTTCAGTTCGTACTAAGTTGTTGTGTCGCAGAGTGACATGGCTCGTTGGGCATCGTATCGCATAGTTGAGCTAAACGATTCACGAATTTCTCGACCTTTGTTGTACTTTGCCAGAATGTTGTCAAATTGTAGTATACTAAAAGTTTCCATTCGTCGTGTATAAGTTGAATATTTCCGGTAGGATCGAAGTATATTGGTTGGTATAATTGGTTTTCAGCTAACTGTGTAATTTTGAAATGTTGCAGGGGTGTTGTTTGTCCACATGATAGCGTTGTAAACACTACCAGTAACACCATGAGCAAGCTGTTAGCCCCTCTCTGGGTTCTACTGGCCACTTTATTTTTCTTGCAGTGTTCAGTTTCAGGATTTTCTTTATGTGAATCGGTACCCTCACATGCCTCGTTTATAGGTAGCGGGGCGAGTTTGATTATGGGTCTTTTCAGTACTCCATTTTGTGTCTTGAGCGTTACTACGCGAACTAGATTATCGCTGCCTGGGTGCAGTTCCACGACGCGGCCCATAGCCCACCTACACGGAGGTAGGTTATTTTCCTTGACGAGAACTAGTTGCCCCTCTTGTATATTTTCTTTGGTTCGTTGCCATTTGTTTCGATTTTGTAGTAAGTGAAGATATTCTTTTGACCAGCGATCCCAATAGTGTCGGCACGTAAGAGTTTCCAGTTGTTTTTGATGTCTATAGATTTCATTTCTTCAGGTTCGTTGAGTGGTAGTGTAAGCGTCGGACTTCCCGTGAGAAGGTGACTAGGGGTGAGATAGTCCAGATCTTCCACATCTTCAGATAACGGACTCAGCGGTCTGCTGTTCATGCACGCTTCGATTTGTGTAAGAAGCGTTGCAAATTGTTCGTACGTCAGCTTCTGTTGTCCGATAACCCGTTTCAGGTGTGTTTTCGTTGAACGTACAGCAGCTTCCCATAGTCCTCCTGCCGATGGCCAGGATGGAGCGTTGAAATGCCACTCAATTTCAAGGTCGTTGATCTCTTTGAAGAACTCTGAAGATAGCATTGTTTTGTATAGTTGGAACTCCTCATGTAATACCTTTGCTGCTCCTACAAAGTTGGTTCCGTTGTCGGAATACATGTGTTTTGGGGTTCCTCTTCTGGCACACATCCTTTTCAGTGCAGCGATAAAAGTTTGCGTTGATAGGTCAGAAACAAGTTCGATATGTACGGCTTTCGACCACATACATATAAATATGGCTATATAGCCTTTGCAGGTTTTTATTCCGCGGCCTTTGTTTATTTTCACATCCACATGACCTGTAAAGTCCACGCCGGTATGTGAAAACGGTCTCGTCGGTGTGATCCTTTGATTAGGAAGATTGCCCATCAGCTGTCCAGTTTGAATTGTTGCGTAGCGACGGCATCGAATGCATTGCCGCAGTCTCTTCTTGACAGTCCGATTGCCACTGATGATCCAGTATTTGTTTCTAGTGTAAGCTAGCGTTAATCTTGCTCCACCGTGTAGTGTTTGTTGGTGTGCCTTTTCAATTAATAGTTGCGTGAGTCTTCCCTCTCCCGGGATGAGGATGGGATGTTTAGTTTCTACTGGCAAGTTTGAATGATTTAGACGTCCACCAACGCGTAGAACACCCGCGGAGTCCAAAAATGGGTTGAGTTTCAAAATGGTGCTTTTGTTAGGAAGTTTTCCACCAACGTTGAGAGACTTTATTTCCTTTTCAAAATAATTTCCTTGCACTGACTTGATAATTACTTGTAAAGCGTTATTTATTTCATTCAAGTTCAGTTCTTTACACTCATTTGACCTCCTTTTGTTTCGTAATGCATCGGCGAAACGTATGATCCAAGCGAGTATTCTTGTAATACGATCTATGTTGCTATGCCGCTCAAGTAATGAATCGATTAATTCATTTTTAATTGGCATGGGTTCCGTACTATTAGTCGTGTAACAGTTTGTTAGAAAACCCTAGGTTGTAGTATAAGTTTCTTTTAAGTTACTGTCTTGTTTTTCTTGTTCCTGAAGCCATTTAGGACCCTCCCACCACAGGGAAAAGTCCACCAACTTGGATGGTAGAAGTCCTCTTGTCGCACAGTCGGCAGGGTTTTCGTTCGTTTTTACGTAACCCCAGTTTATTGCAGGTACAATGTTTGTTATTTGTGTCGTTCTGTTTGTAATGTATTTTTTGTATTTTGTTTGACTTCCTTGTAGCCATGCTAAGACTACTTTAGAGTCGGTCCAGCAGCGAATCTTTAGATCGTTATCTGCAAGGATCTTAGTTATCCTTTCTAGGAGTTTCGCTAGCAAAACTGCGGCGCATAGTTCCAACCTTGGTATCGTAGTTTTCTTTTTGAGTGGTGCCACCTTAGTCTTTGCAGCGAGTAGAGTAGTCACGTAGTGGCCTGCAGGTGACGTATTTCGGCTGTAGATAACGCACGCGTAGGCTTTCTCGCTCGCGTCACAGAAGGCTTGCAATTCGATCGTTTTGTTTTCATTTTTATCCATCTTGGTAAACTGATGTTGTTTATGTTTGGTAGATCGGAAATAATTTTTAGCCAATCCTTTTCGATGGTATCGGGTACATTTTCATCCCAGCCCAATGTTTTGACAGTTGTCACTCCATAATTTTTGAAACAGTAGTTTTGCTTGTATGGTCATTGGAGCCAGCCATCCAAGCGGATCGTAGATCTTGTTTATCTCTGACAATAGCCTCCGTTTAGTGTATGGTGCATTTTTGTTTTTGGCTGGTGCTTCGCTAATAAAATGGAACGTGTCGCTTGCGTCATTCCATGTGAGTCCGAGTGTTTTGCTGAACTCTTGCTGCTTGAAGTTAAAATCGTTGTTGTGACTTTTTTCTTCCCCCTGTAGTTCTTTAAGGATAGATGGTTCGTTCGTGGACCATTTCCGTAAAACAAAACCACCTTTCTTCAGTAGTTCGCTAAGCTCCTTTTGCAATAACTTTGTTGTTTCTATGGTATGGTGTCCGGTGATGGCGTCATCCATATAAAATTCGTTTTGCAGCGCCTGTTGGGCTAAAGGAAAAGCGTCGCCTTTATCTTTAGCCAGTTGTTGGAGAGTGCGCATCGCAATGAATGGTGCGACTTTGGTACCATAGGTAAGAGTACACAGCTGCATCTCTCTAAGAGGTTCTCGGATTCTCTCCAGATTATTCTTTGTAGATGTTGCTGATCTTGATGAATAAGGATTTGACGGTACATTTTTTCGATGTCCGCCGTTAGAACATATTTATAGCTCCGCCATTTTATAATCAGTGATAAAATGTCCTTTTGAAGGTTTGGCCCTTCTGCCATTAGATCGTTTAGGCTGTAGCCAGAGTCTGTCTTCATGGATGCATTGAACACAGCTCGTAGTTTAGTTGTAGTAGAGCAAGCCCTTACCACGCCGTGGTGTGGAAGGAAAGCTTGTACTCGACTCTCGGATTCAGTCAGTGGTTTCATGTGACCTAATTCGATGTAGTCTCGGATGAATTGTTTGTACAGTTTAGCGAAATGTTCTTGTTTTGCCATTTTCTTTTCTAAGTGAAGAAATTGTGCTATGGCTTGAGGCTTCGATTTTCCAAGGTTTTGTTCATAGTTGGAGTTCATCGGCATCTTCACTACATATCGCCCGTTGCTTAATCGCTCTGTTGTTTCCGTGTAATATTGTTCACAGAATTCATCTTTTGTTGATGTTTCAGGTTCTGAAGGAATGTCTTCTGTCTCCCAGAAAGATGTTATCTTATCTAGCTCCGTTAGAGTAACTAGACAGTTGAATTGCTTTGTAGCACCGCACAGTATCCACCCTAACTTGGTCTGTTGCGCTACTGGCGAGTTATTGTTGTGTTTGAGTACTCCTTCTAAAATCACCTCAGAGTAAATATCTGCTCCTAGAAGTAAATATATAATATATATATAATATATATAATAATATATAATAATATAATATAATATTCCACAACTATCACACAACGCCGTCTAGTCCCAAGCTAAGCAGAGCTTGTGTTATGGGTACTAGACAACTGATAAACATACTTATATATTTCTAAATACATACATATTATAGATAAATTACACCCAGACACAGAACAAATGATTATGCTCATCACACAAACATTTGTCCTGGGTGGGAATCGAACCCACGACCTTCTGCATAGCAGTCAGGGTCACTAACCACTAGACCAACAGGCCAGTCAATCGATGGGCCCTGAGATGTTAAAGTCTGGATCGGCCAATTTGATATTGTGCAGATGTGTCCACTTCGTTGTGTTGATTGTAGAGTTCGGCAGATTGTTGATAAGTTTACTCATCACTAATGCTTCCGTTTGGAAAGTATATTCAGACTTACATTCTAATTTAATCATCCCTTTACTCGAGCCCATTATAGTGCCCACTCCAGTGATAGCAGCGTGCATTTTGTTTCGGGGTAAGTTCAATCGTTGAGCAGCGTTTTCAGTGATCAAGGTTGCTTGAGAGCCTTGATCCAGTAACGCACGAAGGATGACGTAATCTCCTTCTCTGTTCTTGACCTTGAGTTGAAGAGTCGTTAAGAGGATCTCTTGTTCACCATTGATGTGATTTGATGTTCGCTCAGCCGCCGTTGAGGTGGTTGGCTTCGATTGTTGCCCTTTCAGATTATCATCATGAAGAAGGGAATGATGCTTAAAATTACACGTGCGGCATCTTTTCGTTGAGTTGCCTTTGTTTTCGCCGTGACTGAATAAACAATTTTTGCATAGGTTCAGTTTACTTGTTGTTTGGTTTCGCGTTGCGATATCCATATTCAGGAATGTTGAACATTGCCTTAGCGCATGATCGTTTTTGCAGAGTGGACATTTCCGCAGCGATGCAATGTAGGTTTTTGTCCACTTTTCTGAGTCTTTAAAGTTCGTTGACTTGTTGTTGTTATAATTTTTATGTTGGTTATTCGTTGAATTATTTTGTTTCACACCGCTCTTCATGTTTCGCGATGTTTCCAGCGTCATAAATTGTAATTCCAGGAACTCCATAAACTCATCTAAGTCTGGAAGCTCTCTTGAATGTTTCATGTTTTTGATGTAGTCACCGTAAGTGACGTCATCCAGTTTGGAAGACAGTAAGTGCACGATCAGTGGGCCCCATACAGGAATGTTGATGTCGATGTTTTCCAGGCCATTTAAACACTCTTTAGTTGTATCGTACAGCTTTTTCAAGTTAGTTGAGTTTGGTTTGTCGATAGATGATTGATTGAGAAGCGTGTCCACGTATGAGACGAAAAGTAGTCGTTTATTGTCGTAGCGATGCTGAATTATATTCAGGCATGAGTCGTAATTCTCAGCACTCACAGGTAGGTGTTTGATTAACTTCTCCGCTTCACCTTTCAATTTAGATTTTAGGAACTTCTTTTTCTGCGTTTTGTTTAGCGTTGGATTATTATGAATCATCTCGATGAATAAATCTCTGAAAGAGATCCAATTGCTGAAAGCTCCATTGAACTCCGGCAATTCCATACGCGGTGTTGTTTTTTCGTAATGAGATGTTTCAAAGATTTTTCTATTCAAATCTGCCTTTAGGTTGTCGTAGACTTGCTCCCAATGGTCATATTTTGCTTCATAATCCTTGTCATTTCCTTGAAGTAAGTAGCTTAGTTCCCAATGTATTTTGTCGATGGATTCCCACTTAGAGCTTAGTATGTTTAGTTGATCTTGAAGTTGCCACTTTTCTTTCATATCATCCAGATTAGTTTTGGAGACCGCTCGCTTCAAGGCGTTGAAGTTGCATATTTGATTACGTAACAGCATTGATAAGTGATGGTTTGTCTCATCTCCGGGTTGTTGGTGTATTCCAGTTGTATCAAATTGCGGTGTTTCTTGTGGTTGTGGGGTTTTCGGTTTTGAGACACCCGAAAATCCTGGTTCGTTCCTTAAGTTGTCACGTAGTTGATTCATTGACTGCATTGTTTCGTTGAACATGCCTCTTGTTATTTCGAAAATGTTCTTCTCAAAGTAGTCATGGTCGCTTTGAGCTGACTCATACTTCTTCAAGACCTCATGATTTGTCCGAAATTCATCCCAGAGGGATTGTAAAGCTTTGATGCGTTTGTTAAGGTAATCTATGGACTTTCTCTTTGCAGAATCCTTTTTGTAATTAGCTTGCAGAGCCTTGATGTTTTCGTAGCTACTTTGTTGCTTGGTTATAAGTTCTGCAAATTCGAGGTAGTCTTCTTTGGACATGGTTACTAGTTGGTTATAGATGTTGTGTAGTTCTAATCGCAGTGGACGTTATCCCCGCTGATTATTCCTTGTTTCGTGGTTTTGTAGCGGTAGACGCAATCTCCGCAGGTTTGTAGCAGTAGACGTAATCTCCGCTGGTTTGTAAGTTCGATGATTCAAATAATGATTTGACTCACCTTTGTTTGCTGCTTGAAGGATCAAAAGGACCAATCAGGACCAAATGACCCTATCCGGCTCGAAGGACCAAAAAGATGTTGGAGTATTTCGCCGTTGACGATCCTCCAGTAGTTGTTGTAGGTTGTAAGGAGTAACACCAAACCACTTAGTAACACGTTAAAATGTTTATTGGTAAATACAATAGTTATGTATAGAGCCGCACTTATTTATGCAAACACATCACCGCGTGACGGAGGTGTAGTTACGACTAATTAAATGTATATTGTTTATTAAGTAAAACGTAATTTGCTGTATGAGCATTATTGGCTCGTACAGGTACCGTACCTACAGCTGATTTGCTCAATTATTGGCGATTATTAAGTGCAAGCAAACAATATCGAGTAAAATAATAAATGTAGGCAACATACAAGTAGTACATTGACCCCTGAATATTTCATCGCATTGTTCTACGCTAATAAGTATGTACCTACATAACAAAGCGTCATTCTTCAATATCAAAAGATGGATGAAGTACCTACATTACTTAAAACAGTTGTTTTGATGGACTACTTAGTCTTGTTGATAAGTGTCTCCTGCCAGGGTTGCGGAATTTGTCCGAAAGGGTTACCGTGGCCCTGGAACGCAAAGGGCATACGAAGGAACACGGGTGGGTTTTAGTCAGTAAGAGTCTGACACTCCCCTCCGCTCCGCCCAGAGCGGAAGAAGTCATTTGATGATTTCCCATCCAATAAAAAAAAAATGTGTCTCATCTATGATAGGTAAGTGCAGTGCCATTTACTCTGAATGGCCGTTTTAGCGAAAATAAGTACGACTAAGTTCTGCCTCATTGGTGTTGTGGTCGCAAGCGCGGCTACTAAGCGCGAGGTCCTGCCGTCATCGATCTTGAACATCTGGGCGGAGTCAAAGCGCTAGGCCTTGCGCGACAAAACAAAACATTGTGTTACGCGGCGCGTCATTGTGCACCAGAACCATTATTATGATCATAAATTATTATTTTAATGGAAGGGTACAGTAAGCGGAAGTGCACGCTAAGGATTGTATTGCTGTGAACAAGCGGTACAGGCCATACCTATATCTGGTGGAAGGTACCTAACCCAATGAGATTTTTAATTAAAAAACAATAAGTTCACTTATTTAACCAAAAAAAAACAGTGTAAATAAAACTTCAAACAGCTGATTCGCAAAAGTTCACGTGTGAGGCCGGGCGGCGGCCTTTCGTCGGTCACCGCATAAATGATATAAGCAAAATTTAGACTGTTTATTTTTTTTTGTATGGAAAAAAATGCTTCGAAATTTGAAAAGTCGTAGAACAAATGTTGTTCAGGGTCATGATATGAAGGCAGAATTAAGAGGTTTCGGGTATTTTTTCAATTTCCCTGTATATATATTAAAAATTTAATATACTAATATATATATAATAAGTTATTAAAAAATTAAAATTAATTATATTAATATATTATAATTTGAATAAATATTAATTGTTTACCTCTTGAATTTGGTTTTTAATATAAATATTATAAAGAGAAAAAAGAGAAATTATTAAAAATTTAATAATTTATATTAAATATTTTAATATAAAAAAAAATCTATGTACAAAAATTTACATTTAAATATTTTTTTTTATGATTTTAAAAATTTATTTTACATATAAATTTTAGTGTTAAATTTAATTTATTTGAATAATAATTTATCTTATTATAGTAGTAATTAATATTAAATTATTTAAGAAATTAAGATTTAGTAATTTTTTTTTTTTTTTTTATAATGGATAGGCTCGCGTTTGACCACAATCTCACCTGATGGTAAGCGATGATGTTGCCGACGATGGAGCACGCTTGCCTAGAAGCAATCTATTCACTCTTGACTTAAAGACCCCTAGGTTATAGCTATCAGGAAACACAGACTCCGGCAGGGAATTCCATTCCTTAGCTGTACGCATAATGAATGTACTCCCAAAACGCTTTGTACGTATAGGTGGGATGTCCACCATGTATCGGTGGCGCAACGCCGTACGTCTTGTGGTCCGATGATGGAACGGACTTGGCGGAATTAAATTGTGTAACTCTAGAGCACACTCCCCGAAGTGTAAACGATAGAAAACAGACAGGCTAGCAACTCGTCTTCGATGCTCAAGACTTTGGAGTTTTGACTTCACAAGAGCATCATTGCCTATGATCTTCTTGGCACGCTTTTCAATAGACTCTAGTGCATCTAGCTGGTATTTGGCTGACCCATCCCAAAGATGAGAGCAGTACTCCATACACGATCGAACTTGCGCTTGATAGAGGTTGAGCAGCTGTTCCGGAGTGAAATACCGTCTCACCTTTGCTAAGATCCCCAATTTTTTGGCAGCTAGTTGGGCTTTTGCCTCGATGTAGGAGCCGAAATTAAGGGTAGACGATGGCGTTACCCCAAGAAGTTCAAGGTGGTCGGTAATTGGTACGGTTACACCCCGGAAAGATGGAGCCGGGTGGAATTGGCTCCGTTTAGCGGAGAAAAGACACGCCTGGGTTTTCGTCGCATTGAACTTGACCAGATTGGCATCGCCCCATTCTGAGACTGCCGCTAAGGACGAGTTCAAGCGTTCAACCATAGCCTCTCGAAATGACTGGATCTGTGACCCACTAGCTCGTGCGTTAGACACATATCTCTCAGCAACAGTGCTGTCGTCTGCATACCCAAAGGTTCCGGGTTTAAGTAGGTCATTTATGTGCAGCAAAAACAGTGTTGCCGAGAGTACCGACCCTTGAGGGACTCCGGCATTAATATCCATTTGACCGGACGAGCATCCATCAATTACCACTCGGATGGATCGATCCCTCAAGAAGTCTGCGATCCAATCACACAGACCAGTGGGTAGACCGAAGGAAGGAAGCTTAGCAAGAAGGCTTTCGTGCCAGACCCTATCGAAGGCCTTCGAGATATCAAGGGACATGGCAAGCGCTTCCCCATGCTTCTCAATGGCCTCGCTCCAGATGTGAATGGCATACGCAAGAAGGTCCCCAGTAGACCGATTTTGACGAAAGCCGTATTGCTGGTCGCTGAGGATGTCGTTAGCTTCCAGGTATGCCAGAAGCTTCCTGTTAATTACCCGTTCCATACTCTTACAGAGGATGGACGTAACAGAGATGGGTCGGTAGTTTGCCGGGTCAGCTCTACTGCCCTTCTTGGGCACAGGCTGCACGTTGGCTTGCTTCCAAGCCATCGGCACTTTTCCAGTCTCATATGAGAGGCGAAATAGGCGAGTCAAGATCGGAGACAATTCAGGCGCACAAGTTTTTAGAACGACCGCTGGTATCCCGTCGGGGCCACTGGCTTTATTCACGTCAAGGTTACTCAAGACCCTACGAACGTCCTTCTGATGGATACGAATATCCGACATATTCGTCACGCACCCATCAGGAGAAACAGGGGGTCGCGCGTCACCGGAGTCCAGACGCGAAGATTCCGCAAAAAGAGAAGCAAATAGGTTTGCTTTCTCCTCAGCGGTGTGGGCCAGTGTCCCATCGGGTCTCAGCAGTGGCGGAAGTGAGGGACGGCAGAAGTTCGATTCAACCGACTTTGCCAGGGACCAAAACGCTTTACTACCAGCGGGGTATGAAGCAAGTTTGTTCCCTATTCGGCTAATGTGGTCGAACCGAGACTTTCTCAACACCTTTTTGCAGGACTTGGCAGCCCTGTTAAAGGCCTTCTTCTTAAGAGTCACGTCGCTGGCTTTGCGCATACGAGCATCGGCCCAAGCTTGGTATGCCGCATGTTTTTTCGCGTCGGCGTGAGAACACTCGGCGCCAAACCAAGGTCGAGCTCGATCCGACATTGCTACGTCAGAGAATGGGATGTAATACTCCATTCCCCGTCGCAACACATCCGTTACGGCATCAGCGCACGACGATGCATCCTTCGAAGAAAAGCAAGTGGGCTGCCAAGGATAGCATGCGAAGAAAGACCGCATGCCATCCCAGTCTGCTGACCTGTATCGCCAAACCCGCCGAGTGCCTCTAGGACTAGGATCGGGCGGGGAGTAGATTGACACAGATTTAACCAGACAGTGGTCAGAACTGCCTAAAGGCGAAGATATCGACACTGAGTAGCGGTCTGGATCTGTGGTCAGCAGAAGGTCCAAGCAATTGGCTGTGTGCACTATGCGCGCGGTAAACACAAGCGTAGATTATTTTATCTAGGCCTGTGTCGACCAAAGCCCAAAGCGTTGAGAACCTGGAGTCTTCAAGATTGCGGAGACGCCGATAGCAGATGTCGTCCCGGGCATACATACATATGCCCGCGTGTGGTTTGAAGTTGTGCTCCAAGGTAAACCCTGGGTATGAAAGATACGACACGTCGGACGGACCTCTGATCTGCGTCTCCGTAAGGAATAGTAGAGCTGGTTTTTCAGTCTCCAGGTGGTGATGGACTGCAACGAGATTAGAGTGCAGACCTCGTATATTTGAGAGGTGCACTTTGTGAGAGAGGGAGTGCAGCCGCTGTTTAACTTTACTCTTTCTATTCCTTTTCATAATTTGAGAGTGAATGGAGGAGAGGAGAAGGAAGTGAAATGGGGAGCCACGCTGCTAACCTTCAGGCACGCACTGAAAGGACGACATCATTAGGGGACTAGTCTGGAGACTGCGGGGACGCCCGAGCCCCCCCGAGAATGTCCATCGGGCCCTCTCATCTGGTCGCCAACCAGCACGATGGCGCATTCCGGGATTTTTCGACAGATGGCGGGGCAGCCTTTCATGTGTGGCTAGCACATTACTTGGGCCCCCAACTATCTGCGGTCGGCCAGCGGTGCACCGTGCCTCGGATCCCGCTACCCTCCGCGACCAGTCTCCCGATACATCCATATCAGTACGAGCCAGGTTGGTCTGCTTGCGTTAGAACAGCCATTTCGACCCAACTCCTCTAGACTGGCTACACTGAGCATCATACCGGAACACAGCCAGGCCGCTTGGCGGTACGTCCTTGCTCAGTGGGTGGTCGCAAGCCAACGGTCGAAACCTACCACCAGTTAGTGTCACCTGATTAGCACCACCCGGGGACTACGTGTAGGGTCTTACTTTGGGTATTCTCCTACGGACGCGGGTGACTCGGTCCCCAAAGTAATATTTTAATTAGTAACAAATTTTGTGCCAGCAGTTGCGGTTATATAAAAATTAAATTAAATTTTATTAGTAAATAATTAATAAATTTGAATATATAAAAAAAATATAATAAAAATAAAAATTAATAAAAATTTTAGATTATTATGTGAAATTTTAATTTAATAAAATTTTATATTTTAATTATGATTTAATAAATTTTATGATAAACTAGGATTAGATACCCTATTATTAAAATTTATTATTTATTGAAACTTAAATAATTTGGCGGTATTTTAGTTCACTTAGAGGAATCTGTTTAATAATTGATAATCCACGAATAAATTTACTTAATTTATATTTTTGTATATCTTTGTTAAAAAATATTTTGTAATAAGATTAATATTTAATAATTATTATAAGAATTTAGATCAGATCAAGATGCAGATTATAATTAAGAATATAATGGATTACAATAAATTTATTTATATGAATATTAATTTGTAATAATTAATTGAAAGTTTGCACCGGGAACGATCAGGGGCGGGTTATTTATTGACATTTGACGTTTCCTTTGTGTAATGTTAATTCTTTTATTTTTATTGATTAAATTGTTATTTGACTATTGATTATATAAAGAATAAAGATTATATTAAAATTTATAATTATAAAATATATGTTTGCACAAATTGAAAGTGGATTTAAATGTAATTTTATTTAATTTAATAAAATGATTATATATTAAAATAGGTACATATTGCCCGTCGCTTTCATATAATAAAATTGAAATAAGTCGTAAAAAAGTAAAGGTACTGGAAAGTGTTTCTAGAAAGAACAAATTAGAGCTTGAATATAAAGTATTTCATTTACGTTGAAAAGATATTAAAAATTAATTAATTTGAGGGGGCAAATTAATTAATTACTTTTATTAAAAATTAAGTAAAAAATATTTTGGGGGGTTAAAGTATTTTTTATAGAAAAAATTAAATAATTTATAGTAAATTATTAGTATTGTAAAAGAATTTTGAAATAAGTGAAATAATAAATTAAATGTAAGTAATTTTAATTTAGTGTATCTTGTGTATCAGAGTTTATTAATGAATATTTTTGGGGAAAAAAATCTCGAATTTAAAAGAGATAATTAATTAATAAAGTTATTGTAGCATGAATATTTTCATAATTAATTTGAAATGAAATGTTAATCGTTTTTAAATATATCTAGTTTTTTTAGAAATAATAATAATAATAATAATAATATTCCACAACTATCACACAACGCCGTCTAGTCCCAAGCTAAGCAGAGCTTGTGTTATGGGTACTAGACAACTGATAAACATACATATATATTTCTAAATACATACATATTATAGATAAATTACACCCAGACACAGAACAAATGATCATGCTCATCACACAAACATTTGTCCTGGGTGGGAATCGAACCCACGACCTCCGGCATAGCAGTCAGGGTCACTAACCACTAGACCAACAGGCCAGTCAATATATAAATAAAATTATTTTTTTATTATTTTAATAAATAAATTACTTAATTAATTTATTTAGTAAAATAATTTTATATTTTAAGGGTTATCCCTTTAATTTAAATTTGTATAAAGATTTTTAAAATATTAAAATTTTTATAATTTATATTGTTAATTTTTTTTTTATTTATTATAAATAATTTTGTTAAAAATATTTTTTTTATTTTTTATAATTTTTTTTTTATTTTATTTTATTTGATATAATTATAAAATTAGTATATATATATATATATCATATACATATAAAAATTATAAAAAATATTATTTTTAAGTGAGTTAATTAAAAGGAATTCGGCAAATTTTAATATTCACTTGTTTATCAAAAACACACATGTCTTTTTGAAAATAATATAAAGTCTAATCTGCCCACTGATAAAAATTAAAGGTCTGCAGTAATTTGACTGTACAAAGGTAGCATAATCATTAATCATTTAATTGATGACTTTTATGTAATAATATGTAATAATAAATATAGTAAAAGAATTTTGAAATAAATGAAATAATAAATTGAGTGTAAGTAATTTTAGTTTAGTGTATCTTATGTATCAGAGTTTATTAATAAATATTTTTGGGGAAAAAAATCTCGAATTTAAAAGAGATAATTAATTAATAAAGTTATTGTGGCATAAATATTTTTCATAATTAATTTGAAATGAAATGTTAATCGTTTTTAAATTTATCTAGTTTTTTTAGAAAACAAATTATTTTTTTAATAAATAAATTACTTGATTAATTTATTTAGTGAAATAATTTTATATTTTAAGGGATACGCTTTAATTTAAATTTATATAAATATTTTAAAAAATATTAAAAATTTTGTAATTTATATTGTTAAAAAAATTTAATTTATTATAAATAATTTTGTTAAAAATAAAATTTAAATTTTTTTTATTTTTTTATATATTTTTTTTTAATTTTATTAATTTTGATATAATGATAAAATTAGTATTTAATATATATTAATATATAAAAATTATTATTTTCAAATAAGTTAATTAAAAGGAATTCGGCAAATTTTAATATTCACTTGTTTATCAAAAACATGTCTTTTTGAAAATAATATAAAGTCTAATCTGCCCACTGATAAAAATTAAAGGACTGCAGTAATTTGACTGTACAAAGGTAGCATAATCATTAGTCATTTAATTGATGACTTGTATGAAAGATTGGATGAGATATTAACTGTTTCTTAGTTATAGGTTTACTCTTAGTAGGAGGTTAATTTTTTAATTAAAAAGTTAAAATATTTTAAAAAGACGAGAAGAGTATAGAGCTTTATAATTTTATTAATTAAGATTACTTAAATAAATTATAAATTAAAATAATTTTGTTGGGGTGACAGAAAAATAAATTTAACTTTTTTTTTAATAAGAACCATACATAAGTGAAAATATGATCCAATAATATTGATTATAAGAAAAAATTACCTTAGGGATAACAGCGTAATTTTTTTTTAGTTCATATAAAAAAAAAAGAGTTTGCGACCTCGATGTTGGATTAAGATAAAATTTAAATGCAGAAGTTTAAAATTTTTGATCTGTTCGATCATTAAAATCTAACATGATCTTTTTTTTATGGTGGGCAAAAATCATCCAATGACAACCCCCGCTCTTGGGCGGAGCGGGAGATAGTGTCAGACTCTTACTGACTAAAAGACCCACCCCGTTCCATCTAGCCTTCATACCGGGGCTCGAGCGCCCTTTCGGATAACCCTGGCCCCAGTAGCCTTCGACCCGGCTGGGTCCTCGCTGTTGCTGACAACTCCTTGAGGCGCGCGGGAACAGTGCGCGCCGTCTACGACTTGGGCTTGGTCCGGACAGTTACCGGACGGCCGGACAGCGAGTTACCCATTGCTCACTGTCCGCAAGCCCGCGCCTACGGTGGCCGGAAATCGGGATCAGAATCCCGGCGGCGGCGATAACGCCGTTACCTGATGCGTTCGGCCTCCTCCTTTGCGAGCATTACAGCTTCGCAGAAGTCGGCGACCGCCTGCCACTCCTCCTCGCTCCGGACCATGGCCTCAACCAAGGCCCGGCGCGAGAGGTCTCCGCTGCCGATCGCCCCCACGAGGGCACGGCGATGCTCCGCCCAAGCAGGGCACACCTCGACTGTGTGCTCCACCGTGTCCTCCGGGCATTCCACACAGTGGCGACACCCGGGCCTCACTTCCGCATGAATCCGGTGCAGGAAACTCCTGAACGAACCATGTCCGGTGAGGACCTGCGTCATGCGGAAGGTAAGGACGCTGTGAGGTCTTTCCAGCCACGCCTCAAAGAGGGGACTTACCGCCATGATTGTGGCGTGCCCAGCACTGGGTTGCGATAGTCGTTGACGCCATTTCACCATGAGATCCCGCCGGAGCTCTGTCTGTGACTTTCACCCTGGCGTTGCATCTCCACGGGCATATCGTGCATGTGTGCAAGGACTGTTGCCTCCAGATCCCACGGTGGTAGGCCAGCCAGAAGGCTCGCCGCTTCGCGGGAGACCGTGCAGTATCCCCGCACCATCCTTATTGCCATGACCCTCTGGCAGGCGTTCAGCATGGCCGCCGGCTGCGTTTTCAGCGACGGCGCCCACACCGGCGCCCCGTAGAGGGCCATGGACCGAACGATCCCCATGTAGAGCCTCCGGCAGGAGGCATCTGGACCCCCAAGGTTGGGCAGGAGCCGCTTGAGCGCAGCCCCAGCCCGGTTGAGTTTGGGAGCCAGACGTCGGAAATGCTCCACGAAATTCCACCGGCTGTCGAGGACGAGTCCCAGGTACTTCATCGTTGACCCGACACCGATGTGAACTCCTCCTACCGTTAGTTGGGAACTCAATGGCGGCGCGTTCCGAGGGCGGCGACCGTGAAAACACATGAGCTCGGATTTGTAAAGCGCCACCTCGAGTCCCAACTCCTGGATCCTATCAACGACCATCGCAACCCCGCGTGTCACTAGAGCAGCCGCCGCCTGGTATGACTCTCCCTGCGCTAGAACTAGCGTGTTGTTTGCGTAGCAAACCACGCTGACCCCGTCAGGGAAGTCGCCGCGCAGCACGTAGTCGTACCCGATGATCCACAAGGGTGGCCCTAGTATCGACCCCTGCGGAACACCGCACGACATCTCTCGACTTTTCCACTTCCTTTGACAGAGGTATTCGGGCACCCGGTGGTACCGGAGTGCCCTCGGGATCGTACTCCAGGGCAGGGAATTGAAGGCGTTGGCAATGTCCAAGGATGCTGCCACGACACACCTGCCCCGGGACACCGCATCCCCCGTCGTGAGGGCTCGCACGCGCATGATGGCGTCCACCGTAGAGCGCATCCTGCGAAAGCCGAACTGTCCGTCCGAAAGGTCCGGCCCCACCCGTGTTAGGCGCCCGACAAGGCGGTTTGCAATGACTCTCTCAAAGAGCTTGCCCACCTCGTCGAGCAGCACAATGGGCCGGTACGCGGACGGGGAGTCCGCAGGGCGCCCTGGCTTCGCTATGAAGACCAGTTTCCCCGTCTTCCAGCAAAGTGGGAACTGGCCCCTCTCCAGGTATGCGCTGAAGAGCCCTCTCAGTCGAGGAACGAGAGCCTCCATGGCCAGGACCCAGGCCTTTTCAGGCAAGCCGTCGGGTCCTGGGGCGGTGTTTTTGGCACTCAGCCTTCGCACCGCCACTCTCATCTCTACCTCGGTCACCTCTGGAGCATCGTCGTCGTCGTCGCTATTGCATCTTACATGATCTGAGTTCAAACCGATGTATGCCAGGTTGGTTTCTATCTTTTATAGATTAAAATATTTTAGTGCGAAAGCATTAAATATTTAAATTAAATTTATATTAAAATTTTAATTAATTTTAATTTAAAAATAAAAAATAATAATAATTAATATATATATATATATATAAATTATATAAACTATTTTGACAGAAAAATGTGATGATTTTAGAAGTCATTAATATATAATTAAATTACATAGATAGTATTGTATATATTTGATATTTATTTAATTATAATTGGGTTATTAATTTGACTTCATCATGTCGACGAAGAAGCAAATATTCAATGATGTATCCGTGATCAATAGGGTGAAAACCGGAAGTGATCACCGCATGGTAAGAGGCACATTGAATATCAATGTCAAGTTTGAAAGATCTCGACTGATGAAGTCTACGCTCCGTCCTGCACAGATCCAAATCCATAACTCCGAAAGCTTTCAACTCGAACTTCAAAATCGTTTCGAATGCCTAGGAAGCTCCGTGGACGAATACAACGATGGGTTCGTGGAAGCTGACCACACGGTCGGCTCTAAGAGTCGTACAAATAAGAGCAAGAGGGTCACTGATCAAACTCTCCAGCTATATGAAGGAGAGGCGTGAGATGATTCTGCAGTCTTCAGACGATTCGTACACATATCGGCAGCTCAATAAACGGATCTAGTCCTTGAAACGCGATCTCCGTCACTATAATACGGGAAAAATTAAAGACGCGATTGAGCGAAATAAGGGCTCCAAGGTGTTTGCAAGAGATCTATCTATTGGGCAGAGCCAGCTCACGAAACTGAAGACCGAAGATGGCAGAGTCATATCCGCCAAACCAGAGCTTCTAGGAGCGATCGAGACTTTCTATGGACAGTTGTACACGTCAATCACTAAACCCACTGCAAATCTAGCAAACGACCCAAGAGCTAGATTGAGCCGACACTATACCGAAGATATCCCGGACGTCAGCCTTTACGAGATTAGGATGGCTCTGAAGCAGCTTAACAACAATAAGGCGCCGGGTGACGACGGAATTACTATTTAATATTATATAGGTATGTATTCATATATGTATTTATGTATATATTATGTGAGTATGTATTTATATATGTAGGAATGTTTATGTATTATTTTATTCATATTATTTGTAATTTTAAAATTGTGCACTGGATCTTACCCTCTACTGTGATCTCTCTCTATCACTCAATGGTTTACTGGAAGAAAACTCAACTTTGAGTTAAGCTCGCCTTTCTACATGAACTCTGATATCCACTTATTTGTTATTTATCATGGTGTACAATAAAGAATTAAAGAAGGTATGATGTACAAGAAAAACTCAAGTACAATAAAGAGTTGTACATTCCTTTATAAAAATAAAACTAATGAGAAGAAGCCATGTAACACTTGTGAATCTTTGGACAAAGGAATTAGATATCATCCGGAAGAGTCATGTTGGTTCAAGAAAAATAAAAATGAATCTGAAAAAGTTTTTAAACCCAGAAATGTAAATAACAACTCCATTATTGAAGTAGATATAAATACTGAGAAAAAAAACGAGTAAGTACACCATTAATCAAAATCAAGCTCTTATTAGAAAATCAACTAGAAGTGAGCGGCATTTATGATTCAGGCTCACAGATCTCTTTAATAAATTCAAGACTGATTAAAATAAAAGAAAAAAAGGACAATGAGAATATAGCATATATGAAAACGGTTAATGGTGTGAAAAAAACAGATGGCTTGATAACAATAAAAATAAAAATATTTGATTTAGAAGAAGAGGTGGATGTATACATAGTAGAAAATGAATATTTTGATGATTTTATAATCGGATTGGATATGATAAAGAAATTCAAACTAACCCAAAACGAGGACTTGCGGATAGAACAAAAGATAAGAACAAATAAAATAGATGAAATGTCTAAAGATAACAGAAATGAAGAAAAGAATATAAAAACATTAGCAATAAATTTTAATGAACATATAGAAACAGAAGAGTTTGTAAGTATGACAGACCATTTAGATAATGAAAAGAAAATTGAGATCGAGAAAATAATAAAGGAATATAAAACAATTTTTGCTAAGGACAAGTATGATATAGGAACAGTTAGAGATTATGAAGCTCACATAGATTTACTAGTAAATAGATACTGTAGTAAAAGACCATACAGATGTACAATAGAGGATAAATTAGAAATTGAAGAGCAAATATCCATGTTACTAAAGAATAATTTAATAGAAGAATCCTACAGTCCTTTCGCTGCTCCAGTGACATTGGCATTTAAAAAGGGTGAAAATAGGAAATCCCGCTTGTGTATAGATTTCAGGGAACTAAATAAAATTGTTGTTCCACAAGCTCAACCTTTTCCGTTAATAGATGATTTGATTGTTAAAACTAGAAATTGTAAGTATTTTACTACACTGGATATAAACTCAGCATTCTGGGCGATACCATTACGGGTGGAAGATAGATATAAAACAGGTTTTGTCACACAAGATGGCCACTTCCAGTGGACCTGCCTTCCCTTTGGCTTGAAAACATCACCAGCAATTTTCCAGAGAATTTTAAGCAATATTCTAAGAAAGCACAATCTCACAGGATACTCCGTAAACTATATTGATGATATTCTGATATACTCGAACACCTTTGAAGAACATATAAAACACATAAGAAATGTATTAGAGGCAATAATACAAGAAGGCTTTAGATTGAAGTTTACGAAATGTAACTTTGCTTCAGACTCAGTAAACTACCTCGGCCATGTAATTCAGAACAATTCGGTAAGACCACTAAAAGACAATTTGATCTCGATAAGACATTTTCCAACTCCTAAGACACAAAAGAATATCAGACAATTTTTGGGAAAAATTAACTTCTACCATGAATACATACCAAGAAGTGCAATTATTTTAGACCCATTACATAATTTATTAAGAAAAAATGAAAAGTTTGTGTGGTCAGAGAAGTGTGAAGAATCATTTAATCAAATAAAAAGATATTTATGTTCTCAACCTGTGTTGGAAATATTCGACAAAGACTTACCAATAAAAATCTTTATAGATGCATCTTTAGAGGGTATGGGGACAATATTAAAACAGACTCAACTAGACGGTAAAGACAAACCGGTGGCATATTTTTCAAAAAAACTAAACGAATCTCAAAAACGAAAAAAGGCCATATATTTGGAATGTATTGCTATGAAAGAAGCAGTTAAATACTGGCAACACTGGCTAATTGGAAAACATTTCACTATTTACTCAGACCACAAACCTCTAGGAACATGAATATTAAATGCAGGACAGATGAAGAATTGGGTGACCTCACATATTACCTATCTCAATATGACTTTACAGTAAAATATATACCTGGTAAAGAAAATATAGAAGCAGACTGTTTGAGCCGAAACCCTGTATTAGAATCAGAAGATAACAAGGAGGAACTATTAAAAATAGTTAATTTAATACAAATAAAAGATATAGTTGAAGACCAAGAAAAAAATGAAACAATAAAAGAAAAGAAACAAAATCTACTACATAAAAATAAAATCTATTATAAAAAAATAAAGAAACTTGAAAAGATTATACTCTCAGAAGAATTTAGTAAAAAAATTATAGAAAAGGTGCATGAAGATTTATGCCATATTGGAATCAGACAATTACAAAAAAAAATAAGTCCACTATATACAGCTAAAAACCTAACAAAAAATATCATAAATATTTGTAAAACATGCGAAATATGCATAAAAAATAAATCAAGATGTCAAGGAAAATTTGGGTTAATGTCACAACTGGGACCAGCAACAAAACCATTTGAGATAATGTCAATGGATACTATAGGTGGCTTTGGAGGATCTAGGTCAACAAAAAAATACTTACACCTTTTAGTAGACCACTACACAAGATATGCGTTTATTGTGACTTCAAAAACACAGAACGCAAGTGACTTTATAAAACTAACAAAGAAAGTACTCGAGACAGATGAGATTGGAATAATTCTGACAGACCAATATCCAGGCATCAATTCAAAAGAATTTAAACAGTATTTACAGGAGAATAACATCAAACTAATATTTACAGCTGTGAATACGCCATTTTCGAACGGCTTGAACGAAAGATTAAACCAAACAATAGTAAATAAAATAAGATGTAAAATAAATGAGAAAAATAATAAGAGAACATGGACAACAGTAGCAAGAGAATGTGTACAGAAATATAATGAAACAGACCATTCTGTTACAGGTTTTGCACCAAAATATTTACTGGATGGTACAAATGTATTAGCCATAACCTCAATATCTACAGAAGAAGGAAAATGTTATGTTTTACCTGATGAGCTAAAGCCGGTGATTCATCATACATATATTGTCAAAATGAATACTTTCTCAAAAATAAAAAATAGTATAAAGAAAAGGCATCAAAGTAGAAAAATATGGATAAAATTGGATGAAGATCTTAAGAAAACATATAGAGATGAGGAAGGTAATATGCAATAATTATAATTGGGTTATTAATTTGACTTCATCATGTCGACGAAGAAGCAAATATTCAATGATGTCTCCGTGATCAATAGGGTGAAAACCGGAAGTGATCACCGCATGGTAAGAGGCACATTGAATATCAATGTCAAGCTTGAAAGATCTCGACTGATGAAGTCTACGCTCCGTCCTGCACAGATCCAAATCTATAACTCCGAAAGCTTTCAACTCGAACTTCAAAATCGTTTCGAATGCCTAGGAAGCTCCGTGGACGAATACAACGATGGGTTCGTGGAAGCTGACCACACGGTCGGCTCTAAGAGTCGTACAAATAAGAGCAAGAGGGTCACTGATCAAACTCTCCAGCTATATGAAGGAGAGGCGTGAGATGATTCTGCAGTCTTCAGACGATTCGTACACATATCGGCAGCTCAATAAACGGATCTAGTCCTTGAAACGCGATCTCCGTCACTATAATACGGGAAAAATTAAAGACGCGATTGAGCGAAATAAGGGCTCCAAGGTGTTTGCAAGAGATCTATCTATTGGGCAGAGCCAGCTCACGAAACTGAAGACCGAAGATGGCAGAGTCATATCCGCCAAACCAGAGCTTCTAGGAGCGATCGAGACTTTCTATGGACAGTTGTATACGTCAATCACTAAACCCACTGCAAATCTAGCAAACGACCCAAGAGCTAGATTGAGCCGACACTATACCGAAGATATCCCGGACGTCAGCCTTTACGAGATTAGGATGGCTCTGAAGCAGCTTAACAACAATAAGGCGCCGGGTGACGACGGAATTACTATTTAATATTATATAGGTATGTATTCATATATGTATTTATGTATATATTATGTGAGTATGTATTTATATATGTAGGAATGTTTATGTATTATTTTATTCATATTATTTGTAATTTTAAAATTGTGCACTGGATCTTACCCTCTACTGTGATCTCTCTCTATCACTCAATGGTTTACTGGAAGAAAACTCAACTTTGAGTTAAGCTCGCCTTTGTACATGAACTCTGATATCCACTTATTTGTTATTTATCATGGTGTACAATAAAGAATTAAAGAAGGTATGATGTACAAGAAAAACTCAAGTACAATAAAGAGTTGTACATTCCTTTATAAAAATAAAACTAATGAGAAGAAGCCATGTAACACTTGTGAATCTTTGGACAAAGGAATTAGATATCATCCGGAAGAGTCATGTTGGTTCAAGAAAAATAAAAATGAATCTGAAAAAGTTTTTAAACCCAGAAATGTAAATAACAACTCCATTATTGAAGTAGATATAAATACTGAGAAAAAAAACGAGTAAGTACACCATTAATCAAAATCAAGCTCTTATTAGAAAATCAACTAGAAGTGAGCGGCATTTATGATTCAGGCTCACAGATCTCTTTAATAAATTCAAGACTGATTAAAATAAAAGAAAAAAAGGACAATGAGAATATAGCATATATGAAAACGGTTAATGGTGTGAAAAAAACAGATGGCTTGATAACAATAAAAATAAAAATATTTGATTTAGAAGAAGAGGTGGATGTATACATAGTAGAAAATGAATATTTTGATGATTTTATAATCGGATTGGATATGATAAAGAAATTCAAACTAACCCAAAACGAGGACTTGCGGATAGAACAAAAGATAAGAACAAATAAAATAGATGAAATGTCTAAAGATAACAGAAATGAAGAAAAGAATATAAAAACATTAGCAATAAATTTTAATGAACATATAGAAACAGAAGAGTTTGTAAGTATGACAGACCATTTAGATAATGAAAAGAAAATTGAGATCGAGAAAATAATAAAGGAATATAAAACAATTTTTGCTAAGGACAAGTATGATATAGGAACAGTTAGAGATTATGAAGCTCACATAGATTTACTAGTAAATAGATACTGTAGTAAAAGACCATACAGATGTACAATAGAGGATAAATTAGAAATTGAAGAGCAAATATCCATGTTACTAAAGAATAATTTAATAGAAGAATCCTACAGTCCTTTCGCTGCTCCAGTGACATTGGCATTTAAAAAGGGTGAAAATAGGAAATCCCGCTTGTGTATAGATTTCAGGGAACTAAATAAAATTGTTGTTCCACAAGCTCAACCTTTTCCGTTAATAGATGATTTGATTGTTAAAACTAGAAATTGTAAGTATTTTACTACACTGGATATAAACTCAGCATTCTGGGCGATACCATTACGGGTGGAAGATAGATATAAAACAGGTTTTGTCACACAAGATGGCCACTTCCAGTGGACCTGCCTTCCCTTTGGCTTGAAAACATCACCAGCAATTTTCCAGAGAATTTTAAGCAATATTCTAAGAAAGCACAATCTCACAGGATACTCCGTAAACTATATTGATGATATTCTGATATACTCGAACACCTTTGAAGAACATATAAAACACATAAGAAATGTATTAGAGGCAATAATACAAGAAGGCTTTAGATTGAAGTTTACGAAATGTAACTTTGCTTCAGACTCAGTAAACTACCTCGGCCATGTAATTCAGAACAATTCGGTAAGACCACTAAAAGACAATTTGATCTCGATAAGACATTTTCCAACTCCTAAGACACAAAAGAATATCAGACAATTTTTGGGAAAAATTAACTTCTACCATGAATACATACCAAGAAGTGCAATTATTTTAGACCCATTACATAATTTATTAAGAAAAAATGAAAAGTTTGTGTGGTCAGAGAAGTGTGAAGAATCATTTAATCAAATAAAAAGATATTTATGTTCTCAACCTGTGTTGGAAATATTCGACAAAGACTTACCAATAAAAATCTTTACAGATGCATCTTTAGAGGGTATCGGGACAATATTAAAACAGACTCAACTAGACGGTAAAGACAAACCGGTGGCATATTTTTCAAAAAAACTAAACGAATCTCAAAAACGAAAAAAGGCCATATATTTGGAATGTATTGCTATGAAAGAAGCAGTTAAATACTGGCAACACTGGCTAATTGGAAAACATTTCACTATTTACTCAGACCACAAACCTCTAGGAACATGAATATTAAATGCAGGACAGATGAAGAATTGGGTGACCTCACATATTACCTATCTCAATATGACTTTACAGTAAAATATATACCTGGTAAAGAAAATATAGAAGCAGACTGTTTGAGCCGAAACCCTGTATTAGAATCAGAAGATAACAAGGAGGAACTATTAAAAATAGTTAATTTAATACAAATAAAAGATATAGTTGAAGACCAAGAAAAAAATGAAACAATAAAAGAAAAGAAACAAAATCTACTACATAAAAATAAAATCTATTATAAAAAAATAAAGAAACTTGAAAAGATTATACTCTCAGAAGAATTTAGTAAAAAAATGATAGAAAAGGTGCATGAAGATTTATGCCATATTGGAATCAGACAATTACAAAAAAAAATAAGTCCACTATATACAGCTAAAAACCTAACAAAAAATATCATAAATATTTGTAAAACATGCGAAATATGCATAAAAAATAAATCAAGATGTCAAGGAAAATTTGGGTTAATGTCACAACTGGGACCAACAACAAAACCATTTGAGATAATGTCAATGGATACTATAGGTGGCTTTGGAGGATCTAGGTCAACAAAAAAATACTTACACCTTTTAGTAGACCACTACACAAGATATGCGTTTATTGTGACTTCAAAAACACAGAACGCAAGTGACTTTATAAAACTAACAAAGAAAGTACTCGAGACAGATGAGATTGGAATAATTCTGACAGACCAATATCCAGGCATCAATTCAAAAGAATTTAAACAGTATTTACAGGAGAATAACATCAAACTAATATTTACAGCTGTGAATACGCCATTTTCGAACGGCTTGAACGAAAGATTAAACCAAACAATAGTAAATAAAATAAGATGTAAAATAAATGAGAAAAATAATAAGAGAACATGGACAACAGTAGCAAGAGAATGTGTACAGAAATATAATGAAACAGACCATTCTGTTACAGGTTTTGCACCAAAATATTTACTGGATGGTACAAATGTCAGTATTTTACCAAATGAAATTAAAACAATAGAAAAGGAAGACAAGTGGATTGCTGATAGAAGATTAGCATTAGAGAATACAATAAAATCTCACAAGTACAACAAGAAAATATTTGATAGAAATAGGAAAATACAAGAGTTCGAGATAGGAGACAGTGTATATGTAGAAAATGGAAATAGACTGAACAGAAAAAAATTAGACGAATTAAAAATAGGCCCTTTCAAGATAATAGAGAAAATATCGAACTCCATTTATAAGATTGACACTGGCAACAGAAAAACAGAATCAACTTTATTCCACATAACAAAATTACAACCTGTTACGGCAGAAGATGAAGTAGAAGAAAACGAATAGGTATAAAGATAACTTGCAGGTGCATTGTTTGTATTATATTATTTAGAATTTTCGTTCCTATGGGGGGGAGATGTAATGAAATGACCTCCTTGGAAATGACATTTCATTAATTTAATTTTTAAGCTGTGAATACGGGGTGACGTATGATTCAATGACAGATGATGTTTAGATTATTTTGTGCATTTTATTGTTATAAAAACTTGTAGAGAGATAATTAAAGGGATATAATTGAGGAGGCGATATTAGTGAACTTTAAATGTCGTTTCTTTGTTTTCAGGTGAGATAAAAGTGTAATTTTAGTTAAACGATAATTGTTATATTGTAAAAGCATGTTGAATAAAACAAATCTTTGTTTTCAGAGAAACAATTTGTGGTTTATTTCGAAAATCCTCAATAAAATCTATTATATATATAAATTACATTATTTTAAGAATAAATCAACCAATGTAATAGGTAAGTATACAATATTCTAAGTATTACTTCTTGTAATTACTTTAGTCTGGTTTGAAATTAACATTTATTTATAACATACACAAATCAATAGTTAAAGGATAGGTAAACATTACTAGGTGTCACTTCTTTTAATTACTTTAATTTCAATAAAATCGACATAAATCCACATAATAATCAACAAAAAATATTACTCGTAATTAGGTATATCTTTAAAGCATAAATGAACACAACAATTAACAATCAGTAATAATTAGATTCCTTATGTATATATAAGGAATCTAATTAATACTGATTGTTATATACATATATATATAAGAAACTGGTAATAAGTCATTTTCTTTAAAAATTTAATAACTGTTATTTGATCATTTTTTAGTTTCGTAAGTAATTTTTTATACTTTTTGTCGAAATGAATGTACTTGTTATGCCGTTTTTTTTTTGGTTGAATATTTATTTGGCTTGAGTTTGGAGTCAAAATGCTTTGCTTCTTTTCGGAGCTTCTTTGTAAGAATAAAAATAAACTTGGATGCTTGGGAATTTTCACATTTATCCGATGGTGCCACCCCTCAAGAGCGTTGTTAGTGCGATGGCGTTGTCCAGAGCAACTAAGAAGCGCAGGGTTCATTCTTGGATACCACTGTTTTGCAAAGTATTTTAAAAACGTTTCAAACAATGGCAACAACGATTCATTTTCAATAATCTCTCTTACTTTTTGGCAACCCTCTGGAATATTTTCTGCGGGTAAAAGTGGTAAAATAGCAATTTTTATAACATAAATTACTTAGTACCCACATTTTAATCTTAGTCAAGAATGTAACTTTTTATTTTTTAATAATGAATTAATAATGACAATTATTACTCTCGTGTATCTAGAATTAATGAATTATCAAATATAATGATTTCCTGGTGCATATACTTTATTATCTATAACTTATATTTATTGTGGACGTATAAGATGGATGGCAGTATTGTGCCTTTACTAGAAAATCGGGTAGGAAATAACAGATGGTGCTACGTGTACTACGTGCCGTCATATTGATTTGTGTATGTTATAAATAAATAAAAATTAATTTCAAACTAGACTAAAGTAATTACAAGAAGTAATACTTATAATATTGTATACTTACCTATTACATTGGTTGATTTTTTCTTAAAATAATGTAATTGATCTCTTATGAATGAATAAACATGTTTATATACATAACGACAGTACTTATCTCAATAAACATTTCCAAATTTTGAGAAGTAGCCCTAATGAGTAATAGTCCTAATGAGAAGTAGCCCAAGCGAGAAGTAGCTCAAGTGAGAAGTAGCCCAAGTGAGAAGTAGCCCTAATCAGAAGTAGCCCTAATCAGAAGTAGCCAAAATGAGAAGTGGCCATAATGAGAAGTACTACCATTTGGGAGTCGGTTGCCAAAATGAGAATTAGCCCTAATGCGCCTAAGGTATGGATAGAATATTTGACTTTATTAGAGCGTAAGGTTTTAGGTTATATTCAGATTCGAAAAGGTCCTAATAAAGTTGGGTTTTTAGGGATTTTACAACCTTTTTCTGATGCTATTAAATTATTTACTAAAGAACAAACTTATCCTAATTTTTCTAATTATTTTTGTTATTATTTTTCTCCTGTTATTAGATTTATTTTATCTTTAATGATTTGATTATTAATTCCTTATTATTTTAATTTAATTAGATTTAATTTGGGTTTTTTTTTTATGTTGAACTAGATTAGGGGTTTATACAGTGATAGTAGCTGGGTGATCTTCTAATTCAAATTATGCTTTATTAGGGGGGTTACGGGCTGTAGCTCAAACTATTTCTTATGAAGTTAGATTAGCTTTGATTTTAATGTCTAGAATTGTTATGATTATGGATTTTAATTTATTAATTTTTTTTTATTATCAGGAGTATATTTGATTTTTATTTTTAATATTTCCTTTAAGATTATGTTGAATAAGATCTAGTTTAGCTGAAACTAATCGAACACTAACGCTCCCATCTTGTTGATGGGAGCGTTAGTGTTCGATTAGTTTCAGCTAAACTTTTATTACGTTTTATTCTATTTTCTTTTTTGTTAGTGGCCAGTTTGAATTTCGAGTCAATTTGTGCGATGCACGTACATTTTAATTCACAATGTTGTCAATTTTTGGTGTTCCAAATTCAAATCTTATTATTCCCTAGGAATCGGCCATACTGCATTATCTCCCTATGGATAAAATGACTTGCTTTATGTGAGGTTATACAAACCTCACTTAAAGCAGGCCACCACCGTCTTTTTTGTCTTTTCTTTTTCACAACTTTAGTGCGGTATACAGTGACATAGTAATTATAAGTGCTTATTAAATCCCCACCAACTGTGTTCCCACGTTGTCGTCGTGGTGGGGCTTGCTTGTCTCAGTGACCTTAAGGGCTATGCCGGTAGAGCTACTCATGCCGGAAGGCCTCAAGCGAGAGACCAGACCAAGAGGAACACACGGCGGAGTCCAGTCGGACCGCCCGGAGGGTGCGCTGTCCAGGAGCGCTGGCACCAACAGCTGTTGGCGCCTTCTGGATAGCGATTTGAAGAGATAGGGTTCGCCTCCGGTACGTGTCTGTTCAGCAGACATGACCAGGATGGCGAACGTGCAATGGGGACCCCACCCCATTAAAAAGGCAAAGCTGTGTTCAGCAAAATATGAGTGCGAGTAGTAAAAAATATACTACCCCAGGAGGGTACCAGCTTGCTGGAGAATCCCTCCTAGAGCAGAGCTCGGGCTGCCCCTCGTATTCTGGGGGGGGCACCTACCGCCTCGGGTCTCCGGACCCTGTACCGTCCTTCGTGGACGCAACATTCGTAGTAAATCGGTGCTAGCATATTATATTTTATGTAAGTGCTACGCGCTAGATTGGGTGTGCCGAACACTAGTTTCAGTCGATTCGGGTGTGATGTAGGCTGTACAGTGTACACCTTGATCATTGTAATAAATAAATAAATTACGCTGTGTTGAGCGAAGCGCGTATAGAAGCCATTACATTCATGGCGCTTGGGGACTTTTGGTCGCGAAAGAGGCGTTAGCCTCGCACACACACACACAAAACGGCCCCTTAGTCACCCGGATTGTCCGGTGACCACGTAGTTCTAGCAGACAACCAGGAAACATAACAAATTTATAACTTTGTGATGTTATATGATAGTTATGAAATTTAATACATTGATTCTTTACATTTCGCATATGCAGGAACTGGTGTTGTGTATGGCTTTACTGTTTAAAGTGATTTTACATGCCTACTATCATTGTCAATTTAACTGAAACCGGGTTAAATGGCGAATCAGTAGTATATAGTAAGCCTAATAGTAATATTTTATTTCATCACCAGAGTATAAATCGCTTTGCTGGCAAAATTCTAGATGTGAAAATGTTAATAGATGAATATTTATCTTGTGTTTCGGCGAAACACCTTTTAATTAAAAGGAGCATTGGAAGAAGTAGGTAGGTACTGAGTAAACTTAGTGAGCCAGCTGACCCGGCGAACTCGTCCCGCCTGGCAGTTAATGTGTGGTATACCATTCGATATAGTCAACTAGTTGTGGTGGGGCAGGGCCTAAGTAATATATCAATATCAGGTTGTGCACAATTTTAATATATATAGTTGTCTACATCAACTTATTTTGGTACAAAATGGAAATGTGTAAAACATTGTTTAGGTGATGACCTATATGATTTGCCATGGGTAACAAGTGTGAAGAATATAAAATTACATATTATCCACAAGTAGTTGCCAAATACATAGTTTAATATATTGAAATAGTTGAAATAGTTTTCGAGAAATTACACCAGAGGAAATCAACGAATTATAAAATGTAATCAATGTCCAAATAAACTAATACTCTGAGTATACTAAAGAATGTGTAAAAAGTTTCAGTAGGTACCTATTTTGTTTACTTGTTATATTATACACGACCTTACCTACGACCTTATCTACGGCCTCGATCTTTTAACATATACAAAGAGTTAAAAATTGAAGATAGATTTGGTTTAAAAAATTTTTTTGTTGTTCGGAAAGCGATTTTGAAAAGCTTCTGTCATTAATTTTACCTGATATAATAATAATAATAATAATATTCCACAACTATCACAACGCCGTCCAGTCTCAAGCTAAGCTGAGCTTGTGTTATGAGTACTAGACAACTGATAAACATACTTATATATTTCTAAATACATACATATTATAGATAAATTACACCCAGACACAGAACAAATGATCGTGCTCATCACACAAACATTTGTCCTGGGTGGGAATCGAACCCACGACCTCTGGCATAGCAGTCAGGGCTACTAACCACTAGACCAACAGGCCAGTCAAAAGATAAAGATATAAAGAAGCAAACAGTGTGGCGGAGTGATATTATTCCACCTCACATGAGGCTTGGTGTGACATTACGATTTTTGGCGACGGGAAACAGCTATACAAGTTTAATGTATCATCTGCGAATTTCGAAACAGCAACTGTCACAACTGATCCCAGAAGTCTGTTTAGCTCTCTACAATAGACTGAAAAATGAATATCTAAAAGTAAGTACATATACCTACATAAATTTAAGTAAGTTCATCATCATCATCTTTTTTTTTTATTGTTGATAGGTTCGCGCTTGACCACTATCTCACCTGATGGAAAGCGACGATGCGGTCGACGATGGAACGCGCTTACCTAAAAGAAACCTATTCACTCTCGACTTAAAGATTCCCGGGTTGTAGCTATCAGGAAACACAGACTCCGGCAAGGAATTCCACTCCCTAGCCGCACGCACAATGAATGTGTTCCCAAAACGTTTTGTGCGTGTTGGTGGGATATCCACCATATACCGGTGGCGCATAGCCGTACGTCTGGTAGTCCGATGATGAAACGGGCTAGGCGGAATTAGGTTATGCAATTCCGACGCACACTCCCCGAAATGCAACCGGTAGAAAACCGACAGGCTAGCAACTCTGCGTCGATGCTCAAGACTTTGAAGCCTCGACTCGACGAGTGTATCATCGCCAATTATCCTTCTGGCTCGCCTCTCAATTGCCTCAAGTGCATCAAGCTGGTATCGGGCAGATCCGTCCCAAAGATGAGAGCAATACTCCATACACGATCGAACTTGCGCTTGATAAAGTTTGAGCAGCCAAGTTCCGGCGTGAAGTACTGTCTGACCCTTGCGAGAACTCCCAGCTTTTTTGCAGCCAGTTGAGCCTTTGCTTCGATGTTCCTGAATAAGTTCCTGAAAAATATTCCACAATATAATATTCCACAACTATCACCAATGGCCCAAAGTTGAGTGTTGATGTCAGCGTAACACCAAGAAGGTCAAGATGGTCGGTTATCGGCACGGTTACACCCCGGAAAGTTGGAGCAGGACTGAATTGGCTCCTTTTAGCGGAAAATAGACACGCCTGGGTTTTTGCAGCGTTGAACCTGACCAAATTGGCATCGCCCCATTCGGAGACTGCCTCCAAGGACAAGTTCAAGCGCTCAACCATAGCCTCTCGAAGAGACTGGATCTGTGACCCACTAGCTCGCGCGCTGGATATGTAACTCTCAGCAACAGTGCTGTCGTCTGCATACCCAAAGGTACCGGGCTTAAGCAGATCGTTTATGTGCAGCAAGAATAATGTTGCCGAGAGTACTGACCCCTGAGGGACCCCGGCATTAATAGCCATTTGATCAGACGAGCAGCCATCGATAACCACTCGAATGGACCGGTTATTCAGGAAGTCTGCGATCCAAGCACACAATCCAGCGGGTAAACCGAAAGAAGGAAGCTTACTAATAAGGCCTTCGTGCCAAACCCTATCGAAAGCCTTCGAAATAACGAGGGAAACGGCAAGCGCTTCCCCGTGCTTCTCGATGGCCTCACTCCAGATGTGGATGGCATACGCTAGAAGATCTCCAGTTGACCGATTTCGGCGAAAGCCGTATTGACGGTCACTGAGAATATCATTAGCTTCTAGGTATGCCAGGAGCTTAGTGTTGAGTACACGTTCCATAGTCTTACAGAGAATGGACGTTACTGAGATTGGTCGGTAGTTAGCTGAGTCAGCACGACTCCCTTTCTTGGGCACAGGCTGGACATTAGCTTACTTCCATGCCATCGGCACTTTTCCAGCCTCAAATGAAAGCCTAAATAGGCGTGTCAGGATCGGAGACAGTTCAGGCGCACACGTTCTCAGAACAATTGCTGGTATCCCGTCCGGACCGCTAGCCTTGTTCACGTCAAGGTTACGCAGCACCCTACGGACGTCCTTCTGATGGATGCGAATATCTGACATATTCGCATCGCAACCATCAGGATGAGCAGGGGGCCGCGCGTTACCTGGGTCTAGACGCGAAGATTCCGCAAAGAGTGAAGCAAACAAATTTGCTTTCTCCTCAGCGGTATGTGCCAGCGACCCATCGGGTTTCAGCAGTGGCGGTAGTGAGGGGCGGCAGAAGTTCGATTCAACCGACTTAGCCAGGGACCAAAACGCCTTACTACCCGCAGGGTATGAAGCTAGTTTGTTCCCGATGCGGCTAATGTGGTCGAACCGAGACCTCCGCATCACCTTCTTGCAAGACTTGGCAGCTCTGTTGAAGGCTCTCTTCTTCTGGCTTACGTCATTCGTCTTGCGCATACGAGCGTCGGCCCATGCCTGATATGCTGCGTGCTTGAGCGCGTTAGCGCGGCCACACTCCGCACCAAACCAAGGGTGAGCCCGGCCAGACATGGTTACGTCGGAGAATGGAATATAGTACTCCATCCCCCGCCGCAAAACATCCGTCACAGCATCTGCGCACGACGATGGATCTCCCGAAGAAAAGCAAGTAGGCTGCCAAGGATAACATGCGAAGAAAGATCGCATGCCATCCCAATCTGCTGACCTGTATCGCCAAACCCGCCTGGTGCCTCTAGGGCTGGGATCGGGCGGAGAGTAGACTGATACAGATTTCACCAGACAGTGGTCGGAACTACCTAACGGTGATGATATTGCCACTGAATAGCGGTCTGGATCTGTTGTCAGCAGAAGGTCTAAGCAATTGGCCGTGTGCGAATCAACGTCCGGCACCCTTGTTGCTCCCTGGACCAGCTGGGTGAGATTTAACGCTAGCGCAAGCTTTCGCGTCTCTCGACCAGCATGGTCTGTGCACTGGTATGGGAAGAGCCACTCCTGATGGTGTGCATTAAAATCCCCCAGTAACACCAATTGTGCAGAAGGGTACCTCTGCTGAGCCGCATCCGCCGCCTCACTAAGGTACTGTATGAGCCCGGTCATCTCCTGATCGCCACTGTGCGAACGGTAGACACAAGCATAGATAATTTTATCCATGCCTGTGTCCACCAGAGCCCAAAGCGTTGAGAACCTGGAATCTTCAAGGTTGCGGAGACGCCGATAGCAGATGTCGTCCCGGGCGTACAAACACACTCCAGCGTGCGGTTTAAAATTGTGCTCCAGGGTAAACCCTGGGTAAGACAGGTACGACACATCTGACGGTTTTCGTATCTGCGTCTCCGAAAGAAAAAAGAGAGATGGTTTTTCAGTCTCCAGGTGATGATGGACTGATGCGAGATTGGAGTGCAGCCCTCTAATATTGCAGAGGTGTACTTTAAGTGAGAGGGAGTGCAGCCGCTGTTTGACAAATCTCTTTTTATTGCTTTTCATATTGAGAGTGAGGTAGGAGAAGAGAAGGAAGTAAAATGGAGTCCCATGCAGCTAACCTTCAGTCATGTACTGGCAGGACAGCATCATTGGGGTACTAGTCTGGAGACTGCGGGGACGCCCGAGCACCCCCGGAAATGACCATCGGGCCCTCTCATCTGGTCGCCAACCAGCACGATGGTGCATTCCGGGATTTTTCGCTAGTTGGCGGGGCAGCCTTTCATGTGTGGCTGGCACATTACTTGGGCCCCCAACTAACTGCGGTCGGCCAGCGGTGCACCGTGCCTCGGATCCCGCTACCCTCCACGACTAGTCTCCCGATACGTCAATACCAGCATGAGTCTGGCTGGTCTGCAAGCATTGGAACTGCCAATTTGACCCAACTCCTCTGAATCGGCTACACCGGGCATCGTACCGAAACACGGCTAGGCCGCTTGACGGTACGTCTTTGCCCAGTGGGTGGTCACAAGCCGTCGGTCGAAACCTACCACCAGTTAGTGTCACCTGATTAGCACCACCCGCGGACCACGTGTAGGGCCTAGCAATGGGTATCCTCCTACGGACGCGGGTGACTCAGCCCCCAAATCCCCATCATCATCATTTCAGCCGATACACGTCCACTGTTGGACATAGGCCTCCCCCAAGCGTCGCTACAACGAACGTTCTTGTGCGTCCCGCATCCTTCGGTTTCCCGCAACCTTCACCAGGTCATCGGTCCACCTTGTAGGAGGCCTTCCAACGCTGCGTCTTCTGGTACGCGGCGCGCGCGATAAATTTAAGCAAGTTAATTAGGTGTAATACACACGTAAAAGAGTGGAGGGCGTTAAAAATAATATTCTTTATTAATTAAAAAATATTTATTCTTATTTACTTTTTATTTATTTATATTCTAGGTCATCAAGGTCCATATTAATCATTAAATTTTAATAGGTGTTCAATAGCTTTTTTTGTCTCAGAAGTAGATGTAGATGTAGATGCAGGGCTTGCAATAGTTTCATTCATTATTTGTATGTCTGGCTGCCTGAAAGTAGAGGTGCTGGCAATCGGAACTGATGTTTGAACAAAATGTGTGTCTGGCTGCCTAAAAGTAGAAGTGCTGGCAATCGGATCTGATGCTTGAACAAAATGTGTGTTTGGCTGCCTGAAAGTAGAAGTGCTGGCAATCGGATCTGATGCTTGAACAAAATGTGTATCTAGCTGCCTGAAAGTAGAGGTGCTGGCAATCGGATCTGATGTTTGAATAAAATATGTGTCTGGCTGCCTGAAGGTAGAAGGTGATGGCAATGGGTTGTGATACCTCATTTATATAACTTGTTCTAGGTGACTGTGAGTCTTCAAAGTAATAATCTGAATGATCGCTCATACTGGAGCCAGACGCATGTTCAAGATTTTCTATTTCGTATTTGCACAGCAAAGTTCGGATGTCCAATTTTAATCTGCTTTGCAGAATTGGTTGAAATTTACGCATTTGTGCGGCAATATATGATCCGTATGCAGTGATGTCGTCGTCTATTTCCGGTGTTTTAGTTTTCCTATCTTTGATGGCTTTTAAAGTTAGCATGGCTTCTGCATATAAACCCGAGTTTCTATTTCTTTTCGGTGGGTCAGACCCACCTTTTGCTCTTGAAAACTTAGGCAGTGATAGTGCTGGTGGTATCGGCGTAATTGGCGGTGGTGTCGGCGTATTTGGTGGTGGTGTCTGCGTAGTTGGTGTTGGTGTTGGCGTAGTTGGAGGTAGTGTCGGCGTATTTGGTAGCGGTGTCGACGTAGTTAGAGATGGTGTTGACACATTCTGTGATGGTAGCTGAAATCAATAATAACATTAATTATTTATTCACAGGTACCCTCAACTAACGAAGAATAAAGAGGAATATCAAGAGGATTTGATTCTTGGTGGAATTTCCCTTATGCTGTAGGTGCCTTAGATGGAAAACATGTATGTTTCCATTTAGGTATTAAAGAAGATTAAAAGTTACTTAAAATTGCATGCGTTTTTTTTACTTTTTACCTATCTATTCGTAATATAATATATATGTATAAGTATAATATAATTCGTGCGCGATAAGTTGAGCCCTGAATGCGTGGAAGCGGGGTACGTCACAGTCGAGTACACGTACAACACAAGCGTCAACGGAGCGCGCGCGGATTGTAGAGGGGAGGTATCCGGGCGCCGCAGGTCTCAACTTATCTCGCACGAGTCATCATAGTCATCATTTCAGCCGAAAGACGTCCATTGTTAGACATAGACCTCCCCCTAGTGTCACATTTGGGGGAGGTCTATGTCCGACTTATGACCGGTCCTGTGCGTCTTGCATCCATCGGATTATCTCACCAGTAGCCTGATTCACGTAATGAAAACCGTAGCGATTTAGTCGTTTAGACCATTTCCGTATTCACATCCATCAATCGAGTTTGAAAGACACCGATTTTAAAGTCGTTTGAAATTCGTCGATTTAAAAAAATCTGTATTACATTATCCTGGTAGAATACTTATTAATGTAACTGGAAATAAGTCGATAGATCATGAATACCGCTTTTGAATAGGACTTCGATCGAACGACTATAAAACTTCAACGATATTTGGCTTGTTTGATTTTACGTGAATCAGGCTACTGGTCATCGTTCCACCTTGTGGGAGGCCTCCCAACGCTGCGTCTTCCAGTATGTTCTCGACGTAAACGTGACCTTGAGCACTGACGGCTATGTTTTAATTGCCTCACTTTTTGCACTCGTAAGTAGGTACTAGGTTTCTATGCGTTATTATTCTAAGGTCTGTAGCCTTGGTTCTCCTGCGGGTATCTCTCTCGCACGAGTAGGTAATACCTAATGTGCACTGGGTAATTCCGAACATAGAATTATTAATTTTCAATTAAATGAAATCCAATAATTAAAAGATCGTAAATGAAAATTTATATTAATAGAAAATTGTGACATTATCGTTGTTCGGAACCCCCACTCTATGCCAATTAATCTACAATGAATTCGAGTAGGTACTTACTAGATCACTATATTGTAAACTGGATAATGAATCTTGAGGAATATTAAAAGACATCAGATTTGACATTTCCTGGTAAGCAAACCATTTTGAACAGTAAATTTTGTCAGCTCTGCTACCCGTTCTTAGCCCAGTAACTTTCTTTTTTTCCCTATTGTATTGCCCTTTTAGGCTTGTCCATTTTAAATTTACTTCTTCTTTTGATATCCAGATTATTTCTGCTATGTCTTTTAAAGCATCTAGTTTTTTTATTTTGTTTTTGTGTTCACTGAGTGTAACGTCCCAAAGCACTGGTCTTTCTTGAATTAATTTTATAAACAATAAAATGCTTTCTTTATTCCAATCCATCACTTCAACCGCGAAACGTTTTCATCCGGCGAGCGCTAACATGAAATGAATGACCTCACCCCCCCGCAGGTGAACGCGGGGGATGTTATCCATTCGAGACGGCAAACATGTATAGCTAACCAAATTTTTAGACCACGCCCCTATTCGAACAACGAACAATGTTAGCATGTTAGCTAACATGAAAACACGGCGCAGCGGACCCGGCTTTAGGATTAGATTATTATTATTATCTACTAAACATAGCTATTGTAGTGTCTTTAAAAACTTTGCACAATAGTTTTATAACAAAAAAAAAAAAACAAAAAGCTTGATGACTTTAAAAATAATTAAGACAGAACAATTTAATTTCATTTGAACTTAACGAACATGTGTTGTTACTTTTTAACCGACTTCAAAAAGGAGGAGGTTCTATGTTCGGCTGAATGTATGTTTATTTTTATTTTTTTATTTTTTTTTAGGTATGTTCACCGATATCTCGCGAAAATTAAATTAATGTAATCTAACCGTGTTTGGGATTATTAGAATCGTTATGAGATGCACTGTGGCTATGAGTTATTTAAGTTTGTCTAAGGGGTACTTTTTAGTGGTGGTACCATAACTAAAAAGTGTAAAATAAAAACTTTTTACAAAAAAAAAAAAAAATATAACCGACTTCAATGTTAAAAAACACTGAACAAATAACTTTAATTTCGGAAGTCGGTGTTAAATAACGAAGAGACAAAACTATTATAGAAACACCGACTTCCGAAATTAAAGTAATTTTATACTTTTCAGTGTTTTTTAACATTGAAGTCGGTTATATTTTTTTTGTAAAAAGTTTTTTTTTTGCGATAGGTAGATAACGCAAGTTCGTGTTCGGTGCACTTCTTCGAAATAATTTTCTCAAAAGTTGCCTTTTAAATAGTTAACACTGATTACCAAACTGTTTATTGTCAAATCGAGGACGTTTACTGCGTGCTGCGTCAGACGAGTTAAATAAGCACATTCACTTACATAACAATTAGTACCAACTCGTCCGCCCAATCTAGACCACTTTCACCGCCTTGTCGTCTTGACACCTTCTTATCAGTTAATGGGCACTAAAGTTCATTCAAGACTCGTTACGACCTTTGTTACAACTGACATTTTTCACGGCACCATCTAAATTGTGATAACCCTTTTACAGGACGCCCACCCGAGGTATGCTTTCGAATACAGTGTCAACGACCCCCACACCGGTGACATAAAGCAAGAGAAGGAAGAAAGGGACGATGAAGTCCTCAAAGGTATGAACTTTTCAAATGTTTTTTTTTTTTCTATAAACTAGTGCTTGACTGCGATCCTACCTGATGGTAAACAGTGATGCAATCGTTGATAGTGAATCGCACTAGTTTATTAATACCTTAGGTATTCAATTTAGCCTTGAAGACACCTAAATTCCAATCGGATAGGAAGACCTCAGCAGGCAAATTGTTCTAGCCCTTCGATGTACGCGGTTTAATAAACGAGACGAAACGTTTAGTCCGGACCGGTAGAGGTGCACTCGCCGTACTTCGGGTGGTCCGATGGTAGTAAGTTTATGTAGGTTCAATGTTCACCTAACATTGCACCTTATCTGTCGACTCCTACGAAATTCGCTTCTGTATTCATAAGCGAATTTCAAAAGCTACGGCTATCGTCTTAGTCTGAGAAAGGCGGATGGGTGTGTTGGGACTACGACTACTAACAACTCGGTAACCATACCAGGATCAGTGGCAGACTTCATTTGCATCAAAAACTTTATGCCCTTTTAATGTACGACCCTCCTATTCATGTGGCTGGAAAGACCTCACGGCGTCCTTACCTTCCGCATGACACAGGTCCTCACCGGAAATGGCAAGTTCGGGAGGTTCCTGTTCCGAATTAAAGCGGAAGTGACGCCCGGGTGTCGCCACTGTGCGGAACGCCCGGGGGACACGGTGGAGTACACAATCGCAGTGTGCCCTGCTTGGGCGGAGCATCGCCGTGCCCTCGTGGGGGTGATCGGCGGCGGAGACCTCTCGCGCCGGGCCTTGGTCGAGGCCATGGTCCGGAGCGAGGAGGAGTGGCAGGCGGTCGCCGACTTCTGCGAAGCAGTAATGCTCGCTAAGGAGGAGGCCGACCGCATCAGGCAACGGTGCTCTCGCCGCCGCCGCCGGGATTCCGATCCCGATTTCCAGCCACCGTAGGCGCGGGCTTGCGGACAGTAAGCAATAGGTAGCTCGCTGTCCGGCCGTCCGGTAACCGTCCGGACCAAGCCCAAGTCGTCGACGGCGCGCGCTGTTCCCGCGCGCCTCAAGGAGTTGTCAGCAACAGCAGGGGCCCAGCCGGGTCGAAGCCTACTGGGGCCAGGGTAATCCGAAAGGGCGCTCGAGCCCCGGTATGAAGGCTTGAAGGAACGGGATGGGTTTTTTAGTCAGTAAGAGTCTGACACTATCTCCCGCTCCGCCCAAGAGCGGGGGTTGTCATAAGATGATTTTTCCCATCGAAAAAAAAAAAAAAAAACCCTCCTATTCATAAATTAAATAACGCAGCTTCTAAGCTCCTACACAATTTCGCGTCTTTTGTTGTCGCTTTATTACTACTGCGGAATATTAATAATTTTCGCAATCACGACTATTTCAAGGCACAAACAGAATGGAAGCCAATGATAACCTAAATACATTTATCGGGACATTATTCACAAGCTCTCATTCACCTTGAAGGACGACGGAAACGCGCAGCTGTAATGCACCCATAAATATTTTGTTTATGCAGGTCAGTATTCTCTGGTGGAACCGGACGGTTCCGTGCGGACCGTCAACTACGTCGCCGACTGGGAGACAGGCTTCCACGCCGACGTGTGCAACAGCAAAGACAATCAACACTAGAACAGAAATACGACCACAATTCGGAAAGGCACCACGGCTGGTTCCAATGCATGCCTTATTTGGTCTCACCACCTGTTGAAACCTAAATTAGTGACCTAAACAGTCCTAGGCAGCTTTTGATTGTAAATAAATTAGTGAAACGACTCGAATTGGTTAAAAACGGAAGTTGATAGCCTTGTTAGGTCAGGTATGTTGAATAAAAAATGTGATTTATGTCAGTCAGAAAAATTCAGCTGATAGGCTTTTGCTAGATTTTTAGACTCGTAAGTTAATTATCATAAATGTTTAATGATTACGTATTGAAGTGGGATGCGTGAACTATGCATGCGCGTTACGCCGGCCCACTTACTGTAGGAGCATAAGCAAGTTGGCGGTAGATTGATATTTGTCGGGGCACAGATGTGATGAATTAAAATGCAAATAAGCTAAACTAGAATTATATTGCATAAATACAAAAGCGTACAAGTAGGTGAACAAAGCGAATGATCAATGCAGAGTGGCTCAATACAATGAAAACACTAGTATTTATAGTGAGTCGTAAACAAAATACGTCATCGTGCGGAACGGCAACGCGTCCTCATCCTAGACAAAGGATCGCAGGCGGCGGCCGTCAGTGTGTGCATGTCGCTACGCACACATACTTAAAAATCGCAAAGTGGCGTGATTTCGGTGCTGCGTTCAAACGTGCGAGTTTACTTGCCTACTCGCCACACCACTCCCCTGGTGAGTCGTAGCTCGGCTACGGACGATAGTAGTCCGGGAATCGGACTGTGCGGCCACTCCTCGTCTTCTTGACTGTGACCTGGTCTTCTAGTGGTTGCTGTTGTGACGTCATGACAGGTTGCTCCTTCGCTAGGTATGCTGGCTTTAACCGGTCGAGTGTGACCTTTTACTTCTTTCCCTTCACGTCAATGTCGAAAGTCTTCTGGTCTCGATGCAGGACCTTGTATGGCCCTAAGTATGGAGCTTCTAGCGACCTTCGTGCGGGCCCTTGCCGCAAGAAAACATGGGTAGCTGTGCTGAGGTCCTTGGGCACATAGAACGGTCGAGTAGAACTAGTGTGCCAGGAAGTAGGTTGTGGGGTTATCTTACTCATGTGTGAGCGGAGTCTGCTGACCAGGCTGGTCATGTCGACTGTCTCTCCTGAGGTGGAGGCGAAGAACTGTCCCGGAAGGCGGAGGGGTTCACCATACACAAGCTCTGCCGCCGATGCTTGCAGGTCTTCCTTGTACGCACTGCGTATGCCCAGTAGAACCCATGGCAACACCTCAGTCCAGTTCGGGCAGGCGTAGCAGGTAATGGCGGCCTTCAGCTGGCGGTGTAGTCTCTCCACCAAACCGTTGGCTGCCGGACGGTAAGCTGTGGTCAAGTGATGGGAAGCCTCGATTAAGGCTGCGAGTTCCTTGAAGGTGCGGGACTCGAACTGCCTGCCCCGATTGGTGGTAATGTGCTCTGTGCTGCCGAACCGTGCAATCCACCCTGACGTCAGAGCGGCTGCGCAGGTCTCCACCGTGATGTCCTGCAGTGAGTATGCCTCAGGCCAACGCGTCACGCGGTCGACTATGGTGAGGCAGTACCGCAGTACCTGTAGCCAGAACATAATGGTAAGGGACCAATCAAGTCAATGTGAATATGGCGGAACCGTGCTGAAGGTGTCTCGAAAGCTGTCAAGGATGCCGACGTATGTCTGGTCACTTTGTTTCGTTGGCATGCTTCACATTCCTTGGCCCATTGTCGACAGTCCCTTCTTACGCCAGGCCATACATACCTTTCGGTTATCAAGCGGACTGTTGCTTTACCCCCAGGGTGACTCAGACCATGAAGGGTATTGAATGCCTGTTTGCGGAACCGTTTTGTGAGAAACGGGCGTGTCCCCGATGAGATGTCGCAGTACACCTCTACTTCTGCTTCTGGTAGTCTGATTTTCTTCAGTTTCAGACTGGTGACGTTTTGAATGAGGTCTTGAAGTTCTGCATCGGTTTTCTGTTCGCTGGCCAGGGACTGGTAATCTATGGGCAAATTGATTACATTATACGTGACAAAGTATCGGCTACCACGTTGTCTTTGCCAGCCACAAACTTTATATCTGTGGTGTACTGGCTGATATAATCTAAATATCTGAACTGGCGTGGAGAACAGTTTTGACGAGGTCTACTGAATGCGAATGTCAGTGGCTTGTGATCGGTCAAGACTGTGAACGTTCTTGCTTCAACTATGAACTTGAAATACCGGATGGCCTCATATATAGCTAGAAGCTCGCGGTCATATGGGCTGTACTTCATCTGGGCAGGGCTTAGTTTCTTGGAGAAGAATGCCAAGGGTTGCCATTCTTTACCCTGTTTTGCTGTAATACAGCACCGATTGCCGTATTTAAGGCGTCTGTCTGCACCGCGAGATCAGCTGTTGGGTTTGGATGGACTAGCATTGTGGCTTCCGATAGACTTCGTTTACATTGAAGGCCTCCAGGTGTTCCGGTGACAACTCTATTGGCTGTGATCCCTTAATTTTGAGGCCCGTTAGAAATGTGTCTATAATTTCCAATACACAATACACAATAAAAAGACAATAGGTGCGCGAACGCCGGCGTTCGCTTGGGGTTTAATGAATTAAAGGTGCCTGTATGGCAGCTGCTGCTGGTAGGAATTTCCGGTAGAAGTTTATCATTCCAAGAAATCTTCTAAGGTCCTTGATGTTCTTGGGTACTGGGAAATCCTGGATGGCTTGGACTTTCGTGTTTAGGGGCTTGATCCCTGCTGCTGATACTTCGTGGCCCAAGAAGTTCACTTTCGCTTGTCCGAATGTGCATTTGCTGGTGTTTATTAACGCTCCATACTCTGACAACCTCTCAAAGAGTTGCCTAAGGTGCTGTTGGTGCTGGACGACGCTGGTACTGAATATTAAAATGTCATCCAAGTAGATATAGCAGAAGTCTAGGCCCCGGAGTATCTCATCCATAAACCGCTGGAAAGTTTGTGCAGCGTTGCGAAGTCCGAATGTCATAAATGGGAATTCAAACAACCCGAACGGTGTTGTTATTGCGGTCTTGGGTATGTCCTCTTCTGCTACTGGAATCTGGTTGTAGGCCTTGACTAAATCGACAATGGAATAGATTGTGCTCTCAACCAGCTGGTGTACGAAGTCTTGCACATGTCGAACTGGATAACGGTCTGGAATTGTACGAGCGTTCAAAGATCTGTAGTCTCCACACGGTCTCCAGCCGTCGTTTTTCTTGCGTGCCAGATGAAGCGGCGACGACAAAGCGCTCTCAGATCTGCGCGCTGTTTCTTGCTGCAGCATTTCCTCGAATTCCTATTTGGCTATTTTCAACCGCTCAGGGTCAAGGCGGCGAGGCCGATTGTATACGGGCGGTCCTGGCGTAGTGCGTAAGTAGTGCACCGTGCTGTGCTTTGGTTTGCCAGGTCTTCTAGCTGGGCGTGTGAGATCTGGATATTCCCGCAACAGCTGCTAGTAAACTGTGCCTTCCGTGGTTGTGCGGGCTGACGATATGGCCTCGGTTGCTTTTTGATATGCCGCAGCGACTGTTAGTTCAGTGATTCCGTCCTGCTACTATGAACTGCCATGTGAAAGCTCGACGAAGACCCAGGTCCAGAGTGAGTGACAGGTAACCGTAAGTGGCTATAATTGTTCCGTTTGCTGCAAACAACTCGTATTTGGCCTTGCAGCGTGACTCCCGAACGGCGGATCGTGGAAATACACACAGGTCTGAACCCGTATCTACAAGATATTGCATCTTTGTCTTGCGATCCGTGATGAACAGGCGGCTTGTTACGGCTAGGCAGTCTTGTACCGCCACTAATGGCTGCCTTAGGGGTTTAACGGCTGCTTGCTGTAGTTGCATGGCTGTGTGCATTTTCGCGCCTTGTCTCCAAACCGGTAATGGTACCAGCACAGCGGGTAATCTGGGGGTCTGGAATTGGAACGAGAGCGGGAACGACGTGGGGGACCGTGTTTAGATCTTCGCGAGTGTGAGCGATGACGACTGCGCAGCTCCATGCTCATGGTCTCCAACCTTCGGCTTAACTCTGCTACGGTTTTAGTCAGCGTATGGCGTTATTTTGCGGATCAGTCGTTACTGGCGGGCGAGTACTGGTACTTGCTACTTGCCCAGTTACTGGCACGATGTCATTTATACGATCCGCTAAATCGGCCACGTCTTCGAAGAACATGGTTGACTGCGACGTGACGATGGTTTGCAGGTTGGTAGGAAGTCGACTTGACCAGATTGTCCTGATAAATTCTGCTGGAACTGTCGGTCCGGCCAATTGTTGTAAATGGCGCAGGAACTGCGAAGGTTTTCTGTCGCCTAGTTCTTCATGCATTATCAACTGCTTGATTTTTCGTTCTTGAGACGCTGATAGCCTTTTGATCAGTTCTGCCTTTAATTTCTCATATTTTCCGGTTGCTGGTGGAGAAACGATAAGGTCTCTGACCTATGCCGTGTGTTGTGGTTCCAATTGCGACAGGACGAAGTAGAACTTGGTTGAGTCCATCGTCATGCTTGATATCGCGAACTGACCTTCCAATTGGGCGAACCATAATACTGGATCATCAGGGTTGAACGTCGGCGTCCTTACTCCAACTCGGCAAGCTTCCTGGATTACGTCCCTCTCTTTGCTTGGCTCCATCTTCTCCTCTTGACAACGGAAACGGGGTCACCAATGAAGTGGACTTTACCGTCACTTTCTTCCTTCTGTTGTAATATCATTTTTTTCTAAATCGAATAGTTTACGCGAGAGACACTTCCAAAGTGGTAAAATGTGTGTGTCCCTGTAACTTCTAAAATAAGAGAATGATAAAACTAAAAAAAATGTATAATGTACATTTTATTATTGTAATTGTCAGCAATTCGGACATGCAGCTAAGTATTGCCGAGAAACTAGCATGACTTGTAACCACTGCGGAGAGACAGGTCATTCCTTTAAGGATTGCAGCAATAAGAACGCTCCCCCAAAATGTGCGACGTGCAAGCGCTTCAAGCGCAAATGTGACCATCAAACAGGTGATGTTAGTTGCCCGGCACGCATATTCGCTGAGGAAAACTATATTAATTCTATAGATTATGAGGGCGCCTAAGAGCGCTACAGATTTAACAACTTTTTGAGCGCGCTAACAGGATTCTAATTTTATTGTTTTAGAATAGAATAGAATAGTTTTATTTTTATATTTTAAATAGTAACTGTAATTATGATCAATAACTTGCTTTATGATTTAGATAGTTTTTCTGTGTCTGATACTAAAATATGTAATGTTGAGGACTGTAAGCGTTTTATCCCTGCTGTAAATAAAGCATTTACCGTACTCACCCAAAATATTCGCAGCATAAACAAAAATATGAATGGTTTTGAGGTAATGTTGCAGAATCTTGGCATAAACTGTGATATAATTGTCCTGACAGAATGTTGGTTGTCCAACCAAACACTCAATTTGCCATCCCTAGATGGCTATTCTACCCACAAAACCAATAAACAAATCAACCAAAATGATGGCTTAGTAGTGTATATCAAGAAAAATCTGAAAGCAACCGTAGAGGAACCAATTGTTCAGGATAGTAACTGCCTAATCATTACAATTAGTTCCGATATATTAGTAATGGCTGTTTACAGACCTCCTTCTCAAGACATTGACCGATTTTTAGACTCTCTTAACACACTTCTGGAAAAGTATTGTAATTACCAAAATATTATACTATTAGGTGACATAAATATTAACATTGCTTCTGGGAAAATGGATAATCATGCACATAATTACTTAAACATCTGCGCATATCACGGACTGTTACCAGCTTATCATCACCCCACGCATCAAAGTGGGTCATGCTTAGATCATATTATTCTGAAAACGAATAAACGATCCACAACATTCATCACTAATTCTTCGCTAACAGATCATAATGCAATTTTACTAACATTAGAATTATCGTTACCTAGGAAAGACTGCATGCGCAGCTATACCAAAGTCAATATGACAAAACTTGAAACTGACATACGCAGCATAAATTTTGACCCAGTTTACAACTCATGTGACGCAAATATTTCTCTAAACTACTTTATAGGCTCATTGCAACATGCAATAACTAAAAATACATCCACTATAAAAATGCCTAGAAAATTTAGTAACGTCAAACCCTGGATTACACCGGGTCTCGTCCGTTGTATAAGACATAGAGACAAATTGCACCTAAAATCTAAACGTGCACCTGACAACGAGATACTTAGAATAACATATAAAAGGTACAGGAACTTTTGTAACAACCTTCTGAAGAAAATAAAAATCCAGCATGATAAACATGAGTTGCAAACTGCAGGGAAAAATAGTAAACTAGTCTGGAAGTTTATAAGAAAAAATACTTATAGTGTAAAAAATTCCGACCCTCCACTTGAACTACTATCAACAGATATTAGCCCATCTAAAGTTGCCGTCAAAGTAAATGAATTTTTTGTCAATATTGGTAAAAATTTGGCTGAGAAAACACCTGGATCTAGAACTCTCCCGTGCCAAAACCAGTCAAATGTATCAATAAATCCAGTTAATTCATTTGTTTTGTTAAATACTGACGAAAATGAAGTTTTAGGAATAATTTCAGGGTTGAAAGATGACTGTGCTGTCGGGTGGGACGAAATACCAAATAGGATCCTTAAGAAATTTAAATACCTTATTGTTCAGCCTTTGACACATATCTTTCAGTTATGTCTGTCAAATGGAGTTTTTCCTAGCCTATTTAAAAAAGCATTGGTCACTCCTGTATTTAAATCTGGAGACAAGAACTGCGTAAATAACTACAGACCCATCGCAGTCTTAACAGGCCTCTCAAAAGTTTTGGAACGAATTATAAATAATAGGTTAGTAAAATATCTGGAGGACAACCAGTTACTTTCAGATTGTCAATTTGGTTTCAGACCAAAAAGATCAACTTGCCAAGCTGTACACAGACTGACTAATTATGTAACTACTAATCTGGATAAGGGCTTGCATTGCATGGGAATTTTCCTGGATATTGCCAAGGCGTTCGATACTATTTCTTGTTTTAAACTATTGCACAAGCTTGAGACACTCGGGATTAGAGGAACACAACTCCAACTTTTTTCAGATTATCTTAACAATCGTTATCAGTGTGTAAAACTCGGTCAGTATAAAAGCTCAGAGCTTAAAAATAGCTGTTTTGGCATTCCTCAAGGAAGTATTTTGGGGCCAACGTTGTTTTTAATATACATTAATGAACTGTGCAACCTGAAATTACCAGATGCTGTCATAATGTCTTACGCAGATGACACAGCCCTATTGTTCTCAGCTAAATCCCGAGAGGAGGTCTATAAATATGCTCAGAATGGTTTTGATATTGTATCTAATTGGCTTGGTTTAAATTCACTAACATTAAATGCAGATAAAACCAAATATATTTTATTTAGAATGAGAAACATTAATATACCTCTTACTAACCTTAACATTTACGCTCATAATTGCACGACAGACGCTAACGCTGCATGTTCGTGTCCTACTTTAGCTAAAACCGATAATGTGAAGTATTTAGGAATCACGATTGACACAAATCTGAATTTCCGTAAACATATTGATTTGCTATGCACACGAGTACGTAAATTAATATATATCTTTAAGAATTTACGCTACATTGCGGACTTTAAATTAATTAAACAGGTATATTTAGCTTTGTGCCAGTCTGTTCTTACCTACTGCATAACCGCATGGGGTGGTGCTGCAAAAACAATTCTGCTTCCTTTAGAACGCGCTCAAAGAGCAATTCTAAAGGTAGCCACTTTTAGATCATTTAGATTTCCTACACATCAGCTTTATATTGCGTGTGAGGTACTGACAGTGCGCCAGTTATTTATACTGCACATCGTATTACATCAGCATGTTGAAGTCGCTTACAAGCCAATACCCTCGGACAAGAGAAGGAAAGATTTGGTTTTCATAAAACCTCGTACTAGACATGCTTTTGTAAGCCGTTTCTATGTCTATTTAGGACCAGTCTTATATAATAAGCTCAATAGGATACTTGATATTTATAGTGTTAGTTATAAACATTGTAGTCATAAGATATGCGAATATTTGGGAAAACTTGACTACACAGACACAGAAAAACTTCTTGAATTAATTCAATAATTTTATAGATATTTAATTAGTAACTATTGTTTTTTAAAAAACTGTACTTTTTATTATTTTTTTTTAATTATCATGATATTCATTAGTATTAAGTAAATGTGAACCATAAAATACTGATCGTTTAGTCTGGTGATGGCCTGAAACACAGGTTTTTACTAACCTAGTTCAGGCAAGTCGCTACAAGCTTTAATGACAGTACTAACATACTATAACAATAGGTCATTATTAACATGAGTGAATTAAACTAGTTTTGTATAAATAGGTAACTAAGCCAATCTTCTTAGAACTTATATAGTACTACTAAGTATTCTTAAGTTTATTTTATGTATTTTCTTTGTACAAGTACTGAAATAAATTATTATTATTAATTATTATTATTATCATGCAAACTACCAACGAAAATTAGTTTGAACGAGATCTAGTTAGTAGTTTTTTTTTAATACGTCATAAATCTAAAAAAATACACTATTATTTAAACATCGATCAAAGTTACAACGAACTACAAGAACTTTTATATTATGTTACTTGCTGCTACGGAACTCTCCGTGGGCGAGTCCGACTCGCACTTGGCCGGATTTTTACTTTAAAAGTATACTTTTAAAATAAAAACAAAAAAAAAAAAACGTTCGGTTCTCAACATACCCACTGTTTCTGGCCTACTTGCTTGCGACGGGCGCGGCGGCGCTCTGTCTGGATGGTGCCTTCGCTCCTGTTATGTATTGGCTATGAGGGTAGTCTCACTACAATGTGACGTAATGTATTTGACACGGGGCAGTAGCCATCCGGCGGTTGACTGGAGTAGTTGTGTAGTGCGAATATGTGTGTGTCACACTGTTGGTGAGCCGTAAATCCTAGCTAAACGCAGTATAATACAAGTGGCGACGAGGACAAACGTGAGTACAAAAAAAAAAAAAAAAAACAAAGAAAAAGAATGATGGACAAAATGAAGTAAACAAATTAGCATCTTTCTCTAGGTACCTGTAAATCCATAGACCGGTTCTTATAAACGTTAATTGTTCAGAAATCAGAAACAAAAAAAAAGAATTCATCGTATTCGATTTACGGGAATGTCGGTCGGTCGAAGAAATAAAACTAATTTGCTAAACTGCACGTTGCAGGGCCTAGATATCTATGGAGAAGTCTAGATATAGACAGATATCCTAAAATACTAGTACTAATACAATCGCATTTCGGTTACCCTAACGATTGTATAATATTTTATCTGTATTTTGTTAGTATGGCAATAGTTTATGGTGAACCACAACGAGCAAAGTCAAAGTCAAAGTCAAATCATTTATTTCAAATAGACCATTTACAGGCACTTTTGAATAGTCAAATGTCGGTCAGTCCAAGAAAAGTGAAGCTAAATTGCACGTTCCAAAGAGTAGGTCTCTATGGAGAAGAACGTGCAAGAAACTCCATGGACACTCTTTTAAATCATATTATGCATGCATGCATGCATGAGCGTGTAGCACACACATGACATACCTTTGTCCACTTTTGTGTAGACTACCCTCAGGTGTTGATCATTTTGAATGAAAGCAGTCTTCACTAATTAAACTTATTTGATTGAGTAAACAGCGAAAAATAATACAATAAGCTTTGCAAATAAGCAAGAGTAATCATGAAGTTTCTTGACGGGTTTTTTCCATGGGAAGTGACCGTTGGAGGCCAAGCGTTGGCTTCTGGTGTTTTAAGGGTACCCATGTGGGCCTATGTGAAATAATTAATCTTGAGTTTGAAAGACTCGTCATCAAACGATAATTTATTAATCATTTTGAGGGTAGACGAAAGGTAACATCATATGGCGTGATATTACGCCGAAGTCTTATCGTTCATAAGCGAACGCGAATGCCATAGCGGTTTTAGTCACTTTACTTACACACCTAATTGTAATGATAATATTATCTCAGTAGAAAAACCAGCAGCCAGTCTCGCAGGGTTCCGCGGGGTTGCTTAAAAACGTTGAATTCTATATATCTATAAAATAAAACCAATACCAAACCCTTGGCTTATAAGGCGCGCGGGGCCATTGGAGAATCATTAAGTTGATACTAATTGGCTAAATGGGTGTAATAGTCAGGTGTATCATAGAATAATACGACATTATTAGTTACGAACTGGTAGTTTATTATTAGTTATAATAATATAATTAGTAAGACATGAGCAAGACACACACGAGACGCCATTACGTTCGGCAAGGACGGTTCATAGACAAGAGAGTTATGGACTAGCTAGTGTTGTACATTAATAGTAGTGTGATAAATCAAACACTTCAGGATAAATTGTATAAATATTTTATTCACTTTGATGAACACAATTTCATACTTATCGTTCTATTAACAATCATTTACAAATACCCGCATTAGTCGGACATGTTCACTGTTCAACAACTCAAAGCAGACTGACTCTGTCTAAAATGACAGTTACAAACGTTTCCCTACCACAAACTTTCACAAACACTCGGTCGACTAACCGACCAATCAGAGCAAAGTAAACAGTACGTAACATCAATTGACTAACTAATATACATTAGGGTTTATCTAATAATTAACTGCAAGTAAATATTTCATTTTAACAATTATGATATATTTATACAAAACAAATGCATAAAGTCTAATATTATAAATTATTACTTAATGTTTACAACGAATGCCTAAAGTTCATGTAACTACTAGCGCCATCTATCGCTTAACATTGGAAGTTGAACGATTTATGAATATTTTCTTTAAAAATCATTACATTCGGCCATCCGACATCGTGCGATCTCCTGACGCACGATTACAATTAAAATGATAGGATATTTTCATTAAAATTATGAAACTTAATTCCAGTTTGACAGGGAACTTACATTCAAAATCATTACATTCGGCTTAGTCTTGATTATTTGCTTTATCGTCACGTCATATGTTTATAACATTCATCACACGAAGAATAGTGTAATTTTTTTTTGTCAAAGGCTTTTCTATATATCCGAGATCATATATGGTCGGAGGAAAGTATGTATTATGAATGTTATTCCTCAGTTTGCCAAAACCGGTAATTCCAGTAATTTTATACTTAAAACTTTTTGTTTTTTGTTTTCAATGGATCTATGGATTTTAAAATGAGGCAAATTCAATTTTACTCTCATAATTGCAATCAGATCTACTAATCTTTATTAAACCACCTATGCTGTAGGTAGTAGCAGGGATTTTACTGGTAACGAAAGCATCTTTTTGCTAGTCTAACCCAAATATTGGTGCTCACCTCACATCTTAAACTTTTTAACGTATTTTACTTCGTAATGTTTATCATTTAAAGTATCTCTGATCCTAGTAGTTTTGTGGCAGTCTCATATGTTTCATTGGTGTTCGTCATAGTCAGTAATCATTTTATTTTGCTAGGGCATTTAAAATAGTGTTTATACATTTTAGCAAAACCGCGCTCAACGTAAGACAAGTTATAGCGTTAAGAACAAGGTCAATACCATGACTATCGCAAAAGCTCTTGATAGTAGGTAAGGTATCTAAAAGAAATCCATGATTGCACTATTATTCAAGATATTAAACTACTGTCAAATATGTTTTATAACCAACACTTAATTACTCAAATCCATTGGTCAATGTTAATTATGTGAGACTGTCTGTAAGTATAAAGTATAATTGATCAGCTTTTTGTTCGAAAGTATAGTCTTCATTATTTACGCACACTGAATTCACTTCATGTCATTAGGTTTTTTATCGGGTTCAGCCATAAGAATTTGAAATCTAGATCCGATTCATTAAACCCCAGGCAAACGCCGGCATTTGCTCTCTCATTGTCTTTCTATTGTGTCCCTAGTCACAGTATTCGAAAAGTTGATATTTATATTGTTGATAATCAATTCTCGTCTCAATACTAGAAACAGATACAGAGGATTCGTCTTAATTTCTGTAGAAAACATGGTATTACGGCTTAAGGTATCGACATACGCGTCCTAGATCTTACACTCTCAATGGTTAAACGAAACTCACTAATCTGTAGCCACCATGTTGCAATATGTTGTGTGGCGTCTCGTTTAGTCAGAGTTCATTACATTAATTATTTGAAAGCATAATATAAAACAGAAATTTAAGCATTTAGAATAAAAGTGATTTTTCTGCTAGAGGGTCTAAGGGCTTAATTGTACTAATATATCTCCTTAATCTAAGGCCCCAGCATATGTGCGCGATTTCGTATCAAGTAAAGGTTCTAATAATGAAGTTCGGATCGCACTGTTTGTCAAACTTTATTTTAATTTGAAACCTTGAAATTGATCCTCTACTCTAGTGTATGGATTTTCAATCTATCTTCCCTTAACCGAATAAATTACGATGTAATATTTAGCTCTATTTAAATCATTCATTGTATCATAATCATCTTATGAACCGGCTTCGATTTCAGTCTTGACGACGAGAATTAGTTATGGTCATGTAATAGTAATATTTTTATCCTACTTGTAAAATAAATATCATTGTGTTCTCTATCTATGGAATCAGTCTCTGCTACAGTATGTACACGTCACAAGAATTGAAGACTTGTAATAAATTCATTTCCTCGTCTACAATTTAATGCTTTGGCTCAATTCCTAATAGATTTATCATAAATACCGTGTGTTTAAATTTCAATCTACAGCTCTTTTACTTATATGCTATCCGTTTATAAGCATTAATTTGTCGTAATCATATTCACATAAGTTACACCTTAAGTATTACCAGCTAACATTTCTGCCTGAAACTGACCATATTTCTGCTCATTAGGAAAAATCATTTTAGTTTGGTTTACCACTTCGTCACTAAATACTAACTTACAAAACTTGGCAAGGTTTCGTGAATTTTCTATTTTCTCTTGGTAACACTAGCAAATTTTTGAGCCAAAATCTATAGTCAGTTTCTGATCCTACTTGCTTAATACAAATCAATTATAATTACTGTTTCTAATCAAACTTAAATACTCTCAAAATTTACAGAAGTGACGGAACTCCCGTATCACAATATTCCAATGAGTATGTTCAAACCTCGATACTTGTAACGCTTTCCTCCTTGAAAAATCATTCAACCACTTTCTTAGACCAACATGAGGTACCCCTTTGCTTCTTGCATCGTGGTGGTGTATTACTCCTTCCAGATCGTCTCTTTGCACCATTTTTCTTCAAGTCTGTACTGTTTGAACCAGGAACTATCCATTTGTTCAATTAGACTGGCAATTTTTCTTCTGTAGTTTTGTCGGAATCCAAGTCCTCAAAAATAAGAAATCAGTGGTTAAAACATTAACATGAAATAGTAACTTGTATCATTAATTTGAAACTCTTTTTTAAGAATCAAATCACAGTGTAAAAATAGCTTTCAATTCAATGTATACCTATAATATCTTCAAAAACTATAACAGAAGTTCAAATCTCATCCAATAAATAGTTCGAAAATGATATGAATAAACTTAATAAATTATTCAATTCATTTACAACGTCTTCATTAAGCCAAAATAGTCACACTAAAATCACATTAATAGGTAAATTCATACGTTACTTACGCTCTTGAGGATAATTTCATCTGCACCGGGCACACTTAACCCGAATCTTAATTGGCTCATCTAGCCAAATCAAATGGCCCACTTGGCCTTCTCGACTGACCCACTTGGCCTCAAATGGCCCACTTGGCCTCAAATGGCCCACTTGGCCTCAAATGGCCCACTTGGCCTCAAATGGCCCACTTTGTCTCAAATGGCCCACTTGGCCTCAAATGGCTCACTTGGCCTCAAATGGCCCACATGGCCTCAAATGGCCCACTTGGCCTCAAACGGCCCACTTGGCCTCAAATGGCTCACTTGGCCTCAAATGGGCTCGCTTGGCTTCATCAAAGGCATGCTTGCCTCATCCCTCATTAAGGCTCGCTTGGTCTTATTAAGGCTCACTTGGATCCGTCAAAGGCACGCTTGGCTTCATCAAAGGCACGCTTGGCTTCATCAAAGGCACGCTTGGCTTCATCAAAGGCACGCTTGGCTTCATCAAAGGCACGCTTGGCTTCATCAAAGGCTCGCTTGGCTTCATCAAAGGCACGCTTGGCTTCATCAAAGGCACGCTTGGCTTCATCAAAGGCACGCTTGGCTTCATCAAAGGTACGCTTGTCTTCATCAAAGGCACGTTTGGCCTCATCAAAGTCACGTTTGGCCTCATCTTAGGCACGCTTGGCCTCATCAAAGACACTCTTGGCCTCATCAAAGCACTGAAATCAAATCAAAACATTTCTAATTAACCATCATTAAGGCTCGCTTAGTCTTATTAAGGCTCGCTTGGCTTCGTCAAAGGCACGCTTGGCTTCATCAAAGGCACGCTTGTCTTCATCAAAGGTACACTTAGCTTCATCAAAGGCACGTTCGGCCTCATCAAAGGCACGTTTGGCCTCATCAAAATCACACTTGGCCTCATCAAAGACACTCTTGGCCTCATCAAAGCACTGAAATCAAATCAAAACATTTCAAATGAACCATTTACAGACTCTCTTAAATTGCCAAGAAGTCAGTAAGTCAGCAAGTTGACGGTAATTACATATTCCAAATTATAGAACTCTATGGAGGAGAAATTCCATTTACAGCCTTTTAAATCGTGTTATACATATACAAACTCAGTTTTAATTTTGTTCTCTCAAATTCAAATTCGTTTATTGTTTGTCATAGGCGGAAATTCAGTTCATAAAACAACAGTACAACATAAATATCATTTATCATTTAACATTTATCGTTTATCATTTTCATCATTTACTATTTATCGTTTATCGTTTAACATATATAAATAAATAAATTTATCATTTAACATTTATTATTTATCGTTTATCATTTTTACCATTTACTATTTATCATTTATCATTTATCGTTTATCGTTCATCGTTCATCATTTATCACTGATCACTTATCACTGATCACTTATCACTGATCACTTATCACTGACCACTTATCACTGACCACTTATCACTGATCACCTATCACTGATCACCTATCACTGATCACTTATCACTTACCACTTATCACTTACCACTTATCACTTACCACTTATCACTTATCACTTATCACTTACCACTTATCACTTATCATTTATCACTTATCACTTACCACTTATCACTTACCACTTATCACTTACCATTTATCACTTACCACTTATCATTTATCATTTATCATTCATTGTATATCATTTATCATTATTGTGATATACTCAAAACAGGGGTTTTTACAACTATACGTCGAAACGAAAGGGAAATTATCGTACCACACAAAGTACTCCGAGGCAACAATGACAATTATCGCTATGGAAAATAGGTAAATTTTAGTATTTTTTTCTACGAATTCGATGAAATTAAATAAAGGAAAAGCAACCCAATTTAAAATACAGAAACTAAAATGAATCACCAGCATTTAAGAGGTGTTTAGTCCCAACTGTCAACGTTCGATTACGAACATGACGCGCATATCAGTACCACTCAGTTCACACATTTGAAGGGAATCGAATGATTCAATACACGAGCGTGTCACCATCAGTAAGAAATTTGGGTGAGTATGATACTTGTCTAAAATACTAGGCACACTTGGCTAAAAAATGAATTTCGAGTTCATTTAGCTTCAATTTAGGCACAAATAACCTCTTGTCTGGAGTAACACTAGCACACATGGGAAAAAGAAAAAAAAAATTATCTCGAGCTCATTTAGCTTCAATTTAGGTACACATAACCTCTTCCTGTTATCACTGCTCATATTTGTAGGCATATCCCACTTCTGAAATGTGATAAATCAAACACTTCAGGATAAATTGTATAAATATTTTATTCACTTTGATGAACACAATTTCATACTTATCGTTCTATTAACAATCATTTACAAATACCCGCATTAGTCGGACATGTTCACTGTTCAACAACTCAAAGCAGACTGACTCTGTCTAAAATGACAGTTACAAACGTTTCCCTACCACAAACTTTCACAAACACTCGGTCGACTAACCGACCAATCAGAGCAAAGTAAACAGTACGTAACATCAATTGACTAACTAATATACATTAGGGTTTATCTAATAATTAACTGCAAGTAAATATTTCATTTTAACAATTATGATATATTTATACAAAACAAATGCATAAAGTCTAATATTATAAATTATTACTTAATGTTTACAACGAATGCCTAAAGTTCATGTAACTACTAGCGCCATCTATCGCTTAACATTGGAAGTTGAACGATTTATGAATATTTTCTTTAAAAATCATTACAGTAGTAACGTTCTCATAACATCCTCCTTATTTAGAAAAAGCTGAATTATTACAATGTTTACAACGTGACAGAAATTACTTATTAACTTTAAACATATTGACTCAACTCAAGAATAACTTTGACAAATTAATACAGACTTCTAAAGTAGTTAAAAAATAAAACAATTTGTTTATTTGTGACACATTTTAGACTTGCACTAATTTATCAGTCCTTTACAGTCATTGCTTAACAATATTATACATTTCTACTTATCTAATTAAATAACCCTTCTTATTTCTACAAATTTAAACGTCTTGGTGGTCTTATGACTCTTCCAAACTAAGAGCGCATTTCACCTGAAGCAGTGCGTTCTTTAATAGACGGTGACACTGTATGTGACTTAGGAGATGTCCTAATATTTGGACTTTTCTGTAAAACATCTTGAGATGTTGGCGGAGGCTTCAAAATATGCTGTCTATTTCTTCTTCCTATGAATCCATCTGAACCTTCTACTGCATAAGACCTAGGCTGATCACACTTAGATCTTACTGTGCCTGTGATCCATGGAGTAGGTATTTGGCATTTTCTTAAAATATACTTTCTCTCCTTCTTGTAGTTCTGGTAATGGTTTTGTCTTCTTGTCATAGTATTCTTTCATGTTATTTTTATTTTCTTCCTTAGTTTTTATATATTCTTCAAATTTTACTGTTCTTGGTTTCAAGTTCTTTGTAACTGTTGGTAATTGCGTTCTAAGAGAACGAGACATTAGTAATTGTGCCGGTGATGGTAGATTTCCTCTAGGTGTATTCCTGAACTGAAGCAAAGCAAGATATGGATCTGTTCCTGACTCCTCCGACTTGGTAAGTAAACGTTTACATATCTTTACTGCTGAATCTACCAACCCATTAGATCTAGGTATGTATGGACTTGACGTGTTATGCTGTATTCCCCATTCAAAAATATTTTTTTTGAACTCTACTGAATTAAATGGTGGCCCATTGTCTGAGAACAACTCAACTGGGATACCATGTCTACTAAAAATGCTTTTAAGACTAACAATTATTTTACTGTTTTGGCGTTAGTACTAGCCACTGATATTAATTCAATATAATTAGAGTAATAATCTTGTACTACAATGTATTTTTTGGATTTGTAATCCATAAAGTCAATGCCAACTTTTTCCCATGGTAGTAATGAAACATCATGTGGATGAAGTGGTTCTGGAGCATTTGAACTTCTATGTGACAGGATTGTACAATATTTTTGATTTCTGTAGACATAAATGGCCAAAAAACACGACCTCTAGCAAATGCCTTTGACCTTTCAACTCCAAGATAACCACTGTGTATAATTTTCAAAATATCTGGCCTCAATTTTTTAGGTATTACTATACTGTTACTTCTAAAAATTAAATCATTTTCAGTATGTAAATCAAATCTATATTGCCAATATTCATGCAAATCTTTGTGAACTTGAGCTTTACTTGACGGCCATCCTTTTTAGGGTTCCGTAGCCAAATAGCAAAAAATGGAACCCTTATAGATTCGTCATGTCTGTCTGTCTGTCTGTCTGTCTGTCTGTCTGTCCGTCTGTCCGTCCGTATGTCACAGCCATTTTTTTCCGAAACTATAAGAGCTATACTGTTGAAACTTAGTAAGTAGATGTATTCTGTGAACCGCATTAAGATTTTCACACAAAAATAGAAAAAAAGCAATCAATTTTGGGGGTCCCCATACTTAGAACTGAAACTCAAAAATTTTTTTTTCATCAAACCAATACGTGTGGGGTATCTATGGATAGGTCTTTAAAAATGATATTGAGGTTTCTAATATCATTTTTTTCTAAATTGAATAGTTTACGCGTGAGACACTTCCAAAGTGATAAAATGTGTGTCCCCCCCCTGTAACTTCTAAAATAAGAGACTGACAAAACTAAAAAAAATATATGATGTACATTACCATGCAAACTACCAACGAAAATTGGTTTGAACGAGATCTAATAAATAGTTTTTTTTTAATACGTCATAAATATAAAAAAATATTTTTTTATCAAAACATCGATCAAAGTTACAACGAACTACAAGAACTTTTATATTATGTTACTTGCTGCTACGGAACCCTCCATGGGCGAGTCCGACTCGCACTTGGCCGGTTTTTTTTATAATATGACTTTAATATTTGCAAGCTTTCATCTTCATTAGTACCTTTAATCAACCACTGAAGACGTTCTGAAGAAACTGGTAATGACTTAATCAATAGATTTACATGCACAATGACATCATCACCTAATTCATCTGCACTTGTTTCAGACAGGGGAGCCCTTGACAAAGTATCAGCAATGTACATATGAAATGAATGCCTTTCTTGTAAATTACATTTAGACTATAAGTTTGTATTTTCAACATCATTCTTTGAAGACGTGTTGGAACCTCGACTAATGGTTTTTTAAACAATGTTATTAGGGGAGCATGATCTGTCTCTAATGTTACAATTTGTCTATATATAAATTGATGAAACTTGATGCAAGCAAACACTATTGCATATAGTTCTTTCTCTATCTGAGCCATTCTTTGCTGTGAATCTGTTAAAGATTTTGAAGCATAATATACAGGATGTTGATTTTGTAACAACACCGCTCCAACAGCACTACTACTAGCATCAGTCTGTAGAACAATAGGATCATGCACATTAAAGTGAGACAATACTGGAACTTGACATATTAATTGCTTAAGACGACAGAATATTTTTTCATGGTTGGCAGTCCACTGCCAATCAGTAGACCTTTTTAGTAATTGACGAAGTATTTCAGTTTCACCTACCATACTTTTTATAAAAGGACTCAAATAATTAAACATGCCTAGAAATCTTTGTAGATCTTTTAGACAGGAGATGGCATTTCTTTAATTGCTCTGACTTTATCTGGATCAGCAGTGATTCCATCTGCTGAAAAAATATGTCCCAGATACTTGACACTCTCTTTGGCAAATGAACATTTATCTTTATTAAATTTGACATCGTACTCCTTAGCTCTTTCAAAGACTTTATTAAGACGCTCATTATGTTGATCTAATGTTAACCCACTCACTAAAATATCATCGCTGTACACTGTTACCCCTGGTATATCACCAAACATTTCAGTCATCATTCGATGAAAATATTCAGGAGCACAGTTCATACCGTATGGGAGACGCTTAAAACGGTATCGACCAAAAGGAATATTGAAGGTTGTGAGGTAAGAACTCTTTTCACTTAATTTGCACATCCAAAATCCAAGGTGGAGTAAAATCTTGCTCCTACCACCTTGGCACGGACCATGTCTACTGAAGGAATAGGATAATGTGTCCTATTGATAGCCTGATTCAAATTACGGGGGTCTAAGCATACCCTTAATTGACCATTCTTCTTTTCAACTAAAATCAATGAACTCACCCACTCAGTAGGCTCTGTAACCTTTTCAAGTTCTTGATGAAGTCTATCATGTAATTTAAATGATACTTTCCTTGGAGCATCTACTTTAGGCTGCACATCAGGATTTATACTTATTTGAAACTCACCAGGAAGACAACCAAGACTGGTAAATACAGACTTATTAGATTCAATAAGATTATTTAAATCTATATTTTGTGACTGACTTGACTTTGACTGACTAATGTTACACAACTGACCAACATCACTCTGTGATGTTTGCATGCCTGTAGTATCTACACAAAAAACTCTTTTAATTAGACCAATTTCTGAGCAAGTAGCCTTACCTAGCACAGTTGGAGAATTTACATTTGCAATTATAAAATTAATTTGTTTTAACACACAAGAATCATTCAACTGGAATTTACAATTCAAATTTTGTTGACCTAGTACTTCTAGACTGTTACCGGTATATGACTTAATTTTTATGTTAATTTGTGACAATGGATTTGGCATATTAAGTGAATCATAAATATTTTTTGACATAATGTTTACATCACTGCCTGTATCAATTATACAATTTATTTTTATTCTATTTATCTGTATGTTAATTGTCCATTCACTTGACACTATCTTTGACGATTGAATATGACCTATAAATAATTCATCTTGTTTTGACTGTTCTTGCTGCACATCACTATTTGACTGTACATACTTTACCGACTTTGACTTAGATGACCGACAACATACTGCATAATGACCGATTTTCTCACACTTTTTACACTTAGCACTTATTGCAGGACACTTATGACGATGCACCTGACCACACCTTGAACATGTTTCCTTTGTCTGTTGACCATGACCTTGTTGACTTCTGGATTTTGACATTGATCTTGACCGTTGACTTTTATTGTATAGGACTGAATTTTGTTCTGCTGCCAGTTGATCTGTGTGGAACCTAGATGTAAGTCATCCATGTAACATAAAGTTTTCTTAAATATTTTTCCCCAAGTTGAACCGGCTAACACTTTAATCATTTTAATGAATTTGAGAACTTTTTGGCAAACCTCATTAATGTGTTTTCCCCATCTCAGAGAACGGTCCAACCACACACCAAAATATCGAACCGTATCAACCACCTCCAATCTATCACAACCAATTGATAAATTAATTGAAAGTTATATAGTCTTATAGCTTATAGCCTCTGTTAAAAATGCAAATCTTACTTTTATTAGGTGATAAATTTAGATTTAAATTATCAAATTGACTGCATAAAATATTTAACACTTCCTGTAACTCGGTGGCTGCTTGATCAGGGCTGTGAGAAGTCATGTGAAGAACGTAATCATCAGCGTATTGCGAGATAGATACGGATCTAGGTATTGATTTACAAATATGAATAGTCGCAATATTAAAAAGCAATGGTGACAAGGGGTCACCTTGAGCCAAGCCCTTTCTGACCATTCTAGTGACGGATTTCTCTATTCCATTAAGCGTTAAATATCTTTCCTTAAGAAACTTCCACAGATATCTACAGTATTGCGCTCCCACTCCAAGTTGGTCCAATGTTAACAGAAGAGTAGTGACGTCAACGTTATTGTAAGCGTTATCGATATCGACGAAACATCCGACCGTTATAAGTTTGTTTGAGAACCCAATTTGTATTTTAGAGGTTAGTAAATTTAAGTTATCTAAACATGAACGCGCTTTCCTGAAACCCATAGTTTCTTCAGAAAAAAATCCTTCTTTTTCTAGATACCACTCAATTCTTTTATTGAAAATGGAATGGAAAATTTTACAGAGACACGACATTAATGCAATAGGTCTTATTCCGGAAGCAGAAGTTAAATCTCGACCTGGTTTCGGGATTGGGACAATCCGAATTTGGCGCCATTGCTCAGGAACAAAGTTTAAAGAAAAAAATAAATTATAAATTTCTATCAAAATATTTTTAGCAACGTTGGGTAATTTTTTAATCATTGAAAAAGAAATATCATCGCAACCCGGTGCTGTATCTTGCGATTTAACACATTTATCAAACTCTTGTCTTGTTATAGCGACTTTCAATACTTGATTTTGGGAACAAAAATATGGTAATGGGGGGTATGAAAAATCAGGAGCTAAATTCAAAAGAACTTGTTCAGCCAACGTCTCATTCACCTGAAATCCAGCTGAACGGTATCCCTTTAACCAGCGCATGCGTCGCCACATGTCACTCGCCGAAGTTCCCTCATCCACTGACGAACAGAACTTACGGAATCCCTCATTACGAGCATTTCTCGTAAGCTTTTGAGCTTCTCGAGTTTAATTTTTTAATTTTTGTAAGTTATCTGGAGTTGGATTTTTTCTAAACTGCGTTAAAGCCAATCGTCTTTCAGCCACCGCTTTAGATAATATTGGAGACCAATAAGGTTTTGGTTTGAATTGACTACTGGGATTTTGGTTAATTTTAAAATAAGGAATATTTGTATCAGCCCCTGTATTAATTATATTTAAAAAGGAATTATACGCTTCTTGGGGGTTAACAGGCAATGTATACTCAGTTAATGTTTCTTGAATAAAATTACGGTAATTTACCCAGTTGGCTTTTTTAAAGTTTCGTTTTTTAACGATGCGTGGTACACAGTTATCCACTGTCCTCAGTTTGATTATCATGTGGTCACTACCTAAGGACTCATTAGTTACATACCAATCAAACAAACATTAACGATACGTCTGAAGACACTATAGACAGGTCAGGAGCCGACTCTTGTAAAATACCATTAACTAACTTTACACGAGTCGGCTTCGCATTATTCAAAGTAACAAAATTATGATCAATTAAGGAGTCAAAGATTTGAGTGCCTCTTTGATCTGTTCTCGTGGACCAACTTGAGTGATGACCATTATAATCACCTAAAATAACAGTTTTTGATTTAGCGATAGTAAACAACGAATCCCAGTCATTTTGTGTAGTAGGTACGAACATTAGGTGGGCAATAAATTGAAATCACGTTTTGAATGGAAGTACAATTAGAAATTTTGACATGGACCATTTCAATACACGAATTTGAAATAGTAGTATGACAATGTTGAGTCTTGATAGATTGATGGGTTAGGATTGCGACTCCTCCATATGAGTCTGCCTCGCAAGAGGGTGCCGGGGGAGGTACATACATATCCAAAGCTTTTCTATACGAAACATTAAATTCACTCATAATAGTACGTATCTTCTTTTCTTTAACGTACACTGGGCAAGTTTTGTCCAATGCCATGTGGCCAACATAAATGGTCCATCCATTTCAATACACGAATTTGAAATAGTAGTATGACAATGTTGAGTCTTGATAGATTGATGGGTTAGGATTGCGACTTCTCCATATGAGTCAGGTCTGTCGCAGCGAAACACATTATAATTTTTTACACGAAAATCACATCCGGAATCTAACCAAGTTTCACATAACACTGCAATATGAACCTTTTCTAAAAACAGGATTTGTTCCAAATCATTTTTTTTGGGTAAGACACTTTGTGAGTTCCACTGTAAAATATTTATTTTAACAGTCTTCATTTTGGAAATATTTTTTGAAACAAGAAAAATCTTTAGGTATTATCTTAAGGAAACGGGATATTGCCCACTCCACGCTAATTTGTACTATAGTTATTATTTTAACCTTAAAATTATCAGTTCTCACAAATAAAATGTATTTGATTTTATCTACCAGCCATCCAAAAGACTTATCTTCCTCCGATTCCTGATTTTACCATCCTCCTCATCATCAGTTACGTCTCCCCTGCACCTATCCTCCTGAAGGTCCATAGAACACCCCTGGATATAGGGAGCTTCAGTTTGGAACGTTTTCTGCTTTTGTTTATTCTTCTTACTTTTCTTCATTGTTTCTTCATCTTTTCCTGTCTGCGCTTTATCCATTTGTGGTCCATTTTTAATTGGTTGTCTATTTTTGGTATCTCTTTGGATGGACATCGTTTCTTTACTTGTTACAGGGCATGCAGTTTTTTGTGCGTAGGTATCTTTCGACTGTAGCACGGGTGACATAGATATACTTGAGGTAGATGCTTGTGTGACTTGAACTGTCTCATAGAAAGGTGAGGGGTTCTGTCCAATGATTTCTGCCTCGCAAGAGGGTGCCGGGGGAGGTACATACATATCCAAAGCTTTTCTATACGAAACATTAAATTCACTCATAATAGTACGTATCTTCTTTTCTTTAACGTACACTGAGCAAGTTTTGTCCAATGCCATGTGGTTTTTTGTGCAATTCACACACTTAAAATGAGTTGTTTCGCAGTTACTGTGTTTGCCTCCGTATTTCGGACATATAGTTTTCGTTGTGGGACACATTTTAGCTGAGTGACCATACCTCCAGCACCTGGAGCATTGGGTAACAGGAAAAACGTACGGTTCTACCTGTATTCTCATTTCGTAGATGAGTACATATGTTGGCAACGACGGCCCTTCAAAACCTATTCTCCATGTCTCACTGTCAGTCCAACTGGCTGCTTCTCTGTCTCTCCGTTGTAGGCGTCTCACATTCACAACATTACATAGACTTGATAGACATGCACGTAACTCATCCTCGGAAATGTCTAAGCCGATATTTTTAATGACTCCATATGATAAACCAACTTCAAAAGGTCGCTGGAACCTCCATCCCAATTCTTTGAAATGTTCGGAATTCACCAACTTCTCCGCGCTATCGGCATTATCAAATTCTATAATAATTTTGTATGGATTTATATGTTTTACTTTGGATATATTAATTATCTTTTGTTCTTTAAATAGTTTTGCCAGCGCAAATTGTTTCGGAAATTTATCTTTGCAAGTAACTCGTAATTCCGTAATTCCTCTTACAAGTCTCATTCTGGTTTTACTACTCCTAACTTCAGTCCATTCATCATCTTCTCTTCCTCTTTTTACAGGTCGCGAACCATCTCTCAACGTCTCATTTCCCTCAATCTCAAATAAATGTGTTATGTCTTCTAAATGTGTGTTTTCTTCATCCTCCATAATAATGTTGATTACCTCTTCATTATGATTTTCATCTGTACTCATTACGCATAAAGTGTAAATTCGCGCGAAAGATAACCGGTTCGGCCGCGTGGCCGACCGTTTATTGAGCAATAAATATTACGATGTGATTAGCTAATGACTTTCTGCACAAACACGTCCAAGCCACACCGTACGCGCTTCGACACTGATATAACTAATTATATTTTGATAACTTTTATTATAAGTACAAGACGTGGCGGCTACAGGAAATTGCTTTGCTATAAAGCAGTTAAGGTATGGTTAGCGGCCTTAAAGTGCAGTATATTACGTAAAAATGAAAAAAAATTGCTTAGCTAAAAGTTAGAAAATTAATTTAAATAAAATATAATAAATATAAATGAATGAAATATATCACATATTGTGTACATAGACTATGCCTACATATATAACTTGCAATCTTGTTCCTAGGTAGCATACTTTTCAAGAGACATCAATTCCCACTTATTTTTGCGTTTTCTCGGAAAATACTTTTTGCACTTAGCTGCCTTTTAGTTAGAGGACGGCAGTAGATTGCCCGTGTAGACTACTAGTCTGTCGTCCTCTAAAAATAAGTGGGAATTGATGTCTCTTGAAAAGTATGCTACCTAGGAACAAGATTACCTAGATTACCAGGAAAGCGCGTTCATGTTTAGATAACTTAAATTTATTAACCTCTAAAATACAAATTGGGTTCTCAAACAAACTTATAACGGTCGGATGTTTCGTCGATATCGATAACGCTTACAATAACGTTAACGTCACTACTCTTCTGTTAACATTGGACCAACTTGGAGTGGGAGCGCAATACTGTAGATATCTGTGGGAGTTTCTTAAGGACAGATATTTAACGCTTAATGGAATAGAGAAATCCGTCACTAGAATGGTCAGAAAGAGCTTGGCTCAAGGTGACCCCTTGTCACCATTGCTTTTTAATATTGCGACTATTCATATTTGTAAATCAATACCTAGATCCGTATCTATCTCGCAATACGCTGATGATTACGTTCTTTACATGACTTCTCACAGCCCTGATCAAGCAGCCACTGAGTTACAGGAAGCGTTAAATATTTTATGCAGTCAATTTGATAATTTAAATCTTTTATCACCTAATAAAAGTAAGATTTGCATTTTTAACAGAGGCTATAAGAAACTTTCAATTAATTTATCAATTGGTTGTGATAATTGGAGGTGGTTGATACGGTTCGATATTTTGGTGTGTGGTTGGACCGTTCTCTGAGATGGGGAAAACACATTAATGAGGTTTGCCAAAAAGTTCTCAAATTCATTAAAATGATTAAAGTGTTAACCGGTTCAACTTGGGGAATACATCCAAAATATTTAAGAAAACTTTATGTATCTTTGATTCGAAGCCGTATTGATTACGGAAGCTTTTTATATGACAACAGTGCCAAAACCCACTTAGAAAAACTAAATAAAGTACAAAATCAAGCCATGAGAATAGTGGGTAGTTTTATTAAAACTACACCCATTCACGTGATGGAGAGCGAGTTATGCCTGCAACCGCTTTATCTACGTCGACGATTCTTAGCTAGTAAATTCTGGCTTAAAACGAAAGCCTTGCAAGCAAAATCTGGAGGAATCAACTTACTTTCCGAGCTATCCACCTTATGTAATAATTCTTCGTACTGGCAAAACAAAAGAATCCCTCTGTTAATATTAGTTCATGACTCATTACATACTATTAAAGTTCATTGCAGTAATAAATTAGATATGTTTTCTCTGAATACATGGGTTAGTAATATAGATAGCAACAATTTTATTAAATTCGATGTAAGTTTTATGACCAAACCAAAAAGGCAATACAATCCTGTTAGCTTAAGAAATCTATTTATCAATTACATTAATTCCGAATACTCAGCATATTTAAAAATATTTACAGACGGATCTAAGGATAGTGGCGGCATGGGAGCCGCCTTCTTTGAGTCTGAAAGAAATTCCGCAAAGTTTCGAATTAGTGACAGTGTGTGTATAATGGAAGCAGAACTGTTTACGATCGCAGAAGCTCTGTCATATGTAGAATCAATACATCAACAAAATATTGTAATTCTCACAGACTCCAAAAGTTCACTCCAACACTTGGCTCGGTGTACCTCGACATTTCGAGGAACACCGATAGCCTATACTATACTGAAACTTATTTTGAAAGTCCAATCTAATGGAAAACAAATAGTTCTTCAATGGATTCCATCTCATATCGAAATAAGAGGCAACCACATTGTTGATTTATTAGCCAAACAGGCCATATGTGATGGAATTCCTATTAACTTTTCTCCTTATTTTACCAACTTTATTCCTCAAGTCAAACAGAATTGTTATTTGTTGTGGAAGGAGTACTTTAATAAAAGGTCACAAGAAAAAGGAATTTGGTACAAAACGATCCAACCGCATCCCTTGAGCTCACCGTGGATAGATAATCAGCTGTTAAACAGATGTGACACCGTTATCGCGCTAAGACTTCGATCCGGACACATTCCGTGTAATAAGTTCCTATACCTAATGGCAAAATCTACCACGCCTAATTGTGAATTTTGTATAGATTCCGTTGATGACGTTTATCACATATTAATCGAGTGTGTCCGGAACGAGGAATATAGAAATAGATTGGAGGGTAGGATTAACGAGATAGGTTACTGTAACACTGTTCTAGCTGCACCACTTTCTGATGCAGCTAGAATTCTATACAAACTAACTAAGTTAAGGTTAGATTAAATATATGTACATTAATTGTATGATTTTGTTAAAATAACCAGGGCGGCATAATCGCATGTGCGACAAAGCCCTTTCTTATTGAATAAAAATAAATAAATAATAATAATTAGTTATATAGCAGTTAAAGGATTTTAACAGACTTACAGCCTTGTAGCTAACACATGAAAGATTAACTTTGCTTACTTAGAAAGCAGTTATAGGATTTTAAACGCTTTTAAGATCGGTATTGTAAAACATATTTTTATACTGGTTCTCCTATTGCTTAACTAGAAGGCAGTTAAAGACATCTCGCTCGCAATTAACTGCATTTTAAGTAAGCACTTCCGGGTAAAAAGTTGAGAAGTTAAAAACTATTTTATGAAAATCAGAACATTATTTATTAAAAAAGGATAGACAATCAAAACTTATCAAATAGTTTATTATTAATGAAAAATAAAAACACCAAATTTTATCATACTTTTACAAATCTTATTCAGTGATGCGATCACAATTACCTACATCTTTAATAATAATCAGTATTCGCGAAACCATAGGACCATTATTATCATTTCAGCCGATATACGTCTTCTGTTGGACATAGGCCTCCCCCAAGTAAGTGTCGCAACAACGAACGGTCCTGTGCGTCTCTCATCGGTCCACCTTGTAGGAGGCCTTGCAACGCTGCGTCTTCCGGTACGCGGTTGCCACTCCAGAACCTTTCGGCTCCAACGGCCATCTGTTCTGCTAGCAATGTGCCCTGCCCATTGCCACTTAAGTTTGGCAATTCTTCGTGCTATGTCGGCTACCTTAGTTCTCCTGCGGATATCTTAATTTTTTATTCGATCACGCAAGGAAACCTCGAGCATAGCCCTTTCCATTGCTCTTTGGGAGACTTTAAGCCTTCTGATGAGGCTCATTGTGAGCGCCCCGTTTGGAAGCCATATGTCATCTCACTGGCAACACGCACTGGTCATAGACTTTCGTCTTGAGACACTGTGGTATGTTGGACGAAAAGCTACCGCGTAGCTTCCCGAACGATTTTGGTTTTATCCATGTTCATTTTAATATCCACTCTTTTGGAAGCACTACTGAGGTCATTTAGCATTGTGTTGAGCTCCTCCATAGACTCAGCCATGACTACTATGTTGTCGGCAAGCCGAAGGTGAGTGATGTACTCGCCATTGACATTAATGCCTAGTCCACTCCAGTCCAGAACCTTGAAGATATCCTCAATTGCGGCCGTGAACAGTTTCGGAGAGATGACGACTCCCTGCCTCACACCTTGCTGCAGGAGGATAGGTTTCGAGGTCTGGTCCTGGATTCGGACTGACATGGTGGCGTTTTCGTACAAACAACCAACCAAGTCTCGATCGAATCAAAAGCTTTCTCGTAGTCCACAAACGCTAGGCAGAGAGGCAGGTTATACACACATGACCTGCCGTAGCGTATGTATGTGGTCTACGGTGCTGAAACCTTTTTGGAATCCGGCTTGTTCAGGAGGCTGGAAGTCGTCAAACCTGCGCGCGAGACGGTTCGTGATGACCCCGGAAAACAGATTGTAGACATGGCTCAGAAGTGAGATGGGCCTGTAATTCTTCAGCAGGGTTTTATCACCCTTTTTAAAGAAGAGTACCACCACACTTCTGCTCCATGCCTGTGGCGTTTTTCCCTCGAGTATGACGGAATCGAACAACTTCTGAAGGGCCTTTAGGACCGGTTTTCCACCCGCCTTCAGGAGCTCAGCCGTAATTCCGTCCTCACCCGATGCCTTGTTGTTCTTCAACTGCTTCAGAGCCATCCTAATCTCGTACAGGCTGACATCCGAGATATCTTCAGTGTAGTGTCGAGTCAATCTAGCTCTTGAGTCGTTTGCCAGATTTGTAGCGGGTTTGGAGATTGACGTTATAACTGTCCATAAAATGCCTCGATCTTTTCCAGAAGCTCCGATTTGGTGGGTATGACTCTGAAATCTTCGGTCCTCAGTTCGGTCGTCAGTCGTGAGCTGGCTCTGCCCAATAGACAGATCTCGTGCAAAAACTTTGGAGCCTTTATTCCGCTAAGTCACATCCTTAATCCTCTCGGTATTAAATCAGCGAAGGTCGCGTTTCAGAGACTTCGAGATCCGTTTATTGAGTACGTGCACGCATCATCTGAAGACTGCAAAGTCATTTTACGTCTCTTCTCCATGAGCTCGAGAGTTTGATCCGTGAGCCTCTTTTTCTTACTTGTACGGGTGTTAAAAAACTGACACCCGACTGTAGGGACAGCTTCCACGAATGATGGGTCATTATATTTGTCCACGGAGCTTCCTAGGCACTCGAAAACTCACCATAAGACCATGTAAGTATCGTTTTTGAAAGCTTTATGGCGCAGTCATGACACACATTGCCTATTTTGCGCCATTTTCGTAAGTATGGCGGCAAAAGGCAAAAGACGCGCCGCACGTCCTTCCGCTACGAGCACCCGAAGTGAAAAGGAAGGAATTATATATAGCCTGAGCTGGTCAAACGCAAACGAAAATCACAAGCGTTTAGCTGCTCTCCAGCGATTGACATTTAGCTAATAAGTACTTATTTCAATATATAACTTAAAAGTCGCTATTGGCGTATAACTGCTTTCTAGTGTAGTTTTTCTTTATAACTGCTTTATAGTTAAGGTACGATGTTCAGATGGTTATTTGTATGACACAGTACATGAAGGTAGTTAAAGACGCTTAGCTGCTTTTTAGTCAAGCATGACTAGATAACGTACTTTTAGTTAAGTAAATTTAGAAAAAAATGATACATCAATTAGCCGTTAAAGTATGTTAACGTCTATAAAGAGAAGTATTGTGGCTTAGCCGCTTTTTAATTAAGAAAGTAACGAAATTTATGTGGTTTAACTGCTCAGCAATGTTCTGTATCTCTAAAACTATCTATAATATAAAAATGAATCGCAAAATGTGTTGGTAAGCGCATAACTCAACAACGCCTGGACCGATTTCGCTAATTTTTTTTTTTGTTGTGTTCGTTATTATGAGGAGAAGGTTCTTATGCAAAAAAAAAAGGAAAATTAGGGTAGTGTAGGGTAGAGTAGGGTAGTGTAGGGTAGAGTAAGATAGAGGAGGGTAGAGGAGGGTAGAGTAGGGTAGGGTAGAGTAGGGTAGAGTAGGGTATAGTAGGGTAGAGTAGGGTATAGTAGGCTGAAGTAGGGAAGAGCGGGAGCGAAGCCGCGCGGGCAAAAGCTAGTTAATCATAGAAAAATGATTCTTAGACCTAAAGATAGAGCATCGAAAGTTGTATAAGGCTAAATTGAAAAGTGAAAAACGACCAACTGTGGCTTAACGGCCTTTTAGATAATGGACGGCAGTAGTCTACATTTAAAAGCACGCCAAATTGTCCATGTAGACTACTAGTCTACATATGTGTATGTAATAGTCTACATTGGGGCAATCTAGCTATGAAATTATTTTGATTTGGATTTTCCGTCTGTAGTCTATTTGTATAAATTTATTTCGCTTCCCCATAACATTATACAAACATACAAACTTAATTATAATACCTAATGTATTTATCATAAGCGACAGCCAGGTGTCGGGTTCATCTTTGTCGGCGAGCGAAAAAGGGTGGTTTTATATTTCATTTCTCACTGTAAAATTGTAATTAGACAGAAAAGTTGGGTATCATTACGCTTTAATTTGACGTAACTAACACAAATTATTCATGCAACTTTAAAGACCTGTAATTAAGGTTGAATTTTGTAATGAGACAAATACTGCTGATATAGTATTTTTTATGTATAAAACCAATCCATTTCAATCAATACGTTACATTTGCTCCAGTATTTTCTAGTGGCAAAGACTACTTACCATACTTTATCTACAATTCTACAATCGTCTTCAAAAATCATAAAATGCTTACATTCAAAAAATCATAAAATGTTTACATTTTGAATTTTAAAAAATTCTGTAAACTTAGTAATAAGTACTTTCTTATAAGTACTTATTACTAAGTTTACAGAATTTTCTAGCTACGGACCTGGTTTTTGCCTGCCGGCTAGTATTTATTTATTTATGTATTAAAACTTCATGCAACATACAACATAAACGTACAAAGGCGGACTTAATGCTTTAGGCATTCTCTACCAGTCTACCTTTAACTGTTGTACTCCATTAAACATAACGATTCATTTAAATTCTGTTCTAAATGACTATTGAGGTTCTGTCTTTCACAAAAGAACTCTCGCAGTCTATTGGATGGCTATGTTATTAATAAAATGTTGTATATAATTTCAGGTCTGACTCCGAAGCTAGCACTATCTACCAGTCGGCAGCCATTGCGGAGACATCCAAGGCGAAAAAAAAGGCAGTGAAGCGCAAGGTCTCCGAGCCAGCAACAAAACCGAGGTAATTGTTATATAACTATCTCATGTCCTATTCCAAGTCATGATATATTTGAGTGCATTGAAAGAGTAACAAACAAATAAACTCACAGTCGCATCTAGATTGCTAGGCGTTAGGATTTCTTGCCTAATTACCTTAAGATATATTATACAGACCCGTTTTAGGCATTTATTTTGCAGGTTTACAGTTAGTTCACGAAGTATTGTTATTAAATTAATTAAATTGTTTCAGTAAAAAACCCAGCTCCAGCCGCTCAGACCTCTTCGGGTTGGAAAGCGAGATTTCTCCGCGGACGACCTCCAGTGCGGACTTCTGTTCGTCGCTAGTTAGCCGGGTCGCAAACGAAAAAGTGCGACGGACTGCGGACGTAACTGGAGACTTTTACGTGGAGATGAAATTGTACAATAAGTCTGAGGTGGCCAACATCGCTAAAGAGGATCGGTGGAAGAGAGCTGAGGTGACCCTTAAAGTTCAGTTAGACCGCAATACTCCGCAGTGGGATGGTCTACAGATTTTTATGAGGCGGACTCATGAGTTATTTAATGATTCGGAGCCCGTCTTTTACAGCGATAGCATAATGTTATTTTTATGCTATCACTGTATATTAGTCTGTATACAGTCCCACTGTTGAGCAAAGTCTCCTCCAAATCTTTCCATATATTCTTTATAAGCTGTACCTATTTATTGATATGCATCATAGCGATTTCGTATCAGAATCATAATAAGTATTAATATTGAAGTCGGTCCATCTAAAAGTAAATCAAAATTATTACAACGTATTAAGTATCTTGTTGGTATTAGTTACAATAATCAGAAATGCCTTTTTATACTGTTTGTAACACATCTGTAGAGAGCCGCCACTGGACAGGTCACCTACGTAGTACTAAACATAAAAATAAGAATATTTCGCATTTTTACGAAGGTGTTGAAATAATACATTCTGCATTTCGTAATCGTATAGCTTCCTATAAAATTGTCGCTCCATCTGAGAATTGTAATTTACATTCATTTTTAAATAATATTGGAGATCAAATTAAAATATTAATTGACCTATCTCTTAAAAAACACACGTGTCTAAAAGTTAATTTCGAATATTTTGCTTTATTTTTATTAGTTAAAAATGATTCTCAGGAAATGAAATCTTTTGCAACAAAAAACGTTACTCTGCATCAGAATTATGAATTAGACTCATTATTATCACAAGTTAAAAACTCTTTAGAAAAAAAGATAGAAGAATTTCAGGATCGTGACAGTGGATGGACGTTCTTGAGCAGTTCTCATTTAGAAGTCAATGTTAACAAATATCAACCTATGCGCGGTGGTTCACGCTTTATCGAATTGCCTACTGCAATAAAATCGAAAAAAGCATGTGTTAATATCCGTAATAACGACAACTATTGCTTTTTATGGTCAGTTGTTGCTGCTTTATACCCTGCTAAAAGTCATCCCGAAAGGGTTATCGTCTTATCCAAATTTCCGTAACGTATTCAATATAAAGAACATGTCATTTCTTTTTTCTTTTATTGCGCAGTTTGAAGTAAATAACCCTGAAATTTGTATTTATATTTATGGTTTAAAAAATAATACTGTCATAGGACCGCTTTACAAACCAAAAACCTTAAACGGTAAAGTGGTTCATTTACTTTATTTAGAAAGCAGCGATTTGTAGCATTATTGTCTCATTAAAGACTTGCCGCGACTTGTTAGGACTCAGATAACTAAGCACCAAGGTAAATTACACTTTTGTGATGCGTGTGTTAACTATATGTGTTATCTTTAGAGAAAGATAGGCTAAGAAAGTTATTTAGTGTACCTACGGGGTTTGTTATCAGGTTATTTAAATAAAACGACCAAAACGGGTACCACACCCTTTATACTTTTGCCTTGCCAGCACATACACATTATACAATAACAGTAGGAATAAATAAATTATATACTAGCACTTACTGAGATGTTGCTTGCTCCGAAAACTCAAACGTAAAGAGAGACATGACAGTGCGGCATGGCCTTTTATAATCTCTTGTAACTGTCAAAAGAGCCGCACTGTCAAGTCGCAGTCCGTCAAAGTTGTCAGTGCAAAAAAATACATTTAATGTTGCTAATTCAGAAAATAATCATAGTGTATGAAACATTATCATAAGAATCGCTAACAGTCGGCCATCCATTATATAACAAATACGACCTCGTATGTGAGAAACAAAATAAATAAATAAGAAACAGGTTTTACACACAACATAATGGGCGAAGAAAGAATATAATGTTACATTTAAAAATTATCTACGGGTAGACATAGATATCTATTACAGAAGTGAATAAAGATTTAGATTATTCATACAATGGTTGCTGTACCTAGAAACGACACTAAACTAACACGTAGCAACAAAACTAAAGAATTGTCATTCTGTCAATTATGATTTTTCTATCAACATGTCTCTTAACCCTAGATAGATAACCTACGTCGAAACGACGTATTCGAATTTGAAAAAATGTTGTAACTCGTTTGTTTTTTGCATCACTAAATTGCCCATTCCTGCCAACTCAGTCGGCTATCGGAGCTTGCAGAACACACCCTTAACACTTGGGTAAGTGCAATACTTTCGTCGATATTTATCTACCGTACGTCAAAGCGACGTATGGTTATCTTTAGTGTCAGTTTCTAGACTATTGGGAAAATGTGTTACTTTCTTTTTTGAGAATAAACATACGCGTTTTTTTATTAGTTTTTTTACTTGTTATAATCACAATAAAAATAACATAATGACGTCACAAAATCATACAGACGGTTCAGAAATCAGTCAGTTGTTGCATGAAACGAGCCATGAAGAGATTCAGGGGTCGGACAGTGAAATTGAAGACAATTTATTAGAAGATAAAGTACAGAGTGATACCGAAGAATAAAGTGAGTGTTCTCCTAGTGGTATACCCATTCGATATTGAAGATGTTTCTGGAAATGATCCTGAAACTCCTGAAAATGCTTCGCCAAGTATGCTGAGTTGTACTATCATGCCACAGTGACAAATTCTTAGAGCAAAACACGGCCATCATTGTACAGCTATTAAAGGTAGAACAAGTGGCTAATTTAGGTCCTTACATATGAAATTAGCGTTTTGTCTACAATTGGAATGTCTGCGACATCCACCGTACTCCCCGGACGTTGCTCCAAAAGATTACCATTTTTTCTGGAATTTGGACAACTTCTTACAAGGAAAAAAAATCAATTCCGATGCGACAGTCCAAACCGCCTTCAAAGAGTTTATTGATTCTCGCCCCCATGGTTTATTTAGTAAAAGGATCCATGAACTACCTATGAGATGGCAAAAGTGCATAGATAACAACGGTGCATACTTTGACTAACAAATATTTTACAAAAAAAATGACTTTACGTTCTTCCTATACCAAACGCCAATTTCATTTGTAAGGACCTTATATTATGTGGACATGATAAAACTTATGAAGAAACTCGGCAATACCTCGATGACCCCATGAATAGAGACAAGGTAGAAAATGCTTACTATGCAGACGAATCTATAAGTTTTTGTTTGTGATATATTGCCAAAAAGACAAGCCGAACTTTCCACACTACATGAAGGTATACCTGAGGCAAAGGAAAGAAAATATTATGCCTTTCTTCCATAAAAAATTAGAAGGATGACAAAAATAAAATCTGACCGCTGCAAAAATCTCATTTGTGGAAAGCACAAGTCCAGCGCCTGTTCTAAGTACCTTTGAGGCTAAAATGGATAAAAAGTGTTATTTTCTTAGGTTTTTTATATTATAGAGATTGTAATAAGTTAATTTTAAAAAGTATACATAGTAAGTTATACGACTAACGGAGAGTTTCCGAAATGCTTAAGATTGGTAAAGTAAGAAGTGCCTTGTTCTGTTCTTTAATTTTTTTTTCTAATAAAAATATAAATAAACTCTAATGTTTTTCATTTAGTCACAATACAATTAAAGTACATAATATATAATATCACATTTATAAACCTAGTATATACATAATCCAATATATGCTCACTCAAACATTCGCACGTCGAGTCGACGTATGGTTATCTTTAGTGTACAGTGAAATATGGTTATCTATCTAGGGTTAAAAATATGAGCACCTGAGAAAGAAATAACGTTAATATTACCTTAGACATTTTTACCCATAGCTAAACATTGGTATTAAAGTGAATGTAGCAAATAAAACAGCAGCAGCAGTACATTGATACAAAACAAAACTTTTATAGTTGTATGCAATTGTTACACAAAAAAACAAAACTAAACAATTGTCAATCTGCCAATTATGATTTGTTTAACATGTTTCATAAAATATAAACAATGGCACCTGAAAGTGCAGATGTATCAGTGACAGCTCATTCTTACAAATCGTTATCTTATTTATTATACAATCTTTCAAAAACAGGCCCCTAAAATGTCCTGCCTCTAATAAAAAAAACATACAGGCCCCTCAAATGTCCTGCCTCTAATGAAAAACATACAGGCTCCTCAAATGTCCTGCCTCTAATGAAAAACATACAGGCTCCTCTAATGTCCTGCCTCTAATGAAAAACATACAGGCTCCTCTAATGTCCTGCCTCTAATGAAAAACATACAGGCCCCTCAAATGTCCTGTCTCTAATCAAAAACATACAGGCCCCTCAAATGTCCTGTCTCTAATCAAAAACATACAGGCTCCTCAAATGTCCTGTCTCTAATCAAAAACATACAGGCCCCTCAAATGTCCTGTCTCTAATTTAAAGCATACAGGCCCCTCAATTGTCCTGTCTCTAATTAAAAGCATACAGGCCCCTCAATTGTCCTGTCTCTAATTAAAAACATACAGGCCCCTCAATTGTCCTGTCCCTAATAAAAAACATACAGGCCCCTCAATTGTCCTGTCTCTAATAAAAAACAAACAGGCCCCTCAAATGTCCTGTCTGTAATGAAAAATAAACATTAGTAACACACAGGCCCTTAACATGTCCTGTCTCTAATAAAAACAAACAGGCTCCTCAAATGTCCTGCCTGCAATGTAAAATAAACATTAGTAACACACAGGCCCCTAAAGTGTCCTGTCTGTAATGAAAAATAAACATTAGTAACACACAGGCCCTTAACATGTCCTGTCTCTAATAAAAACAAACAGGCTCCTCAAATGTCCTGCCTGCAATGAAAAATAAACATTAATAATAATAATAATAATAATAATAATAATAATAAATTTATTGTCTCCAAAAAAATACAACACATAAAAACTATTATAAATCTTGTTGACATTTTACATGATTTATGTATTAGTGAGGAACAACTGTGTCTGAACTAGATAATAAAATCTGTATTTCAGACATCAGCGCTCTTCCCTAGATATAGACACCACTTAAATATAGACAATATTAACAAACTACAACAACTTAAGATTATAGATACCTACCTATTTAAGACATTTAAAAATCAATAACATACATTGGAAATTAAAATTACAAGATGAAATTAAAATACAATAAGAAAATTAAAATTAAATTATTAAAGTAAATGAATAAAATTAAGTAAATCAATTATAAAATTAGATTATACAATTAAGACATCAAATCAAATTATTAAATTAAAATATAGAATTAAATGATTACCTTAATTGGATTGGGAACATTATGAGACTAAATTAAAATGTATGTATATGTGAAAGTGAAAAGGTGATTATACGACCTCCTGTGTGTAATGTGTGGCTGAGTGAGTGTGTGAGGGAGGGTGAGTAGAAAAACTACTGTGCTATTGAAAATAAGTTTTCGGTTTCGTCATAACTTAACTTGTGAATGTAACTAAACAAAGTAGTTTTACAAACTTTTCTATTTAAGGGATATATATCTGTTTTCTGATTAATTCTCTCATACAGAAAAGGGCCTAAAAAACAAAAGAATTTGCAAATGTATGGGTGTTAGAAAGTTGGTGGCTTATTTAATGCGATAGCATTTCGTCTACGCTTAGACAGATAAGTGGACCTGTCATAATATGAGTAAGCATGCTGGCGCATGACAGCGTGGAGTACAAAAAGCTGCCGAACCGTGAGTACTTCGCAAGATTGGTAAAGAAGATGCGTCGGAAATCGATACGGCTGAAACGTGCAAACTTTCAAAATTGCTCGTTGAGCAACTTCTAATGGTTTTAGTATGGTTTTCGACGCGCCTCCCCACACAGTAATACAATATAGGATTACTGACTGAACAAGTGCTAGGTAGACTCGCTTAATCAGTTTTGGCTCGGCTGCCAGTCGTAATTTTTTAAAAACGTAAATTAATTTTCGCACCCTGGAAGTAACCATATCTATATGAGAACGAAAAGATAGATTATTGTCAATAAAAATACCTAGATATTTTATTTTATTTGTGTTAATTATGGTAGGACAAGAACAAATATTACTATTATAGCAATTGTGTGCTATTATATTTAAAGACGAAGATGGTGGATTTATATTACTCATAGAGAAATTTACGTACTGTGTTTTGCTAGAATTTAGGGTTAAAGAATTTTTCTGTAGCCAATGGTTTACTATATTAAAACCGTTTTGGGCAATTTAACAACGTTAAAACACGTTCTCCCAAGTATCCGCCGAGAACAAGAGTACCGTATCATCCGCGTAAGAAATAATTTTACCACCTGTTAGATTAATGTCACAGAGTTCATTAAGGTAGATGAGAAAGAGCGTAGGACCCAAAATACTGCCTTGAGGCACACCGAAAGAAACAGGAAGATCACAGCTAAAGTTTTCACCTATTTGAACACATTGCGACCGATTTGAAAGGTAATCTTTAAATATTTTGTATTGATTTTCTCTAATGCCAAGTCGTTTTAATTTTTGCAAAAGCAAAGGCACCGAAACCGTGTCGAAGGCCTTGGCCAAGTCCAGAAATATGCCTATGGTCTTTTTTCCGGCATCTAATTGTTTCACCACGTAATCCAAGAGCTCATGAGCAGCATCATTTGTTGACAATCCAGCTCGGAAACCAAATTGATTTCTAGACAGGTGGTCATTTGTAACTAAATAGTTTGTCAGTCTTTTGTTAAGGATACGTTCCAAGATCTTGGAGACCGATGGTAAAATTGAGATGGGTCTGTAGTTGGTGACAAGGCTTTTATCACCAGATTTATAAATTGGGTGCACCACTGACTTTTTTAGTACATTAGGAAATATTCCCTGCGTTAGACAAATATTAAAAATATATTTAAGTGGAGCCGCAAGGGAGCATTTATTATCTTTGAGTAAATTATTAGGAATAGAATCCCACCCAACAGAACAGGTATTTTTTAGTCCCATGATCAAACTCTGTATTTCGATCTCATCTGTTTCCAGTAAAACGAATGATGTTTGAGAGCACTTAGGTTCTGTAGTTGCGAAGCAAAGATGGTCAGGATTTACACAGTCTATAGTCTTATCTGCTAAATCTTTACCCACGTTAACAAAGAAGTGATTCACCTTATCCAATGATTCCCTCTCATGCCCCATATTTATCAATTCAGTCGCGTGTACTTTTGCTTTCTTGGTGTTTGTAATAGTTTTAATTGCATCCCATATTTTTTTGTTATTATTGCCCGCTGTTTCCAAAAGTGACTTTTCATACGCATTTTTCACTTTTTTTAATAAACTGTTGCAGAAATTACGGTACCTTGTGTAAATAAGTTTGAGTGTATCATCTTTTGGTGACCTTCGTGACCTTAAGTGTAATCTATCCCTGTGTCTCATGCAACGAATCAAGCCTGGAGTTATCCAAGGTCTAATAATTCTATTTCGTTTGGATAATTTAAGAACTCTAGTATTTGCCGCAATCTCACGCTGAAGTTCCGTAATAAAATATTCCATGGCAGAATTGGGATCGGGATTGGAATAGAGCGATTGCCAGTCAATTTGAGATATTCCCAAATTTAACTTTTCAACATCTACCTTGTTGACGGAGACATGTGAAAATGCTCTTGCGTGCCGACGATGAAGACACAACAACACTGCTTCATGATCAGTGACTGTTGAATGCAAAACAGCAGTGAGCGCCTCATAGTGGGTTTTAAGCATCACGTGATCAAAGCATGTTTTGCCATCTCTCGTAGGAAGGGTGTGTGCAGGCAAAATACCATGATATGCACATAAGTTTAGGTATTCTAAAGTTTTAGGGCATTGAGGTTCACGCAAAATATCTATATTTATATCTCCAGTGACACAGATATTTTTAAAGGAAGATAGGTCACCTAGAATGTTATTGAGTGAAACAATAAAACCTTCGACATTTCTATTTGAGGGGGATCGGTAAATCGCCACTATTGCAGTTTCATGACCGATTTTTAAGACAAGGCAATTAGAGTCCTGACAAGGCGGCTCCTCGCAAATAACACTTAGACTTGTTTTATGAAAAACTGTTACTCCATCGTTTTGATTATTAAAATTTTTTGATGAATGTTGACTGTAACCATCGATATTTGGTATAACAGGGTTGCAAGATAACCAGCACTCAGTCAAAACAATGACGTCACACTCAAAACCCAGCCTAGTAAGAAATAACTCAAATGCATCAAAATTACGAGCTATACTGCGTATATTTTGTGTGACTACAGTCAAACAATCATTAGCGGGTGGAATGAGGCTTTTGCAATCCTCGACGTCACATGTCACAGATCTTGACACTGATATTTCATCAAGTTCTTCAGACACGATATCAAGCATTTTTATTAAAATATAAGAGCAATTGTGTCGATTTCATATAATTCATGCAAATTATAGAGACACCGTTAAACACCGCCAAATAATCGAAGGAGTTTAAATATTCTTTTGTATGGAATAGGGATATAACCATTTTTAAGCTGTACATAATATTATAAAAGGTATACGTATTTGATGCATGAGGAATTTCAATCATATTATTACAATCAAATATTGCAATTAGGATAATTATAAAGAGGCTATGTGTTTGTGTATAGTGTGTTTGTGTACTGTAAAATAGGGGATACTTATAACAAAATAAATTATTTAAGAAATCAATATGCAGTAATGAAAATTCGAAATAAGGTAAGCAAAAAATTAAAGATAAAAAATGAATAACGTAATGATAATTACATAGTCATACTATGGACGGTTCTTCATTCTTAAGTTTCACAAGGTCCTGTTCTTCATTAATGCGAATATGCGGCATTCCCTCCTTCTTTCGTAAATATATTTTCCCATACGAGGTCCAACAATAAATATATTTATAAGTAGTAGCAAAATCACGTGCAAGGAAAAATAAGCGCCTGCCCTTGGGTGTTAGACAGTCTGAGATATAAATCGGCTTTTGAGGGCTATCTGGGCTGACTAGCTTAGAATTTAACTTATCAGTCTTTTCAGTCAAAGTTAGTTTCTTGACACTATTTAATATATTTTCCTTCGTTAGCACTGAGGTGAATTCAACAACAACTGGTTTTAGCACGTTGGATTTCGCATGGGGCCGGTATACATCTTTTATGTCCGAGGTTTGTAATTGAATACTTAGAACTTTACCTATCTTCTTCACCATAGTGCATAAACCTTCTTTATTTTCATTAAGCAATTTAGGAATATTCCTCAGTTCTATCTTTGGTGCACAAGACTGCTTTTCGAGATTTTCTATTTTATTTTCCAAGGAATAAATATAAGATAGGTGTTCTTTGCGTTCAACCTTGAGTCTTTCTAATTCTTTAAATATGACGTCATAGTTACTGGACAAAACCTGCATAGATGTATTTATGCTATCGTTCTGAATTTTTATTTCTGCTAGAGATGATTCCAAACACTGTAACTTAGACTTTTGTTCCTTAGTAAATTTAGCGAATGATTCGCGAACTTCCTGCATAAAATTATTTAGTTCCGAGTCCTGCTCTTTACGCTTCATACGTCTCATATTTATGTTACTGTGATGAGTAGTAGTTCGCAAACCCGCCGCATTTCCTTCCATACTCTCTGTATCAGTTTCCGATAAAGTTGGCTGTGGCGGCGGGGTTCGTCTGAGCGACATTTTCGTTAATTCTCAGTAATTTGTGTTGATTCTCAGTAATACTACTAGGATAATAGCGATGTATAGGAGATCAGCTAAACCGAGTAGCAGAGCTAATTGTGCAGAGCGAGAGAGCAATAGCAGTATACCAGGAGCACTGATATGTACCTCCCAGCTTTGACGGTGACGCAGAGCTGTGGTCTTGCGCGGGCGCAGGTTACTGGGCGATCTTCCTCACGCCCCAAGAGGCGGGCAGTGGCTAGCAGTGGGCGGGAGCTGCAGAGGTGGTGCTGGGTGTAGTCAGCGTGGTGCGTCACTTCGATGAGTAGCTAAAGAGGATCACGCGCGTTTGATCTCCTCAATACTTATGCACTCCTATTTTTATGTCGCGATTTAATTAAATTATTTTTTAAATTAATTTTAAAATAAAAACACACAGAGGGTCTACGTAAAAGCGTCTGAACTCCTCAGAGGTCCGGGGGGGAGAGAGGAACATTAGTAACACACAGGCCCTTAACATGTCCTGTCTCTAATAAAAACAAACAGGCTCCTCAAATGTCCTGCCTGCAATGTAAAATAAACATTAGTAACACACAGGCCCCTAAAGTGTCCTGTCTCTAATAAAAAAACAAACAGGCTCCTCAAATGTCCTGCCTGCAATGAAAAATAAACATTAGTAACACACAGGCCCCTAAAGTGTCCTGTCTCTAATAAAAAACACAAACAGGCTCTTCAAATGTCCTGTCTCTAAAGTAAACAGACAGGTTCCTCAAATGTCCTGCTGTAAATAGAAACAAACATTAGTAAATAAACAATTGCCTGCTAAAGCCAATATGTTCCTGGTTTGTCCTAAACAGGCTCCTTAATTGTCCTGAACAGGCGCCTCAATTGTCCTGAACAGGCGCCTCAATTATTCTGTACAATTTAAGTCAATACCCGGCCACTCAGGCTAGGTACATGATAAGTTTCAAGTGAATGTCAAGTGATGAAAAATAATGACATCAATGATTACTTTTCACCTGATGTTTATGACATCTAAATTGAAATTCGTTCAATGACTGACCAACAATGACTTATAATCACTGCCCCGACTAAAACGTAAGGGTACATATTATTTAATTTACTCTTTCGGCTCTAATTAGTTTTTATTGAAACTCCAAACGATACAATAAATAATCAAAATACATGATCACGAACTATGAAATAGTTTCGTCTCCATTTTATTTCATTCATTAAAAATTACCAACTATGAACTATGCCGTAAATACCACCACTTTTAAAATATTCAAGGCAAATACAGTAGAGACTGGTTTCTCTTAACACAAGAATAGGTTTCACGTCAATCACTTATTTCATTAACATATTTTTACATGTGGGAAGTTAGGTACACTTTTCTAAAAATACCCTTTGGTAATCAAAATATTCATGGACATAAATATTCTTAACGAATGCTAATTCATCTTTCCATATCCCTAGTGAACAAGTTCTTGCTATATATCCACAATAACTCCTAATCACCCCTCCTAATAAGAAATTTATAAAAAAAAAACAATGCCTACAAAAGGCTTACCAACTTTAGCAACACTGTGCTGCACCTGTGCGTTTGGTTTTCCATGAAAATACCAACTTCCTATAATTCGACCAATACTTATATTATGCAACGATAGTTTGAAGATCCATTAAAAATCGTGACCCCTAAGTTGGTATACTAAATTTAGTAATTCAATAATATATTCTACAACTTTTATACAACGCCATCTAGTCCCAAACCAAGTAGAGCTAGTGGTATGGGTACTAGACAGTGTAGCGGCACATACTTACGAAACTCATACTATCAGCGGAGCGCACACAGCCGTTCGCCACCGCGCGCCCGCGCATACTAGTGAGCTACCGAGGTAAAAGGAATGCGGTCGGTCAGCTGTATCTTCACGCTCCTATAATGTAGGGAGCGCGGCACCTCCTACCTACATCGCCGAATTGTGTTAGTCTTAAGTTTTTGTATGTACCTTATTTATTTTAATATATTTTGACCTGTACTGTATATAAGTAGCTTTCCACAATTAAATGACACAGATCTTTATTCGCCTTCTTATTCGCAACAAGCTCCCCTAAAGTGGTGACCCCGCGTTTGAAATGTCTCAAACCGAAGCAGACAAGACTACGCCTGAAGACGTCGACGCCATTAGCGTCCAGTCGCGCATACCCAAGTTCTGGAGTAACAGACCTAAGCTATGGTTTGCCCAATTTGAGGTCATTATCTTCAACCAGAAGCTCGGCGATGAAAGCAAGTTCGCACTCCTTGTGGCTCAGCTGGAGATCAAGGACATCGACCAGATCAGCGATATCATTTTATCACCGGCCAACTCCGGCCGTTATGACGCTGCAAAAAGAAGACTATTGGAGGTATATGAAGATAGCGAGAGTATTCAGCTACAAAAACTGCTAAATGAAATGGAGCTCGGCGATCAGCGACCATCACAGTTGCTTCGCCGAATGAGGAACCTCGCAGGGACAAAGATGCCAGACGACACCCTGAAAATGTTGTGGCAAGCACACCTACCCGCTTCTACCCGCACAGTGTTGGCAGTGAGTGATGAATCCAAGCTTGACTCGTTGGCCGCCATGGCAGACAGGATGCAAGAACAGCTGAAAGAGGTAAACGCCGTGTGTTCCTGCCAGTGTCAACCTACCACGTCAAAGGCTGCAGCTACAGCGTCGCCAACCGAAATAGCGGCAGTATCTGCACCCGCAGAACACAAACTGTACAGCATGATAGAAGCCCTGGCCAAGGAAGTCGCAGCGCTGAAAACAAATCGACCTCACAAATTTCAACGCCGATACCACAGTCACAGAAGCCGTTCCCGCTCGAAATCCCGAGACAGAAGCAACGCCGTGTGCTATTTCCATAAGAAATTCGGCAAGGCAGCATACCGATGCAGAAGCCCGTGCAGTTTTAAACAAATGGAAAATGAGAAGTCGGAAAACTAAGGAAGACTAAAGCCGCGGCGGTGGCCGAAGTCGACGATTTATCCACATACCGCCTATTTGTACACGACAATTCAACCGGAAAAAAATTCCTAATCGACACAGGCGCAAATGTTTCCGTTTTACCCGCCACCGCACGAGAGAAACAGCGGACACCAACCAACTACTTGTACGCAGCAAATGGTTCAAAAATACCCGCATACGGCGAGCGAACCATTGTTCTCAACATCGGAATGCGACGCGCCTACAGTTGGCGATTCATGGTCGCAACAGTCAGTAGACCGATAATAGGCGCTGACTTTTTGCATCACCACGCACTTATGGTGGATCTCCATGGACGACGGTTGGTGGATAAAAGAACCAATTTATCGGTACGAGGTTTCCTTACACCCACAACCGAAGGAAGCATCCGAACCATCGACGACAAGCTTCCCTACCACGACCTGTTGGCCACATTCCCAGACATCATGAGACCAAACCTAAACAAACTGGGAAATAGTGAAGTCGAACACTACATAGAAACCACCGGCCCGCCAATTTACACAAATGCGAGACCACTACCGCCGCATAAATATAACGCCGCAAAACAAGAGTTTGAAAACATGATGAAACAAGGAATTTGTCGACCCTCGAAAAGCCCATGGGCTAGTCCATTACACATGGTTTTAAAAAAGGATGGAACCTACAGATCCTGCGGCGATTACCGTAGACTCAACGCAGTAACCACACCCGATCGATACCCGGTACCACGACTGCATGACTTCACACATAACCTGCAAGGCAAGAACATCTTCTCAAAAATTGACCTGCAGAAGGCCTACTACCAGATTAAAAACAGAGAAGAAGACGTGAAGAAGACAGCCGTGATTACACCCTTTGGTTTGTACGAGTTCACCAGAATGTGTTTCGGTTTGAAGAATGCAGGCCAAACATTCCAACGTCATATTGACAACGTGCTTCGCGGACTACCCGTTTTCCCATTCGTCGATGACATTCTTATAGCTTCTGAGAACCAAGAAGTACACAGAAGCGAGCTTCAAGAAGTGTTCAAGCGACTCAACGACAACGGTTTAAAAATAAACGTCGCTAAGTGTATCTTTGGCCAGTCAAAACTCGATTTCCTGGGATACACAATAAGTCCAGAAGGCATTACACCGACAGAAGAAAAGGTACAAGTGATCCAGTCCTACCCGCTACCAAAAACGATCCAAGATCTACGTCGATTCATCGGGATTCTGAACTTCTATCGTTCTAGTATACCCCACGCGGCTGAACATCAAAAAAAAATTAAGTAAATACTTTCACAACGCCAAGAAAAACGATAAAACGAACATACAATGGACAGAAGAGGCAAAAGAAGCATTCAATCAATGCAAACAAGACATCAAAAATTGCGCATTGATATCCTATCCATCACTAAGTGAACCTTTCGCAATAATGACAGACGCATCAAACACATGTGCTGGTGCCGTCATACAACAAAAGATCAACGGCAAGTGGAGACCACTAGGATTTTTCTCCAAGAAGTTCAGTGACGCACAACAAAAATATAGCACGTATGATCGTGAGTTGCTATCAATTTATATGGCAATACGTCACTTCCAACGTGTGTTTGAAGGGCGAGAATTAATCGTTTACACAGACCACAAACCGCTGTGTAACGCATTAACTTCAAACAGCAAGTCTGAGACGCCCCGCCGAACGAGGTACCTTGAATATATCGGACAATTCACGTCAAATATTCAACACATAAACGGCAAGGACAACAAAGTCGCAGACGCACTATCACGAGTTGAAACAATAACATGCCCGACACCATTAGATTTCACCGAGTTAGCAAAAAAACAAGACCAAGACGAAGAATTAAAAATACTTACAAATAAAGGAAAGTACCAGTTTAAGAAGATCGCCATTCCCAACTCAACTGCCATGCCCGTTACCTGCGAGATGACATCACGCACCGCTCGTCCATACCTGCCACTAGATTTCAGAAAAGTAGCATTCAGAGCTATTCACGACCTTAGTCACCCCGGCATAAGGGCGACAAGGAAACTAGTCACTGCTCGCTACTGGTGGCCCTCCATGAATAGTGACGTAAATGAGTGGACTCGAACATGCGACGCGTGCCAGCGTGCTAAGGTGCAACAACACACGAAGGCACCAATTGCTAGGTACCATCAAGCAAACAGACTGGAGCATGTAAACATAGATTTAATTGGTCCCTTACCAATCTCTGACGGCTACAGATATTTACTGACCATGATAGACAGGGCTACCAAGTGGCCCGAAGCACTCCCACTGGAAGACATAACCGCAGAAAGGGTCGCGAACGCATTCTATGAAGGTTGGATTGCGAGATTCGGTTGCCCAGTAACCATAACCACAGACCAAGGAAGGCAATTTGAGTCCGACCTATTTAATAAATTAATGCAACGCATGGGAATTCATCGCACCCGCACCACTGCTTACCACCCGCAGTGTAACGGCGTGATAGAACGATGGCACCGCTCACTAAAAACATCACTCACCGCAAGACTCCAATCTACAACATGGTCACGCGAGCTACCCACAGTGCTGCTCGGACTACGCGCTTCGGTAAAAGAAGATATAAACGCAAGTACAGCTGAACTCCTCTACGGCCTAACACTACGACTACCTGGAGAATTCTATGAAGAATCAACAAGACATCGCGACACAATATCAAACTTTATGAACAAGTTAAATGGAGCATTAAAGAAGGCCCAGGCGCAACGGAAATCAAATCAATCTCGAGCGACATTCATTCACGACGATCTATATAACTGTTCGCATGTTTACCTACGCGATGACGCATCGAGAAAACCTCTGACGCCGACCTACACTGGCCCGCATAAAGTGATTAGTCGTAATGACAAGTATTTTACTATACAGTTACGAAATAGAAGCACCAACATCACTGTCGACAGACTTAAGCCTGCTTTCCGGATGAATACTGAGTCAGAAGCACCAGTCACTGACACGCCGGCATATGTCACAAGATCAGGAAGGACAGTGAAGCCTCGCGTACGTTTCACTAGCGGGGGAATGATGTAGCGGCACATACTTACGAAACTCATACTATCAGCGGAGCGCACACAGCCGTTCGCCACCGCGCGCCCGCGCATACTAGTGAGCTACCGAGGTAAAAGGAATGCGGTCGGTCAGCTGTATCTTCACGCTCCTATAATGTAGGGAGCGCGGCACCTCCTACCTACATCGCCGAATTGTGTTAGTCTTAAGTTTTTGTATGTACCTTATTTATTTTAATATATTTTGACCTGTACTGTATATAAGTAGCTTTCCACAATTAAATGACACAGATCTTTATTCGCCTTCTTATTCGCAACAAGCTCCCCTAAAACAGCTTATAAACAATTTGACAGTGCTCTCTGAAAGTCATTAAATAGAGTTTACATTACATTTCTTACATATTCTGCAGGACTAAAGCCCAAATCAGACCATTGATTCTTGGCAATCGTGTCCTCAGATGCCTCTGCACGAATTGCAACCTCATTCGAATATTTATTACGTGGAAGGTACCTATTGAAAATTAATTCCAAAAGTAATGTAAACTATATGTGTTATCTTTAGGGAAAGATAGACTAAGACAGTTATTTAGTGTACCTACGGGGTTTGTTATCAGGTTATTTAAATAAAACGACCAAAACGGGTACCACACCCTTTATACTTTTGCCTTGCCAGCACATACACATCATACAATAACAGTAGGAATAAATAAATTATATACTAGCACTTACTGAGATGTTGCTTGCTCCGAAAACTAACACGAAAACTTTTTACAAAAAAAATAAAACCGACTTACTAAAAAAAACACTAAAACTATCAAAATAACTTTAATTTCGGAAGTCGGTGTTTCTGTAATAGTTTTGCCTCTTCGTTATTTAACACCGACTTCCGAAATTAAAGTTATTTTGATAGTTTTAGTGTTTTTTTTAGTAAGTCGGTTTTATTTTTTTTGTAAAAAGTTTTTTATTTCACACTTTTTAGTTGCAGCCAGAGTACCTTTTTCTCATGACAATTCCAATTAACTCAAACCCTGCTAGGATACATTGTTTTATTATGAAGTTCCCGTGTCTACCTTCCGGCTCCATCATCATCATCAGATCAATTCGATAGTACCTTATGGCCAAAATGCATCTCATGACAATTCTAATAAGCCCAAACACGGCTAGGATACATTGATTAATTACGGAGTTCCAGTGCCTATCTTCCGGCTCCATCATCATCATCAGATCAGTTCAATAGTACCTTATAGCCAAAGTGCATCTCATGACAATTGTAATAAGCCCAAACACGGCTGGGATACATTGATTAATTTCGGAGTTCCGGTACCTATCTTCCAGCTCCATCATCATCATCAGGTCACATCGATGATACCATTTTCAACATACCTATTCAGAACTATTCATTTATTTGTAACTATGTTCATTGAGAGATTGGTGTGACTATGAACTTCCGTTGGCCATTTCTGGTCGTCTTCACCAGTTCCACTTCATCAAATGTCATGTTTTGACTATAAATGCTTAACTTAAGTCTTTGATAAAAATACCAAAAGAACTATATGGTTGCCTATAATATTTGAGGAGTTCCCTCGATTTCGCCAAGATTCCATCATCAGATCCCGACTTGGTGACTATGGGACCATTTGGGAAGTATACCCTTTCTAACAAAAAAAGAATTTTTCAAATCGGTTGGCAAGTGACGAAGTTATGCGCGAACATACATAAAAAAAAAAAAAAAAAATACAAACATCCGAATTGAGAACCTCCTCCTTTTTTAGAAGTCGGTTAAAAAGAGGGACATGACAGCGCGCCGTTCCTTTTTATAAACTCTTGTAACTGTCAAATGCCCCGCGCTGTCAAGTCGCAGTCCGTTCGAGTTGTCAGTGCAAAAATACATTTAATGTTGCTAATACAGAAAACAATCATAGTGTATGAACATTATCACCATGCCTAGAACACAAATTGAAACTTATAGTCCAATAAAGGTCTATTTATTAAGTAATCAAACTCAATTGTTTTGGTCAGTGGGTCGTCTTAGAGGCGGATTTCTTTAGTTTCGTAATAGCCATATTAGTTCATATTGTAAACGTTTATTTACGTTTTCAGCTTTCAAGTGAGTAGGGTATAATTGGGGATTCTGGAATCATTTGTTCTCGCTTCGCTCGAACTGCATGATCCTTTTTTTTTTTTTTTTTTTTTTTATGTTGGGAAAAAATCATGCATTGACATCCCCCGCCCTTGGGCGGAGCGGGAGATAGTGTCAGACTCTTACTGACTAAAAGACCCACCCCGTTCCTTCTAGCCTTCATACCGGGGCTCGAGCGCCCTTTCGGATAATCTTGGCCCCAGTAGGCTTCGACCCGGCTGGGTCCCTGCTGTTGCTGACAACTCCTTGAGGCGCGCGGGAACAGTGCGCGCCGTCGACGACTTGGGCTTGGTCCGGACAGTTACCGGACGGCCGGACAGTGAACTACCCATTGCTCACTGTCCGCAAGCCCGCGTCTGCGTTGGCCGGAAATCGGGATCAGAATCCCGGCGACGGCGGCGGCGATAACGCCGTTGCCTGATGCGTTCGGCCTCCTCCTTTGCGAGCATTACTGCTTCGCAGAAGTCGGCGACCGCCTGCCACTTCTCCTCGCTCCGGACCATGGCCTCAACCAAGGCCCTGCGCGAGAGGTCTCCGCCGCCGATCGCCCCCACGAGGGCACGGCGATGCTCCGCCCAAGCAGGGCACACCTCGACTGTGTGCTCCACCGTGTCCTCCGGGCGAGCAGCACAATGGGCCGGTACGCGGACGGAGAGTCCGCAGGGCGCCCTGGCTTCGCTATGAGGACCAGTTTCCTCGTCTTCCAGCAAAGTGGGAACTGGCCCCTCTCCATGCATGCGCTGAAGAGCCCTCTTAGTCGAGGCCCGAGAGCCTCCATGGCCAGGACCCAGGCCTTTCCAGGCAAGCCGTCGGGTCCTGGGGCCGTGTTTTTGACACTCAGCCTTCGCACCGCCACTCTCAACTCTACCTCGGTCACCTCTGGAGCATCGTCGTCGTCGTCGCTGTTGCGGTCCGCGTCAGACACCACTGGCGAAGGTGGAGCCGTGGGCGGGGGGGAGTGTTCCCCTCGCGCAGAGAACAAAGCGCTCATCGCACCCTCCACGATTTGGGGCCGGAGACTCTGAGTCAGCGGCGGAGCCCAGGGGCGCAGTTTTTCCCGTACTGTTTTGTACGGGTGCCCCCACAGGTCCGCGTTCAGAGCCATGGCAAGGTGAGTGGGCTAGCCCCCTGCATGTAGTCCCAAAAAAGGACGGTCACATACGCCCCTGCGGGGACTACAGGGCCCTTAACGCGATAACGAAACCGGACCGATATCCCATACCTAGATTGCAAGAATTTACGTATATGTTGCCAAGTAAACCAGTTAAAAGCTGAGCAACCTTTCGGAGCTAACCCTGGCCCCAGTAGGCTTCGACCCGGTTGGACCCCTTGGCTGACAACTCCTAGAGGCGCACGGGAACAGTTCGCGCAGTCGATAACTTGGGCTCGATCCGGACAGTTACCGGACGGTCGGACAGCGAGCTACCGATTGCTCGCCGTCCGCAAGCCCGCGCCTATGGTGGCCGGAAATCGGGATCGGAATCCCGGCAGCGGCTGTGAGCGCCGTTGCCTGATACGGTCGGCCTCCTCCTTTGCTAGCATTACTGCTTTGCAGAAGGAGGCGACTGCCTGCCACTGATCCTCCTCGCTCCGAACAATGGCCTGTACCAGTCTGGCACGAGAGATCGCCGCCGCCGATCACCTCCACGAGGGCAAGGCGATGCTCTGCCTAAGCGGCACACCTCCACTGCGTGCTCCACCGTGTCGTCCGGGCGTTCCGCACAGTGGCGACACTGGGGCGTCACTTCCGTACGAATCCGGTACAGCCCGAACCTACCGAACTTACGTGTCCGGTGAGAACCTGCGTCATGCGGAAGGTGAGGACGCCCGCGCCGTGAGGTCTTTCCAGCCATGCCTCCAAGAGGGGACTTACTGCCATAATTGTGGCGTGCCCAAGGTGGTCTTCTTGTGGTCAAATCAGAAAATGTTATGGAGGCGAGAGCTTTTTTTTCATAGGTAAGAAATTATTCAATGACTTCTGCCGCTATTTTAGTGTCAGACTCTTAGGGAAATGAAAACTGTTCTTTCGTTTCAAGGCCCCGATGTTCTCTTTCGCTCAACCCTTGGCCTCAGTAGACTTCGAACCTGCTGGGCCCCTACGGTTTTGCTGACATGTCCTCGAGACGCGAGTGGAACACTATGCAACATCGACGTCTCGAGCTCGGTACGGACGCTTACCGGACGGCCGGACGGAGAGATACAAATTGCTCGCCGTCCGCAACCCTGCGCCTACGGTGACTGGAAAAAGGGATCAGGATCCCGGTGGCTGGGGCGTGAGGAATGATGTTCCCTCACGTGTACGACTGTCTCCTTTGCTAGCATAACTGCTTCGTAGAAGGAGCCGACCACCTGCCATTCCTACACATTCCAGACCATGGCTTGTACCAGGGTCACTCCCACGAGTACACGGCGCGGTGGCAGTGCTCCGCCTGAGTGGAGCATACCATCGCCGTATGCTCCACCCTGTCCTCCGGGCGGTCTACACAATGATGACAGCCAGGCGTTTCTTCCGAACTTACCACGAGGTGAGGTGTCGTCATGCGGAAGGTGAGGATGTTTCCACGTCTATTCACCCACTCCTCAAAGATTGGATTTATCGCCATAATTATGGCTTGCCCCGAGATCCCGCCGGTACTCTGACCGCCTTCGTCAGTGGTTTTTTACCCCGGCGTTGCAACACCATGCGCAAATTGTGCATGCGTGCAAGGACTGTTGCCTCTAGATCCCATGGTGGCAGACCAGCAAGGAGGCTCGTCGCTTCACTGGAGAACGTGCGGTATCCCCGCACCATTTGGATGGCCATGATCCTCTGGGATGCGTTCAGCTTTGCCCCCGGTCGCTTTCACAGCAATGGGGCCAACACCGGCGCTCCGTAATGAGCCATGGACCAAACAATGCTGCGTGGAGCCTCCGGCAAAGGGCTAAGGACCTCTATGTTGGGTAGGAGCCGCTTCAGGGCAGCCCCAGTCCGGTCCAGTTTGGGAGCCAGACGTCCGAAGTGTTCTTCGAAATTCCAACGGCTGTCGAGGACAAGTACCAAAAACAGTCCGACCCATATCTTGGTACCGATCCCTGGGGAACACCGCACGACGTCTCTCGGCGTTTCCATTCTCCATGGTGAGCGGGGCAGACAATGAACCTGTCCGTCAGGTAAGCCTCGATCACACGAATGAGGTAGACCGGCACCTGGTGATACCGGGGTCCAAATAGAGCGCTCCCTGCAAAAGCCAAACTGGCCATCCGCAAGATCCGGCTCCACTAGTACACACAAAGACCCAAGATATCTGACCCACGTGACAGCAGAAGGTAATATAAGACATCCTAAAAGTTAGACGAATTTAAACCTTCTGCAATTAGCAGAAGATACATGATAATCAATTCGGAGCATAATAATTTAAACGAATATAACGAGAGGTAGGTAGTCAAATATTATAGAATACTGTCACGTCAATTTGATCTTTAAGAGGTAACGTTAAGGTTGGTAAACTTTGAATACGGTTTTGTCTCATAATCCACTTGTTAATTTCAACAAAATATCATAAGTCAAATTAGTCTAATGGTCATAACAGTAGACTTATATTGACATGGTCGTAAGTTCAAATCCGTCGTGCTTCTTTTAGTAGTTTTGTGTTTACAATATTGGATTATGATTTTTGAAATCAAATTATAATTTATATTAAGTTAAATAAATAAATTTAAATTAACTTTTCAAACATAAAAGCAACATGAATAAAAAACAAAAATGGTTAGGATAGGTAACGGTTTATTCAAGTAATATTTACAATTTACATAAAAAAATATTTACTCGTCTAATAGACATTATTTAAATAACTATATATAAAGGTAAAACATAACAGAAGTTACAATATTAAACTACTTTTGATATGGTAGAATTATTTGTAATACAGTTTTGAGCAGGAGAAAAAACTATTTATTTATTTCAATACATAGTGCAAATGAAATACTAATTTTATTTTAAAAGAAGAGTTTAATGCTGTGAATCAACATGTTACATGATTAGAAATATATAATATTTCTATTTTATAACAATAGCATCACTGCATTAACTGTCCTATCTGCTCAAAAAATCAAAGTGAAAATACAACTAAATATTTTGACATTTTAACTACTTGACAGGTTTTATGTAGCATTTTAAGTTTGATTATGAAAGAAATAAAGATCAGTTAATTTATTTTAAAAACACTTCCTAACAAATTAAGATTACTATGATTTATTTAACCAATACACTACACATAAGCACTGACAAGAAGGTATTGTGGCAGCTTACAAGAAGTAAATAATTATCCATTGTTGCTTACACGCACTGATGGCATTACGTCACGTAATATTTATTACTGAATGGACCAATTTCTACAAGATAACCAGGTTCCACAGAAGACATTCAACATAAGTAACCCAGAGTTATACCCGCCACTTCCATACGGCAGTATAATAACATGTTTTTTTCACAGATAGAAATCCAGATATTCTTGGGGAAAATGGACTTGACGGATGACCAGCAGTTATTTCAATTTTACGTCCTGACTTGTATTGTTTGTTATAGTTTTAAACCACAATCTGACTGTATTTCTCTGAAACAAAGAAACGTAGTATAATTAAAAAGATGTTTGATTACGTCACAGCATAAAAATGTGTAAGTTTAAAAAAGAAGTATAAATTAAATGGAAAAAAAGACACTTACCTACTGCTATATTAAGATGTCTCCTATCAATCTCTCCGAAAACCAACATTCTCCTCATGTAAATAGATTATTTTGTATTTTAGAACTAAGTATATACAAATATTCTAAATAAAGATATTGTTTTACGCAATTTAGTAAGGCAACGTATAAATTGTTTGCACGACGTCACTGCTATTGAGCGTCGACTGGTTTTTGCTTTACTAAAACGGTTAATTTTTATTCCTCTACCCTTAATCTAAGTAACATTTGAATACCAGTTTTATAATGAATACGCATATTTATCTTGACTACCCGCTTATTACAAGTCAGGCCAAATTATTCCAAATAATTATGTTCGAAGAATATTTAGTTCGTTGATTGTTACTTAGAATAATAAAAAAGTTCTGAATGGAAAGCAAAACAATATACAGGGTATGAGAATTGAACTCGTGCCTTATTGCGTCAAAGTCTTTACACAGATCAATAAGCCATACTATCTTATTTAAGAATACCAAAATAAGCTATCATTAGTCACTACATTTTAAAATACCAATAATAAACTTTAAGTCTAAGGGCATAAGAATCAAAATAGCTTAATAAGTAGTTATTTATACCATTATTATATCCCTTTATAAATGTTTATACATGTGTTTGTTTGATTATAATATTAAAAAACTGTTTTTTTAATTTTTGACGTTGACCATTTACTTACTTTATATATATATATATATTTTAAATATAGTGAAATAATAAACATTTTATTTGCTTGCAATATTTTGTTTCATTTCTATACAAACTCCATTTCTCGACTTTTGTCGTTATACAAAAGTAAAAAAATATAACTAAAACACAAAAGATGGAAAACAAAAAGTTAGGCGTTTAAACTGAGATTTGAACCAGCTACAACTGCGTGCCAAGTCGCTGATATTGCCACTTGACTAAATGTATTCTTATAGACGGTATCGAAATTCAACGTTACTTGTAATGCTGGACGCAATATTATGGCCGATTTACAAGCAGTTGATAAGACTCATGGAATTAGCTAAGTTAACTTTTGTCACTAACGTGCCATTTTATTTTATCAATCTACCCTCACACTAGGATAGCAAGATTTATCGAAATGCTGGCACAAAGGATTTTCATCTTTAAAAACAGCTAAATAATGATCAAAATAGCTTATCAAAATAGTGGGTCAGCCGTCTTAGGGCACCTATAGTACCAGGTGCGTACGAGGAATAAAGAACAGCGAAGCGCACCCTCAGAGCGGAGATACGGCTGGCCAAACTGGAGGCCCGCGACGTGTAGCTGGGGACTCTGAACAGAGACCCGTGTGGACGACCCTACGAAATGGTGCGTAACAAGCTCCGTACCTGGGCTCCCCCGCTGACACAGAGTACCGGCCCCTGTTTATGAAGGGTGTGATGAACGCTCTATTTCCGTCAAAAGGGGAGCATTCTCATACGCCCATGGCTCCGCCACTAGTTGTAGTGTAGTTTATATTTTTATGTCACCGTTTTTTGTAGCCATATTTGCATACTATGTGCTATGCGACCTCCCCAACGGGGTCAGCGTGGTCTATTATACAGACGACACGCTGATCCTAACGAAGGGAGAGCGGCGGTCGAACTAGCGGAACGCAGGGTTGCAACAACCTCCAACCAGCCTTGGCCCCACCGACATCATGTCATATGGGCCGAATCGAAATGAGACGGCTGCGGACACAGCCCACCCATATAAATATGAGCGCGCTATCACCGCAGCCGCTTCTTGACTCCTTTACAAATTTCCTCGTCTTGTCCCCATGTTGCCTTTCTCCCCATCCTGGGGCGACATACTAACGGTCCCCCCTCACGTGGGTAAGACAAACACACAGTACGGGTTCGCTGCCTGCTTACTCCTTAGTCTGTGCCATTCGTGTTCGAACTCTTTTGAGGCCATGAGATTGCAGTAGTAAGCCGGTCTCTCATCCAAGCGAGTGATCCCGTCCATCACATTTCGTCGCTGTTCGTCATAAGGGGGGCATCGCCACAGAACGTGATCAAAATTTTCGTCCTCATTACCGCAATAGCACACGCTAACCTCACATAACCGCATATCATACAGTTTCTTCCAGAAATATCCATGTCCAGTCAGGATCTGCGAGACTTTGTAGTCCGGCTCGACCCAAGTTGCCTTGAGCCTAACCGCCACGTCAGGGAGGAATCGATGAAGTAATAATAATAATAATGATTTATTTTCTCCACAATATTATTCTTAATCGCTAGCCTTATTTCTACGGTAACATATAAGAGGGCATTATATTGTGGGAGACTGGTGCCTAAACTAGGCTTGGGGCCTGTATTTCAGGTCACCAGGACTCCTCCATTTAAATTTAACAAATTAATTAAGAATGAACTCATACAAAAGGTATGCAGTTAGAACAAGGTTAACATTTTGAAAAAGCTTATTTTGTTGAGTTGTAATTTTTAGTTAGTTATGGTTAGGTTAGTTAGGGTGGGAGTTGAGTTGAGTGTGTACTGTATGAGCGTAGTTAAAAAAGTATGTGCAGTGGTTGTGTATGTGTGTGTGTGTGTGTGTGTGTCTGTGAGGTTATTATGTATTCATATATTCATTTTGTTTCTATTTGTAGCGTATGTGCATTTAGGGTTTAAGTTGATATTGTTAGTAACTTTTCAGTGTCATCGTAATTGAGTTCTTGAAGCCAACTATATATTTTCATTTTGCATTTTATTTTATTAAGTTCATAAATAGATATGATCTTATTTATTTTATTGTAGAGATGCCGTCCGAGGTGATAAAAGAAACGTTTTGAGAATGATGTTGAAGACGAAGTATGATGGTTGACAACAAGATTAAACCTTCTCTTGCCTCGAGAGAGTAGGGGATTGTAGGTTAGTAGTCTATGTTGTTTCAAGAGGATTTGTTGTATAAACAGTTGCCGCACCGTCAAAACTCTCGCTTTTTGATATAGTAATGCTGTAGGGTAATGAAAGGGTAGGAACAAAGAAACCTTCAGAATGGCTCTCTGTGCTCTTTCTAGTTCCAGGAGTGTGCTTTTAGGAGCACCACCCCAGGAGGTGATACATTATGTTATTAAGGACTGAGCGAGAGCGTAGTATACCATTCTTTTAATTTTATCGTCGGCCACATTTCTTAGAGTTTTAAATACATAAATCAGTTTTCTCAGTCGGTTACTTAGTGTGTTGATATGTTCCTTGAAACTGAGTGTGCTATCTATAGTTAAACCTAGGTATTTAATACTGTCAGCTTTATTTATTTGGATACATGTGCATGTAGTGGAATGAGGGACTGCACACGTGTGGGCTAGGATAGTGTTCGGCGTCATGGATGGAGGCGGTGTATGCCGTTTTATGGAGAAGGTGACATAGTTTGTTTTTCCTGCATTCAGAGTAAGAACATTGTCACGCAGCCAGTTCGATACAATATTGAATCCTGACTGGGCACGCACAAAGACTTCGCTCCAGGTGTCTGCAGTGAATAAAAGGGCTGTATCATCTGCGAAAGTTATGACTTTGCCTTTCGGGAGAGTGAGCATACCCAGTTCGTTTATATATATGAGAAAGAGTGTCGGACCGAGCACGCTGCCCTGTGGCACACCGTAATTAATTTGGCACTCATTACTGACAATATCTCCTATTTTGACGCTCTGGGTACGCTCACTCAGGTAACTCTCAAAAAGTATTCCGAGTCTTTCCATCTTCTTTATTAGGATGGGAACAGAAACCGTGTCAAATGCTTTCGCAAGATCTAAAAAGATCCCCAAAACTTTTTGGCCACCATCCAAGTTAGTGACGATATGATTGGTGAGGTCATGAACCGCATCTGAAGTTGATTTGCCCGCTCTAAATCCATATTGAGATGGGGAGAGTAGATTATATTTTTCCAAGTAATCCACAAGGCGTTTATTCAAAATGCGTTCTAGAATCTTGGAAAGGGCTGGTAGCACAGCGATGGGCCTGTAATTGTTGACACGTTTTCTGTCCCTACCCTTGAGGATTGGGTGAATGATGGACTTTTTGAACGCTCTTGGAAATTTACCAGTACTGATAGCAAGGTTGCAGATGTAAGTTATAGGTTGAACTAGTAAGGCCAGATGTCTTTTGAGAAAAGTGGAGGATATTCGGTCCCAACCCATGGCACAGTCATTTCGGAGAGACAGTATAACTTGCGTAACTTCAGCTTCGTCTGTTGGCATCAGTACCATGGTCTGCGAGCCGCTACTAGGAGTGTCACCAGTTGATACCCTTGTTCGATTACCCAATTTCTCGGCAAGATTTTTACCTATATTAGCGAAGAAACTATTGACTTCGTTTACGGATTGCTTAGGTGTTGGCGACATGGATAGTAGTTCTAGCGAATTGTCTTTCTTTTTGGTCCTATTAGATATATTATTTATTGCTGTCCATATTAGTTTTGTATTGTTACTAGCGTGTTCTATTTCTTTTTTGTCGTGTTCGGTTTTGATTTTTTTAAGTAACTTATCACAGTAATTTCTGTATCTAGTGAACGAAGTTTTTAGGATGTGGTTTTCAGGGTCCGATTTTAACTTCTTGTGTAGATTATCTTTATGCCGAATGCATCGTAGAAGACCAGGGGTAATCCAAGACTTCATGATCCTTTTGCGGTTTGGGACTTTAACTATTTTGGAATTCGTCTCTATTAACTGTGTGATGAGTGTGATCATTATTTCAGCTGACACATGTGGATCTGTCGTCGTGTATATTGAACTAAAGTCAAGTTGTTTTAGGTCCTCATCAAGCTGGTCATGATTAATCCGGACGACAGATTTTTTTGTCATTTCTTTAGGACGTGTTTTCTTAAGAAATAGAAGTACAGTATCATGGTCCGTGAGTGTGGAGTGGGCTACTAGTGTAAAGGCAGGGAGTGTTGTCTTCAAAATAAAATGATCCAGGCATGCAGATTGTCGTGTAGGCAATACATGTGCTGGTAGGAGGCCATGTGAAGCCAGTAGGTTTAGGTAACTGTCCTTAGCTGGATTTTTTTTTTTTTTTTTTTTCGATGGGAAAAATCATCTTATGACAACCCCCGCTCTTGGGCGGAGCGGGAGATAGTGTCAGACTCTTACTGACTAAAAAACCCATCCCGTTCCTACAAGCCTTCATACCGGGGCTCGAGCGCCCTTTCGGATAACCCTGGCCCCAGTAGGCTTCGACCCGGCCGGGCCCCTGCTGTTGCTGACAACTCCTTGAGGCGCGCGGGAACAGCGCGCGCCGTCGACGACTTGGGCTTGGTCCGGACGGTTACCGGACGGCCGGACAGCGAGCTACCCATTGCTCACTGTCCGCAAGCCCGCGCCTACGGTGGCTGGAAATCGGGATCGGAATCCCGGCGGCGGCGGCGAGAGCGCCGTTGCCTGATGCGGTCTGCCTCCTCCTTAGCGAGCATTACTGCTTCGCAGAAGTCGGCGACCGCCTGCCACTCCTCCTCGCTCCGGACCATGGCCTCGACCAAGGCCCGGCGCGAGAGGTCTCCGCCGCCGATCACCCCTACGAGGGCACGGCGATGCTCCGCCCAAGCAGGGCACACCGCGATTGTGTGCTCCACCGTGTCCTCCGGGCGTTCCGCACAGTGGCGACACCCGGGCGTCACTTCCGCTTTAATTCGGAACAGGAACCTCCCGAACTTGCCATTTCCGGTGAGGACCTGTGTCATGCGGAAGGTAAGGACGCCGTGAGGTCTTTCCAGCCACGCCTCAAAGAGGGGACTTATCGCCATAATTGTGGCGTGCCCGTGACGGGGTTGCGATAGTCGCTGACGCCATTCCACCATGAGATCCCGCCGGAGCTCTGTCCGCCATTCCGTGACCTGTCGCGGCAGAGGACTTCACCCCGGCGTTGCATCTCCACGCGCATGTCGTGCATGTGTGCAAGGACTGTTGCCTCCAGATCCCACGGTGGTAGGCCAGCCAGAAGGCTCGCCGCTTCGCAGGAAATCGTGCGGTATCCCCGCACCATCCGAATTGCCATGACCCTCTGGCAGGCGTTCAGAATGCCCGCCGGTCGCTTTCGCAGCGACGGCGCCCACACCGGCGCCCCGTAGAGGGCCATGGACCGAACGATCCCCGCGTAGAGCCTCCGGCAGGAGGCGTCTGGACCCCCAAGATTGGGCAGGAGCCGCTTGAGAGCGGCCCCAGTCCGGTTGAGTTTGGGAGCCAGACGTCGGAAATGCTCCTCGAAATTCCATCGGCTGTCGAGGATGAGTCCCAGGTACCTCATCGATGTCCCGACGCCGATGTGAACTCCTCCTACCGTTAGTTGGGAACCCGACGGTGGCGCGTTCCGACGGCCGCGACCGTGAAAACACATGGCCTCGGATTTGCGCAGCGCCACCTCGAGTCCCAACTCCTGGATCCTACCAACGACTATCGCAACCCCGCGTGTCGCTAAAGCGGCCGCCGCCCGGTACGACTCTCCCTGCGCTAGAACCAGCGTGTCGTCTGCGTAGCAGACCACGCTGACCCCGTCAGGGAGGTCGCCCCGCAGCACGTAATCGTACCCGATGTTCCACAAGGGTGGCCCTAGTACCGACCCCTGCGGAACACCGCACGACATCTCCCGACGTTTCCAGTCTCCCTGGTGACCGGGGTAGACAATATACCTGTCCAACAGGTAGGCCTCGACTACTCGACAGAGGTATTCGGGCACCCGGTGGTACCGGAGTGCCCTCCGGATCGTACTCCAGGGCAGGGAATTGAAAGCGTTGGCAATGTCCAAGGACACTGCCACGACACACCTACCCTGGGACACCGCATCCCCCGTCGTGAGGGCTCGCACGCGCATGATGGCGTCCACCGTCGAGCGCATCCTGCGAAAGCCGAACTGTCCGTCCGAAAGGTCCGGCCCCACCCGTGAAAGGCGCGCGACGAGGCGGCTCGCAATCACTCTTTCAAAGAGCTTGCCCACCTCGTCGAGCAGCACAATGGGCCGGTACGCGGACGGAGAGTCCGCAGGGCGCCCTGGCTTCGCGATGAGGACCAGTTTCCCCGTCTTCCAGCGAAGTGGGAACTGGCCCCTCTCCAAGCATGCGCTGAAGAGCCCTCTCAGTCGAGGCCCGAGAGCCTCCATGGCCAGGACCCAGGCTTTCCCAGGCAAGCCATCGGGTCCTGGGGCGGCGTTCTTGGCACTCAGCCTTTGCACCGCCACTCTCATCTCTGCCTCGGTCACCTCTGGAGCATTATCGTCGTCGTCGCTATTGCGGTCCGCGTCAGACACCGCTGGCGGAGGCGGAGCCATGGGCGGGGGGGAGTGTTCCCCTCGCGCAGGGAACAGAGCGCTCACCACACCCTCCACGAGTTGGGGCCGGAGACTCTGGGTCAGCGGGGGAGCCCAGGGGCGCAGTTTCTCCCGTATCAATTTGTACGGGCGCCCCCACGGGTCCGCGTTCAGAGACCCCAGCCACACGTCGCGGGCCTCGAGTTTGGCCCGCTTAATCTCCGCTCGGAGGGTGTGTTTTGCCTCTCTGTAACCTTCGTACAGCTCCGCCTCTCTGGCCTCCGCATCCGCCGCGCGGATGCGGCGCCTGCAGTATCTGGCGTACCGGCGTTGCGCGTGATTGCACGTGTTGCGCAGTGCAGCGATTTCCGGCGACCACCAGTACACCTGGCGCTTAGCACGTCCTGGACGGACTCGGGGCATTGCCGCATCGCAAATTTGCGACATGGCCTCCTGGAACCACTCCGCCTCGACGTCGATGTCGACAGGCCTGTCCGGTGCTTGCACCCAGGCCTGTACCGTCGCGGCTTCCAGGAGGAGCTCCCGGTCCATCTGCTTAAGCGCCCACCGCGGACCACAAGGGCTCTGTCGGACCGGCGCGGCCGAGGTTTCGGCGGAGACGTCCAACCGAATATACCGGTGGTCGGAGTACGTCTCCACCTCCTCCATAACGCGCCAGTCGACGACACGCGGCGGCAGAGCGGGGTTGGCGAACGAAAGGTCCACCACTGATTCACCCCGCCTCCGCACCAACGTGGGGACAGAACCCCGGTTCAGGACGACCAGGCCCAGCTCCAAGGCCCAGTCCTCCACCAACCGACCCCGTGTGTTCGTGCGCCGAGAACCCCAAGCCGTATTCCAGGCGTTGAAGTCCCCGCAAACGACCACGGGGAGGGTACCAAACCCAGCGACGACGGCACTTAGCTCCATAAGGGAGACATGGAGTTCGTCGGGAGTTCTGGTCGGGGACAGGTAGACGCCTACCACTGCAATGTCCCCGACCCGTGCTGCCACGCAACCCCGTCCCCTCGCAACAGCCTCGAGGGGCGGGGTACCGGCGGCGGCCGACGAAATTAGCGTCACCGAGCCGTCCAGGTCCTGAACCCAGCGGGGATGGACGTAGTACGGCTCGGAGACGATGGCGACATTGATCGACCACTGCGCCATGCTCTGGAGCAACAGATCCTGAGCGGGAGCGCAGTGGTTGATGTTCGCCTGGAGGAGACGTAATGGTGTCGTTATTGACATTCCATTACAGTCTCCTCCTGAGCCCCCTGTGAGGGCACTGCCGCGGCGGGAGCGGCGGCGACAGCGGCGGCAGCCAAGGCGGTGGCTGCGGCGGTGAGGACGTCAGGGTGGATGGGCCTGACCTTGCCCTTGGCCTTGGCGGGGGGGTCGCAGGACCTGCCCCCAGCCCGGTGGTCGGCCGGCTTGCCTGCAGCCGCACATGCGTAGCAGTGCGGCTTTACACGGCATTCGACGGCCTTGTGACCAGGCTGTCCGCACTGGTGGCAGCGATCACTTCGATCCACCTCCGCGGCGCAGTGGGCCCCCACGTGGTGCCCCACGTGGCAGCGGTAGCACCGCAGAGGTTTGGGTTCCAGCATCTTGACTTGGGCCGAAACCCAACCCACCAATAGCCTTCGGCCCTCGGTCGTGATGGCCTTGGCCGCCGACACGGGGCAGCTCACCGTAACGGCTCGCATGCCCGTGCTGTCAGCGCGGATGGTGCCCGCCCGGACCTGATCGGTCGTGCACCCACCCGCCCTGACGATGGCGGCCACCACTTCCTCCACCCTAACGGAGTCGTCCAGACCCATAATGCGCATGTCGATGCACTTGGTGGGCCTGGACACTCGGGCCTCCTCGACGTCTAAGGACGCCCTAATCCTTTCGGCCAGGGCGTCAGCGGCTTGTCCGCTGTTCGCACCTGGGACCTCCAGGATACGGGCTCCGGTTGCGGTGCGCCTCATACGGAAGCCCCCTGAGGCTCCGTATTCGTCGAGGTGGCCCACCACCGCCTCTTTCGCCTTTGCCATGACCATGTCATAGTTCACGCCCCTCTTTTCCGCAGCTGGCTGTAGTGTGATCACTACAGCTGCGGAAGTTGGGGCGCGAAGTCTGGCGGCCATGGCCCGCTTCTTTCGCTCCTGTCGCCGCTTGCGCTTTTTGGCCGCCCTTGCCGCCTTGCTCGCCTTCTTTTTAGCGCCGACGACCGTCCACTCGGCGCCAGCCGAGGGGTCTTCGGGCAGAGGAGGCGGCAGGCGCGACCTTGTCGCCGCCGTGGCGGGAGTCCCCGCCGGCTTAGTGGCACCCGCCACCCTGCCCTTCGGGGGAGGGGCAGGCTTCCCTTGCCGCTGTTGCTGCCTGGCCGCCGGGGCCGGCCTCGCAGGCTCCGGCGCCGCAACCACGCGCCTGCCTTGCCCCGACGGACCTGCCTTCGGTGCTGTAGACGTGGCCGCGGCGACGGCGGCATACGATGCCGTCCTTTTCTGGCCGGAGGCCGCGAGAGGGGGGCGCAGGACAATGCCCTCCAGGACGGAGAGCTGGCGCTGAATGTGCCCCTGGAACTGCTGCTGCTGCTGCTGCTGCTGCTCCCTGAAGGCAGCCAGCTCTTGCCGCAGCAGAGACACAACCTCGCCTTCCGCCTGGGGCGAGGGCCGGGATCGGCCCCGCTCCTGTCTGCTCCCCTCCTCGGGACGAGAGCCCTGGAGAGCGGCCACAGCCTCCTCGAGCCGGCCAAACCTCCCGCTGAGGGTGCACTCGTAGGGCTCAAAAACGATCCCCAGCGCCTCCTCAATCGAGGTGTTGGCCAGCTCAATAGACCGCTTTTTGGCCACCCTCTCCCTCTTGTTGGCCACGCTCGTTATTGCGGCTGCCACAACCTCCCGAAACTTAGCCAGCGCCTCCACCATCCCTTCAGGCAAGTCCTGAGGGATCTTCGGCACTAAGGCGCTGGCCTGGCGTCCCTCGCTGGCAATCTCAGCGGGGAGCCCTCTTCCTATGCCCATTTTTCGGGCTGCGCCCCGCCCCGAGGACGAGATTTTCCAGGCAGGTCCCGTCTCGTCGTCGGACACGGAGCGCATGAACGCCCTCCTCTTGTTGGACGTGGACGGATCCACCTCCATCAAATGGAGGGGCTCCCGCACCTCCTCCACCTCCTTCCCGTCTGAGTTGAGTGAAGACGCGGCATCTGAGTCCGATGCCGCGTCTTCACTCACCTCCCTGAGGCCAAACCTACGGCCGGCCTCCATTGGCATCACGGACGTGCTGGGAACTGGTCCCAGGGACTCCGCGCTGCCGAAGTGTGAGCCACCCTGGCTCTGTGCGTCCACGGAGGACGGAACAGGGTCCGAAGACCCGAGGCGATGGTTGCCCCCCCCAGAATACGAGGGGCAGCCCGAGCTCTGCTCGGGGAGGGATTCTCCTGCAAGCAGGTACCCTCCTGGGGTAGTTATTTTTTTGCCATTCGCGCTCATGGTGTGCTGATCACAGCTTTGCCTTTTTTGAATGGGGTGGGGTCCCCATTACACGTTCGCCATCCTGGTCATGTCTGCTGAACAGACACGTACCGGAGGCGAACCCTATCTCCCCGACATCACTATCCAGAAGGCGCCAACAGCTGTTGTGCCAGCGCTTCTGGACAGCGCACCCTCCGGGCGGTCCGACTGGACTCCGCCGTATGTTCCTCTTGGTCTGGTCTCTCGTTTGAGGCCTTCCGGCATGAGTAGCTCTACCGGCATAGCCCTCAAGGTCACTGAGACACGCAAATCCCACCACGACGACAACGTGGGAACACAGTTGGTGGGGTCCTTAGCTGGATCGTGAGACTGGTCATGGATATTTATATTTATGTCACCAGTAATTATAATATTTGTGTACTTCACGATTTTAGTTAGGGCAGCATCTAGAGATGTTCCCTGGTGGACGATATATTGCCAACAAAATGGTGTTGTGGTCGATCCGTACTTGAAGACAGTTTGCATCCGTAAGTACTAGTTCCTCTACTGAAACCTCAAGGTTTTCGTTCACATAAACAACGACTCCCTCATTTTGCGTACGATTATTATCGGTTTTGAAGTAATTGTAGCCTGGCAGGATCGGGATCGGGGTGTAGACGGGGTCCCAAACAACACCTATCGGGACCCAAGCCAACCTCACCTGCACGTGGTGCACCCTGCTGACTAACAAACGAGGCTCTGGCGACCCGCCAACACGCACTGGACCAGCGTGGCGGGTTACGGTCCTAAACCCCCCCAAATGCACAGATGCACAAAAATCAGGCCCCAAGTGCTCGGCGACTCCAGCGGATGTGCTAACGTTGACGGGCGTGAGCGCGGCCCTGGGGTCCGGGGTGCTAAGAATCTCCGGGCGAGAGCGATAAACCGTCGACGACTTGACCTGGCAACGTACAACACACGTACACTCCGGTCCGATGAGAACATCACCGAACTCGAGGAGGAGTTGAGCGGGTTACGATGGAGTATTGTGGGATTGTCTGAAGTCCGAAGACAGGGGGAGGATACGATAATCCTAAGATCTGGTAACCTGCTCTATTTCCGGGAAGGGGACAAGCAGTCCCAAGGTGGTGTCGGGTTTATCGTCCACAGGTCCCTCGTGAACAATGTTGTGAAGATCGAGAGTGTGTCGACCAGGGTAGCGTACCTTATACTCAGAATATCATCAAGATATTCGCTGAAGGTCATACAGGTTTACGCTCCGACCTCGACACACCCTGACGACGAAGTAGAGACCATGTATGAGGACGTATCCAGAGCCATGCATGGTTCTAAGAGTCACTTCACCGTGGTCATGGGGGACTTCAACGCGAAACTGGGCAAACGAGACGGCGACGAGCTGCGAGTGGGGCAATTTGGATTTGGACGTAGGAACTACCGGGGACATCTACTGGCCAGTTTTATGGAGAAGGAGGGCCTCTACATGATGAACTCCTTCTTCAGCAAGCGTGAGCACAGGAAGTGGACTTGGCAAAGCCCTGATGGTGCAACTAAAAATGAGATTGACTTCATCATGTCGACGAAGAAGCAAATATTCAATGATGTCTCCGTGATCAATAGGGTGAAAACCGGAAGTGATCACCGCATGGTAAGAGGCACATTGAATATCAATGTCAAGCTGGAAAGATCTCGACTGATGAAGTCTACGCTCCGTCCTGCACAGATCCAAATCCATAACTCCGAAAGCTTTCAGCTCGAACTTCAAAATCGTTTCGAATGCCTAGGAAGCTCCGTGGACGAATACAACGATGGGTTCGTGGAAGCTGTCCATACGGTCGGCTCTAAACTCTTTAAGACTCGCACAAATAAGAGCAAGAGGGTCACCGATCAAACTCTCCAGCTCATGAAGGAGAGGCGTGAGATGATTCTGCAGTCTTCAGACGATTCGTACACATATCGGCAGCTCAATAAACGGATCTCTAAGTCCTTGAAACGCGATCTCCGTCATTATAATACGGGAAAAATTAAAGACGCGATTGAGCGAAATAAGGGCTCCAAGGTGTTTGCAAGAGACCTGTCTATTGGGCAGAGCCAGCTCACGAAACTGAAGACCGAAGATGGCAGAGTCATATCCGCCAAACCAGAGCTTCTAGGAGCGATCGAGGCTTTCTATGGACAGTTGTACACGTCAATCACTAAACCCACTGTAAATCTAGCAAACGACCCAAGAGCTAGATTGAGCCGACACTATACCGAAGATATCCCGGACGTCAGCCTGTACGAGATTAGGATGGCTCTGAAGCAGCTTAATAACAATAAGGCGCCGGGTGACGACGGAATTACGGCCGAACTTTTGAAGGCGGGTGGAAAACCGATCCTTAAGGCCCTTCAGAAGCTGTTTGATTCCGTCATACTCGAGGGAAAAACGCCACAGGCATGGAGCGGAGGCGTGGTGGTACTGTTCTTTAAGAAGGGCGACAAGGCCCTACTGAAGAATTATAGGCCCATCTCACTTCTGAGCCATGTCTACAAGCTGTTTTCCAGAGTCATCACGAATCGTCTCGCGCGCAGGTTCGACGACTTCCAGCCTCCCGAACAAGCCGGATTCCGAAAAGGCTTCAGCACCGTGGACCACATACATACGCTACGACAGGTTATACAGAAGACCGAGGAGTATAATCTGCCTCTCTGCCTAGCGTTTGTGGACTACGAGAAAGCCTTTGATTCGATCGAGACTTGGGCTGTACTGCAGTCTCTCCAACGGTGCCAGATTGACTATCGGTACATCGAGGTGCTGAAGTGTTTGTACGAAAACGCCACTATGTCAGTCCGACTTCAGGACCAGACTTCGAAACCTATCCTCCTGCAGCGAGGTGTGAGGCAGGGAGACGTCATTTCTCCGAAACTGTTCACGGCCGCAATGGAGGATGTCTTCAAGGTTCTGGACTGGAGTGGACTAGGCATTAATGTCAATGGCGAGTACATCACTCACCTTCGGTTTGCCGACGACATAGTAGTCATGGCTGAGACTACAGAAGAGCTCAGTACAATGCTCAATGACCTCAGTAGAGCTTCCGAAAGAGTGGGTCTTAAAATGAACATGGACAAAACTAAAGTCATGATAAACAACCATGTAGCACCCACTCCTATCAAGATCGGAGACTCTATACTCGAAGTTGTGGACGATTACGTCTACCTCGGGCAGACAGTCCAGTTGGGTAGATCTAATTTCGAGAAAGAGGTCAACCGTCGAATCCAACTCGGCTGGGCAGCGTTCGGGAAGCTACGCGGTATCTTCTCATCCAACATACCACAGTGTCTCAAGACGAAAGTCTATGACCAGTGTGTGTTGCCAGTGATGACATATGGATCCGAAACGTGGTCGCTCACAATGGGCCTTATCAAAAGGCTTAAAGTCACCCAAAGAGCAATGGAAAGGGCTATGCTCGGAGTTTCCTTGCGTGATCGAATCAGAAATGAAGATATCCGCAGGAGAACCAAGGTTGCCGACATAGCACAAAGAATCGCTAAACTTAAGTGGCAATGGGCAGGGCACATTGCTCGCAGAACAGATGGCCGTTGGGGCCGAAAGGTTTTGGAGTGGCGACCGCGTACCGGAAAACGCAGCGTTGGAAGGCCTCCTACAAGGTGGACTGACGACCTGGTGAAGGTAGCGGGAATCCGATGGATGCGGGACGCGCATGATCGTTCGTTGTGGCGACGCTTGGGGGAGGCCTATGTCCAGCAGTGGACGTCTGTCGGCTGAAATGATGAATGATGATGAGGATCGGGATATATTGAGTACAAGGGAGCCAAGATTCCGTTAGAGTGATAATATCCCAGTTAACCTTAGTTCTCGTGAGTATAGTGTGAAGTCCCGCTATGTTTTTGTTTATACTTCTTATATTTTGGTTAAGAGTTGTAAGCGACTGGTTGGGCGTGAAGTCAGCCGGAATACAGTCATCCAGATCACATGTAGCAGATTCAGAGACGACGACTGAGTCTATGTTGTCTGTATTATCTTGTGTGCTATTGAATTTTATTTAAGGAAATTCCAATGCTGACGTTTCTATTAGTCAGGGCGCAAACGTGTGTCCTGTTCCCGACACCGATCACCCACTGTCCGTCCCCTATGTCGAGCCGCTCGTTGCTAACACACGAGTATGTGTCCAGTGGAAGCAACTCGACACAAAGACAAACAAAAAGTGCACGGGGCCGGCAACCGGAAACAAAAAGTATCCTACATTTGCGCAGTGCCTTAAGGTAGTTTTTTATATGCTGAAAGATATATGTTAGAATATTACAGATCATTATTGCATAATTTAGATCAATTAGAGAAAAAATATAAAAACACGTCACCCTACCAGTATATGTTAATTGTGCAAGAGACATCTGAGTACTACAAAATAGTTTTAAGATTTGTATGATATTTTGTATTGAATAAATATATGTGTGTGTCATATATCTGTATTTTTTGTATAGTATATTTATGTTATGTTTTACTGAATTGTAATAGTATAGTGTTGTTAGTGATAAAGTGTGTGTGTCTGTTTGGGTATTTGTTGTGTGAAAAAGAAGTAAATAAACATTGATAATAAATGAGCTGTAAGTAATGTTAGTTACAAACTTATTTTTACACAATTTTAACAAAGAAAAAAGAAACGTTGTATGTATTATTAGATTGCACAGTTGGAAGATGTTCTGTAGTCATTTTTGTTTCCGTATTTTTATAAAATCTTCTTCAGTTTTAATCAAGCGACTCGGCATCCCTTCTTTTTCTCGGACATATACCTTCCCATTTGCCACCCAACATTGTTCATAGGTACTGCTTTTACTGAACTCTCTAGCGAGGTAGTGAAGGCGTTTCGTAATTGTGGTAAGCGCTTCTGCGACATAAATGGGTTTTTTGGGTCCTATAAATTGCAAGTGGATAGTATTGAGACGGTTGGATTGGTTGTGTTTATTGAAGGTTCTTGTCGACTTCAAGAACTGGTCTCTGATTGTGGAAGACGAAAATTCTACGAGGATGGTGCCCAGGGAATCTTTTTTAGCCAATGAACGAAATACGTTTTTTATGTGGGTATTTTCGACTGGTTGATTTACGACTTCACCCAATTTTTGCACTATGTTAGAGAGCGTATCTCGGTTTTCTGGAGACGAAATGGGGATATTTCTTATTTCTATTGTTGCTGACTTGAGGTATTTTTCTAGAAAGTCTACTTTAAACTCCAGTGATTTTATTATTTTATTATTGTTAGTACATTCAGATTGAAGACGGCTTATTTCTGATACAGCGTCGTCGTATTTATCAGATAAAAATTGTACGGTCTTTTTTATTTCTTCATTCTGTGTTTGAATCTCAGAATTCTGAGTACTGATCAAGGTATTTTGAGTTTTAATGCTCTCAAGGGCCGAGTATAGGGAATCTATTTTAAGGTTTTGCTGCGCTTGTTGGGAAACCATCTGTGAGAACATAGCTTTCATTTCCGTAATCATGTTTTCCATTCGATGAAGATTTGGGACGTTAGTATCAGAACTCTTTGAATTCGGCTCAGACTTATGCAGTGAAGTGTTTGGGGGCGAGCGTCCAATCATTATTGTTATTCGACTTCTTTTTACAAAACTGTACACTCCAATAGAAACGATAAATTGATTCAGTAGCATGCAGTGTTTGTACTAATGAGCAGTAATGAGTCACTTCCCTCAATAAGTACTTATTATCCTTTTACGCGCTAGCCGGCGCGGCGACGACGAGCGCTGCGCAGACGCTGCTATCTTCGGAAATCTTCGGGGCGCCCGAACTCGAGCGAACGCCGTCAATCGGTGTCCTTGAAGTGACGATTCGCGCGAAGGCCGGTCGCTCAGCTGACTCGTCGCGATGACTCACACTCCTCGTAGCAGTGATTTAAAATTTTTGCAACCGATTTATGTTAATACTGTGATTATTCGGAAACCTTTAGTACTAGAAGACAACTGATTTGCGCACTAGGTAGCATTTGAACTTAGCTACAGTATGGTATATAGTTTAGGTCGGAGAAATTGCTTTAAGTTACTTTACAGAATTTATTTGTACGAGCTCACAGTGGGTACGTGTTATCGAGCGCGAACCCGCGGGGGGAGGGCAAGTTCCATCGCCTTCTCTTCCTGCTCCCATCTACACTGCCAATTAGCCACAGGCTCACTTGCAAGAACCCTGCTCCCTGTCCTGAACCGCAACGCAGAGTTGCAACAGTCGTGAAGAGGATCCAGCAGTTGGGACTCGAGGTGGCACTGCACAAGTCCGAGAGCATGTGTTTTCATGGCCCTCGGAACGAGCCACCGCCGGTTTCCCAAATTACAATAAAAGTTTACAAGTATCTAGGACTCGTCCTCGACAGCCGATTGTATTTTGTGGAGCAATTCCGACGTCGGGTTCCCAAACGTCTTACTTATTGTTTATTTTGTGTTGCGCCTTGTGCTGATAAATTATTTGAAATAAATTATTTTTCTTTCTTTCTTTCTTTCAAACTGGATTAGACTGAAGCACTCAAGCGGCTCCTGTCCAACCTGGGGTGTCCAGACGCCTCCTGCTGGAGGCTCTACGTAGGTATCGTTCGGTCCATGGCCCTTTATGGAGCGCCGTCGCTGCGAAAGTGATCAGTTGCCAAGCTGAACGCATGCCAGGGAGTTACAGCCATCCTAATGGTACAAAGACAAAGCACGGTTTCCTGCAATATACCCGCATGGTTTCCTGCAGGCTTGCTACCATGGAATGTGGAGGCAACATTCCTTTGCACGCATAAGCATGATTTACACGTGGAGATGCAACCCTGGGGCGAAATTCCGCTGCCACGACAAGTCGCTGTAAGGCAGACAGTTTCGGCAGGATCTCAGCGACTGTCGTAACGCAAATACTCACCGGACATGGCAAGTACGGGAGGCTCCTGCGTCGGATTTAGGCGGAAGAAACGCCTGGTTATCACCATTGTGTGGACGGTCTGAAGGATACGGTGGAGCATACGGTAGAGATGTACATATGTGCCCCGTTTAGGCGGAACACCGCCGCGTGGGGGCCATCGGTGGCAACGACCTCTCGCGCCGAGCCCTCTTTCTGCGAAACAGTAATGCTAGCGAAGAAGGCGGCCGCATGGACGAGGGAATACCCTGACACCCCAGCAGCCAGGATCTCGACCCAGATTTCTAGCCACCCTGGGCTTGGAATGGCCGTCCAGCCATCCGGTAACCATCTGGACCGAACCCAAATCGTCAACGGCGCTTTTTTACTCTTTTTTGTAAGGGGTTTTTGACGGTGCTTTTAGTCAGCTAAAGTCTGACATGTTCTCAAGAGTTCTGTATTCCTTTTATTAAACTTTAAATGCTTACGTACTATTTTATTTAAGTCAATAGTGTCAAAAATATTACAATAAAACTCAACCTATGAACGCAACTGAAGTAATGACAGCACGCACACAATGACACTGACATCCCGCTTGCCGCGATAGCACTAGTAACTCTTGGAAATTTGCGATAAATTGGACGTGTTTCGTAATACCAAAAATGATGAATGAAAACTTAATGTTTTTCCAATTTGTTTTCTATCATTTGTAAATTGATAATATAATCTGTGTTCCTACATTGAGAATATTGGACATATTGTTATTTTTAATACAGGAAAAGCCAAATGAAAACATGCCATTTACGTTGTAAAAAAGTGCGAATTATAATTCGCTTTAATTTCGTTTTAGGCAAGTTTTTTTTAAAAAGAAAGATGTAGGAACCTAGATAAATATCGTCTATAACCGAATAACATCATCTTAGAAATATACTCCAATTGCAAATGAGCGTGGTATTACGTTTGTATGAAAAATTCATCTGTCGCCGTGCTCTTAAATGACGTAGCTAAACAATCGATTTCAGGATTATTTGAATGTTGCGCTGTCGAACTTATATCTTATGACATCATTATTATTTCTATATACCCCTGTATATAGTACCGAAACATAATTATATATTATTTTATGAGAAATTAGACATCATACTCAAAAAGCTCTGCTCTGGGACAAATAAAAGAATTACTCTTGCAGGAGATTTTAACATTAATGTAATAAAGAGAAATAAAATTACGTTAGAATTTGAATATTTTCTCTTACAATATAACTTAAAACTAGCCCTATATAAACCGACAAGACTCAGTAGTGACAGCGGTTGTAATCGCGTTTTTCCAACCACCGAACGTGTTGGCAGGAGGTTTACATCCAAACAACGCAACAGAAACTAAACACACAAACCAAGGTAACCTTGATTTGTGTGTTCAGTTTTGGTTTGTGCTTGTTTGTGTTTGTTACATCTGGTGTAGAAAAATTTTTATACTGGAACTTACTTATTCCAGTTTTAGAACATCATGTATTTAAGGGCCAAGCGCCCGAAAAGTGCCATAAAACAGTGATTTTCTGAGGCCTACTCCTCCGTAACGGCTAGGTCAATTGGTTTGAAAAAAATATATGTTTATTATAGATTCATGAACAATAATATCAACATTTGATTTTTTCGTGCAATTAATACTTTTGTCAAAAAAAAATATTTAGCAATTTTGCAACTTTTCGCAACTTTTCCCTACTCCTTCGAAACGGCTTGGACCTTTAGAAACATTTTTACACATAAAAATTGGTGGTTAAATATTCTTCAAAGTGAACATTGCATATGTAAATCAATCAATATCTCGCAGAGAAAATGGATTTAAAGCGCTTTCCGGGCGCTGCTGGCCGCAAATAAATGCACAGATTTGCGTACTGCCGCCTAGGCGAGTGCGAGAGTTGCGTTCACATAATTTCGGTCAGATGGTTCAAGGGACTATACGCCTTAAGGGTTACGAGTACAATAATTCAAGGTGACAGTTGGTATTACTTTAAGGTATTTTGAGATTATCATTGTGCAATAAAAATACTTAATTGTATAAACAAACTAAAGACGTTTTTTTTATTTTCTACTTAAAAAAAAAACAATAAGAAAGGAAAGAATGAAGTAGTGTTAGTGTGTTGTTTGTGAATGATAGTTAATTATTATTATTTCTTTACCTAATTTATTTATATGTTATTATCGACTGACATAGTTTTTAGGGTTCCTTACTTAAAGGTTAGAACAGGACCCTATTACTAAGACTGGAGTCCGTCCGTCTGTCTATCACCAGGCTGTATCTCATGAACTGTGATAGTTAGATAGTTGAATTTTTATAGATGATGTATTTCTGCCGCTAGGACAACAAATACTAAAAACAGAATAAAATAAATATTTTAGTGGGGTTCCCACGGGTGGTACGGAACCCTTCACGCGCGAGTCCGACTTGCACTTGCCCGGTTTTTTAAATTTATTAATTGACAGAGGTAATTTAGTTATATGTACTAAGACTAGTTTGTAAGTTGTGTATGTCGTTACTAACACTAATGAATTGTATGATGTGACAAATATATTTAAAATTAAGTATTATTATTAAAAGCTTAAAGTTAAAAATAGAATTACAGGAAAAAGAGATAGAATATTTGAAGAGAGAAAAAAGAAATAACAATATAATAATATTTGGTGTGGAAGAGATAGAGAAAACAACTTTAGAATTAATGAATATGATAAAGAAAACCTTCAAAAGCGACATAAATGTTGATATCGAAAAAAAGAAAATTTTGGGGGATGAACTGCTCGCGTCCGTAGGATTTACTTGACTTTTGATCACCCTACACGTGTCCCCTGGGTAGTGCTAAACGAGCAGTAAATACGGTGGTAGGCCATAACATCGGCTGCCGGCTTAAAGGTTACCACCCACCAGATAAAGTCATGCCGCCAAGCGATCCGTCGTGTTCCGGCATGTTATCTGGTGAAGCCGTAAGGTGGAGGATGGGTCTGAACAGTTGTGTTGCGATGTACGCCGGGTATGATGCACCAGTTGCTGTTGTGTCGGAGGTTTGATCATGGAGGGTAGCGGGATCCGAAGCACGGTGCTCCGCTGGCCGACCGCAGATAGTTGGGGGCCCAAGTAGTGTGCCAGCCACACACGAAAGGCTGCCCCGCCAACTGCGAAAAATCCCAGGGTGGCCCCATCGTGCCGGTTGGCGACCGGATGAGAGGACCCGATGGCGATCTCTGGGGGGGTTCGGGCGTCCCCGCAGTCTCCAAATCAACCCTCCATTGGCGCAGCAACTCTGGTTGTGTTGTTGGGTTTGACATCGCATCACCTCGCTCAACTGCCATCTTCCACCAGCCCTATTCACCAAAATTAAATTAATGAAAGTTAATAAAAGGAAAAGTAAGTGTGTACAGCGGATGCACGTCCTCTCGTTCCATGTGCACCTCTCAAACATACGAGGACTGCACTCCAATCTCGATGCAGTCCACCACCACCTCGAGACTGACAAGCCTCACTTACTTTTCTTGACGGAGACGTAGATCAGATGTCCGTCTGATGCGGCGTATCTCGACTACCCGGGATACTCTTTGGAGCACCATTTCCTGCAGCGTGCCGGGGTCTGTGTATACGTCCGCAATGACATCTGCTGCCAGCGTCTCCGTCACCTTGAAGACCCCAGTTTTTCAAGTTTATGGTTATTGGTGGACACCGGTGTGGACAAAATTGTCTACACCTGTGTTTACCGGTCGCACAGTGGCGACCAGGAGACGACTCGGCTGTTTGGCCACCTCAGTGAGGCCGCCGATGAGGCTCTGCATCGGCACCCTGATGCGCAGTTTGTCGCTCTGGGGGATTTTAACGCCTGCCATCAAGACTGGCTTTTCCCATACCAGAGGACCGACCACGCCGGGAGGGAAACTCGAAACTTTGCAGTGTCGCTGGGCCTCTCCCAGTTGGTAAAGCAAGCGACGAGGGTGCCTGATGTAGTTGGTCATACTGCCAATTGTCTGGACCTACTGCTGACCACCGATCCGGACAGATGTGTCGTAACAGTTTCCTCACCACTTGGAACTTCAGATCACTGTCTGGTGAAGTCTGTATCGTCCTTCTCCCCACCTGACCGCGACTTACGTGGTGAACGGCGAATGTGGCGATACAGGTCGGCAGATTGGGATGAGATGCGGCATTTCTTTGCTTCTTATCCTTGGCAGCAGGTCTGCTTCTCTTCTGAAAATCCGTCGAGCTGTGCGGATGCTGTAACCGATGTGATACGCCAAGCTATGGAGTATTTTATCCCTTATAGCGATGTACGCGTCGGTGGCTCAGCTCACCCGTGGTTCAACGCCGATTGCGTTCAGGCTGAAGAGCGTAAGCATTCGGCGTTTCTCGCCTGGGTTGACGCTCGTGACCGCAAAGCTCCGGATCTGATTTCAAAGAAGAGAGCCTTCAACCATGCTGCCAAGTCCTACAAAAAAGCATTAAAGAAGGCACGCTTCGACCGCATAACCCATATTGGCAAAAAACTCTCTGCACAGCCGTCCGGTAGCAGAGCATTCTGGTCTCTTGCCAAGTCGGTCGAAGCGAACTTCTGTCGGCCCACTTTGCCTCCGCTGGTAAAGCCTGATGGAACACTGGCTCATACGGCAAGAGAGAAAGCAGGACTCTTTGCATCTCTCTTTGCCCATAATTCTCGTCTTGACACTAGCAATGCTGCTCCACCGACTCTGCCTCATTGTAACTCTTCAATGCAGGAGGTTCACATGAGGAACAGAGAAGTTCTGAGAGAGCTGCGTCGTCTAGACGTGAATAAAGCCAGTGGACCAGATGGCATACCAGCGATTGTTCTAAAGGCTTGTGCGCCCGAGTTGTCTCCTGTATTGACGCGCTTGTATCGCCTCTCATTTAGGACTGGTATAGTGCCCAAGTCCTGGAAGCTTGCCAACGTGCAACCCGTGCCCAAAAAGGGCAGTCGTGCCGATCCTGCCAACTATCGGCCGATTTCGGTAACCTCCATACTCTGCAAGATTATGGAGCGTGTATTGAACTCGCGCCTCATGGCATACCTGGAAGGTAACGATCTCCTCAGTGACCGACAGTACGGGTTTCGCCGCAAGCGGTCTACTGGGGACCTACTGGTTTATGCCACCCACTTGTGGGGCGAGGCCCTCGAGAAGAATGGGGAAGCGATTGCCGTTTCCTTAGACGTCTCGAAAGCCTTCGACAGGGTATGGCACGCTAGCCTATTGAGTAAGCTTCCAGCGTACGGCATTTCCCCTGGTCTGATTAACTGGGTAAAAGACTTCCTGAGTGAACGGTCTCTCCGAGTTGTTGTCGACGGATGCTCATCAGAGCCCATGACGATTAATGCCGGAGTTCCTCAGGGGTCTGTTCTCTCTGCAACTCTCTTCCTGTTGCATATCAACGATCTGCTGGTGCCCGGTATCTATGGGTATGCAGATGATAGCACAGTTGTAGAGAGATACCTGCCCAGTGCTCGGGCTAGTAAGGAGCTAATCCGGTCCGAAAGAGAGGCTATGGTAGAGCGAACGAATATCTCACTACAGGCAGTCTCCAAGTGGGGTGAAGCCAATCTAGTGGGATTCAACGCCGCCAAAACACAAGCGTGTCTTTTCACTGCCAAAAGGAGCCCGTGCACCTTGGTTCCTACTTTTCGGAATTTATCCCTGGAGTACACCGACCGCCTTCAGCTTTTGGGGGTTGAAATTCCCTCAGACCTTAACTTTGGGCGGTTCATTGAGTCCAAAGCCAAGGTAGCTGCTAGGAAGCTGGGCGTTCTTGCAAAGGTCCGGCGGTACTTCACACCGGGACAGCTTTTAATGTTATACAAAGCACAGGTCCGTTCGTGTGTGGAGTACTGCAGTCACATATGGGCTGGTGCTGCAAAATGCCACCTGGCAGCTTTGGACTCGGTGGAAAGGCGTGCAAAGAGGCTAATTGGTGATCCAGATTTGGTTAAGTCCAACCTTCAAAGCCTTGAGCATAGGCGTAGGGTAGCCAGCCTTTCGGTGTTTTACAGGATGCATTTTGGAGAGTGTGCGCAGGAATTGCATGACTTGATTCCGCCATCGCAATTCTACCATCGGACAACCCGACGTACGGCGAATATTCACCCTTACGTTGTTGAAACCTCTACGGTCCGGACTAAGCGTTTCGCCTCGTCGTTTATACCGCGTACGTCGAAGGACTGGAACAGTCTGCCTGCTGCGGTCTTCCCGTCCGATTATAATTTGGGTGTCTTCAAGGCTAGAGTGAATAGGCTCTTAATAAACTAGTGCGCCTCACCATCAAAGATTGCATCGCTACTTACCATCAGGTGGGATCGCAGTCAAGCACTAGTTTATCTCAATTAAAAAAAAAAAAAAAAAAAAAAATGCAATAAACAATTTATATCGATTAGGGAAAAGAATAACAGAAGGTAGCAAACCGAGGCCAGTCTTCTGTTCTTTCGTAAACGGGTGGAAGAAGAACGAGATAATAAAAAATAAAAAAGGTCTTAAGGAGATATATGTCACTGAAGACTATCCAAAAGAAGTTCTGGCCAAAAGAAGGGCGTTACAGGCGGAATTGATGGAAGAAAGGAATAAGGGGAAAATAGCGTTTTTGAAATATGATAAGCTGATAGTGAAAGAAAATGAAAAAAGAAAACGGGAAGCTTCTTCTTCACCGCATTCTTCAGACCAACCTAAAAAACAGCAAGCCACCACACTCTTAAAGGCAAATAGAACTAACGCATATGACGTGATGAGAAGATCTAACTCTCTTACTAACGTCCCTACAAACAAGAAGCAGTAGCAACTAACGCTCGGCAACCGGAAAATACAACAAAATAATAAAACAAAATTACATTCAACAGGAAAATTACAACCTCCCCCAAGCCGACTGGTCATCGTGGGGGAAAACGACCAACACCCTCTAAGGATAGATAAACAAAAAAGGATTAATACCTGCGACATACATATAGCGACGCTTAATACACGATCATTAAAATCCCCAGAGAAACTCATTGAACTTGAAACAGCAATCGACGAAATAAATTGGGATATAATTGGAATAAGCGAACTGAGGAGACTAGGAGAAGGAATTGAAGACCACGGAAAGTATATATTGCACTACAAAGGAGAAACACCAGGGCAATACGGTGTAGGTTTTATGATAAAAAGGAAATTTTCCGACCGAATCGAGGAATTGAAAGGCATATCAGAAAGAATAGCATTACTGAACATAAAACTGCCCGTACAAAATAGCAGAGATGAATTATGGTCAATTATTCAGGTTTACTCGCCAACTGAAGCAATTAATAAACAAGATATAAACAAAATAGAAGAATTTTACAAAACTTTACAAAATACTGTGGATACTGCTCACAAAAATATAATAATAATGGGCGATTTCAATGGACAAATTGGGGAATGTCAAAGTGGCGAAGAGTACACGGTAGGAAGACACGGTTACGGCAGCAGGAGCAAAAACGGAGCAAGATTGGTTAACTTCGGTTTGGAAAACAAACTAAGTATCCTAAATAGTTTCTTCAAAAAGAAAAAGAACAAAAAATGGACTTGGATTTCCCCAAATGGACTCTTTAAAAACGAAATCGATTATTTTATGACCAATAAACCAAAAGCTTTTAAAGATCTGTCAATTATACATAATTTAAATTTTAACTCGGACCATAAAATGATTCGTGCTACGTTACGAGGGGCACACACAAAGAAAAGTCGAAGACTGCACGCTGTATCGGTTCCCTATGTAGACACTAAAAATAAAGCAGAGATAATGAACAGCTTAAAAGAAACTTTGGAGAAAAACGAAGAAAAAGAATACAACAAACCAATTGAGGCATCGTACTGCAATTTTATAAATACTCTCAAAACCGAAGCACGAAAAGTGTCCAAAAATAATAAACCCACACTATCTACTGCAACAATTCAATTACTTCAAGAAAGAAAATTGCTTCTACAAGGCAAGAAAAACAAAGAAACACGAAAAGAGATCGCAGAAATAAGTAAAAACATCAACAAAAGTATAAGGAAGGACAAAAAGGAAAAAAGAGCAAACACTTTCCAATATCATATAAGGAATACAGGAGGAGTAAAGAAAGCGTTCAAAGAATTAGAAACAACGAAGAATTGGATGCCAAATATGAAGGATAAACAAGGAAAAAGTACTGCAAAAAGATTGGATATATTAAATATTGCTACGGTATATTATAAGGATCTATACAAAAGCAAAAATAACGAACTGGCTACGACTATGACAGACGATAGACAAGATACTGAACCTATACCACCTATTCTAAAAGAAGAAACAGAAAGAGCTATTAATACGCAGAAATTAGGCAAAGCACCCGGTCCCGATCAGATCACCAATGAACTTCTTAGAATGTCTGTGCCAGTGATTGTCCCTAAATTAACTGATTTGTTCAACAAAATAATATCAGAGGAAGTTATCCCAGATGATTGGACGAAATCAATGATAGTTTTGTTGCACAAAAAAGGAGACAAAGGAGATATTAACAATTACAGGCCAATAAGCTTAATGTCTAATATATACAAGGTTTTTTCTAAAATAATTCTGTTACGAATAACTAACACCCTTGATGAAAACCAGCCGATGGAGCAAGCCGGATTTAGGAGCAACTTCTCGACCATTGACCACATACATGTCCTACGCCAGATTCTCCAGACATATAGAGAATATAACAAAATATATTATTTGGGTTTCGTAGACTTCAACAAGGCGTTTGATTCACTGGAACACCATTACATATGGGAATCATTAGAACAACAAGGGGTCCAAAAAAAGTACATTCGAATACTGAAAATCATTTATGGGAAAAGCACAGCTCAAATAAAACTGGAAAGGACAGGGGAAGAGTTCCCGATAGAAAGAGGCGTTCGTCAAGGTGACCCTATTTCGCCAAAGATATTCTCAGCTGTGTTGGAGTTGATCTTTAGGAGACTGGGTTGGGATAGTTACGGACTCAACGTAAACGGAGACAAACTGAGTCATTTAAGATTTGCTGATGATCTAATACTTTTCTCCGAATGCCCGATGACCTTAGAAAAAATGCTACAGCAATTATCAGACGAAAGTGCAAATGCAGGACTTACAATGAATATATCAAAGACGAAAATAATGAGCAATTCTCCACAAAAAAATGCTATCACAGTCAATGATCAGCAGTTAGAATATGTAAACGAATACATTTATTTGGGACAGTTGGTATCACCGATACAGAGCATGCAGAAAGAAATAGAAAGGAGAATAGCAAACACTTGGAAGAGATTCTGGTCGTTGAGTGAAATAATGAAAAATAAAGAAATGCCTATGTCAGAGAAACGAAAGGTCTTCAATGCTTGCATACTGCCCTGCCTTACATATGGATGCCAAACTTGGGCCTTAACTGAACAACAACAAAATAAATTAAATATATGTCAGAATGGAATAGAGAGAAGCGTATTGGGAGTAAGAAGAAGGGATAAAATACAATTAAAAAATATCAAAGGAAGGACTAAGTTCGGAAAAGTTCAATCAGTATGCAGAAAATTAAAATGGCGCTGGGCAGGACATATGCTGAGAGAAAGGAGAGAGAAATGGATCAGAATAATAACGGAGTGGTACCCTAGAGAAAGCAGTAGAAGTAGAGGAAGACAGCCCAAGCGATGGGAAGACGATTTGAAGCAAGTAGCTGGACCAGAATGGTTACGTACAGCAAAGGATAGAAACAAGTGGAAATCCTTAGAGGAGGCCTTTGTCGAAAGACAAGCTGTTAAGAGGAGAGATAAACCGAATGCCGAGAGTATATTTTAGTTAATTTTCTATTGTTACCTTTATCTTTTTAAAGTAATGCGTATTTATATAAGTTAGTAGTTGTATAAGTTAAACTCTAGCAGCAATAAAGGCTTATTTTATTTTATTTTATTTATTTTATTATTATTAACTAGATGTGCCCGCGACTTCGTTTGCGTGGACTACAGGATTTTTAATTTATTTTTTTCTAAAATAAAAGTAGCCTAAGTTACTCCTTATCCTCAGCTACCTGCCAAAAAAAGTCCCGTCAAAATCAGTCCAGCCAGACGGACAGACAGACAGACAAAAAGTGTAAAAATGTTATTTTGGTGTATGTACCGTATATACAGGGTGTTTTTGAATTCGTGGGCATTATTTTAAACTAAGGACCTACTCACGATACTAATCACATTAGAGCTACTATTACGCAAATCAAAAATATTATTAATTTAAGTTTGGAAAACCTTAAAAATGTAGTATGTCATACTAAGTATCAAAGTTGCGCATCGCGCTGTAGCGAATGCAGTTTTAGGTATGCCTACACCGCCGCCGCCGTACGCGTCATTGTACGTGAAGTCTTTGACCCCGCCCGGCTCACGTGACATTAGGTAAGTAGGTTACAGTTCAATTCACGAACGATGACTATGGCTAACTTCACGTCTGCTATTATTCGTGAATCGAACTGTACAGAGCAATTCACGTAAGGTGGCGAGCTTGAAGTTAGGCTCTAGCAACTTTAGCGCTACTCGTAAAAAATAATGGTTAAAAAAACCATAAGCTGTTGTTATTGCTGTTTAAGTATCAATTGTTATTGGCATTTATTTTTTAACTAACTTCAGGCTCGCCAACTTATGTGAATCGTACTGTACTTTGATGCATTAGGTAGGTGTATTTCAACTTTCCCTTCATACTTCACCGGCTTAGGACGGTCAAAACTACGACAATACACATTAAAAACATGAAAAAATGTTTGCATCGGTAAAAATTAGATAAATTTTCTGTAGGTACGTAGTTCTGGCGTATTTAAAAAGTTGAAATCACAGTATTTACAATAATTGTTTATGAATCACTTTACCTATTTACAAACTTGCACTTACGTGTATTTTAAAAGATGTTCAAAATGCCCACCGCCTTGTTCAAGACACAACTGAGCCCTACGTCTGTGATTGTCTTTATCACGGTTCAACACAGATTGTTGCGATTTTACAATGTCGAATGCGACTACAATTTTATTTTTCAAATCGTCTGGTGACACACTTTCCCGCTCATACACAATCCTTTTAATTTGGCCCCATAAAAAAAAATCCAGGGGTGTTAAGTCGGGTGACCTCGCCGGCCACGGCACGGGCCCACCTCGACCTATCCAACGCTCGCCAAAAGTTTCGCTAAGATAGGCACGAACATCGCGTCGGAAATGCGCCGGGGCACCATCGTGCTTTTTTTTTTTTTTTTTTTTTTTTATGGTGGGAAAAAATCATGCATTGACATCCCCCGCCCTTGGGCGGAGCGGGAGATAGTGTCAGACTCTTACTGACTAAAAGACCCACCCCGTTCCTTCTAGCCTTCATACCGGGGCTCGAGCGCCCTTTCGGATAACCCTGGCCCCAGTAGGCTTCGACCCAGCTGGGTCCCTGCTGTTGCTGACAACTCCTTGAGGCGCGCGGGAACAGTGCGCGCCGTCGACGACTTGGGCTTGGTCCGGACAGTTACCGGACGGCCGGACAGTGAGCTACCCATTGCTCACTGTCCGCAAGCCCGCGTCTACGTTGGCCGGAAATCGGGATCAGAATCCCGGCGACGGCGGCGGCGATAACGCCGTTGCCTGATGCGTTCGGCCTCCTCCTTTGCGAGCATTACTGCTTCGCAGAAGTCGGCGACCGCCTGCCACTCCTCCTCGCTTCGGAACATGGCCTCAACCAAGGCCCGGCGCGAGAGGTCTCCGCCGCCGATCGCCCCCACGAGGGCACGGCGATGCTCCGCCCAAGCAGGGCACACCTCGACTGTGTGCTCCACCGTGTCCTCCGGGCGTTCCGCACAGTGGCGACACCCGGGCGTCACCTGCACCATCGTGCTGATAGTAAAAATTAGGTCGTTCCTCCAGTTCATACTCTTCTACGATATTCCTTAGCAACTCTAAATATCTGCTACCTGTAAGACTTCCATCAATGAAGTATGGCCCAATTATTCTCCGGTTTAAAATGCCCGCCCAGACATTGACGGAGAATCGATGCTGAAAAGCATCGCGACGTGTAACATGGGGGTTGCGCCCACGTTTGGCCCACCAATGTTCGTTGTGAATATTGAATAGTCCGACTCTTGTAAAGGTCGCTTCATCACTCCACAAAATGTTACTATCGAAGTTTTCTAATAACCAGTTACAGAAATCGCGTCGTGGTGCGTAATCCGCCAACGTTAATTCTTGCACCTTTTGAAAATGAAATGGGTACCGGCCAGAGCTGTTCAAAAGTTTCCACACATAAAAATGACTGACACCAAAACGTAGTCCCGCTTGTCGAGTGCTCGCTTGTGGATGTCTTTGAAAGAATCTTTTTATTTGCCGGTACAGTGACGCAGGATAAATGGGTGCTCTTCCACGAGCTTGTGCATGTGCTGGCACGTGAAAAGATGCGAAGTCCAGCAGGTTCTGTGTGGTCCTTAATATGAGGCCCCGCGACGGAATAGGGTCATTCGGGTAGCGGCGATGAAATAATTCACGAGTGCGAACTAAACTTTTTGTCCTATCATAAATTAAAACCATTTGTAGGTACTGTTGGTTTGTGAACCTAGCCTGCACATTACGCGGTCGAGGCATTGTGTTTTAAATTAATGGTCTACACTTTGCACTGATAACTTAGTCCACAAACACTAGGTACACTGCAAGTTACGCGCAAAAAGCGAGGGGCGCGTGCGGCGATCACGTCACGGGATCAATGCATAAAACATACGTCAATACACCTGCGCGGTCGCTAGGTCACTAGTTCGTCGGGTGGCCGGCTCATGCGAGGGATGTTACGGGTGAGAGCGGGACAGAGAGAGTTCGGGGCGGGCCGCGTTCCTTTGTTCCTTTGTTATTGCTACTTGTAAAGCCTGCAATACACGTTGGCCGAGCGTTGCCGAGTGAAGGCCAATACCAATATGTAGACAGTATATTTGCCTTGTCTTGCCATCGCTCGGTGTCGCTCGCCTAGTTGGTTGAGTAGACTTGCGCCAATCAAAGCAAATGTGCGCCAATGTGTATAGACCTCATTTGGAGTAGCTTGTCACGACTCGCAGCCGCTCGCGATCACTTGCCTCACTTCGGAGCGGTGTCGGTTTTTCTGCACAAATCAAAGGCGCTTGCAAATGTGCGCCAACGTGTATAGACCTCATAAAGAAACAATTGTTTCTTTCAATGAAAAAAACAAATTGTTTTTTTTTTTTTCGTTTTTTTCACATGTTGCATTGAAATTTTGCGGAAAAAATCGTTTGGGAACAAAATAGAAATCTTTCGAATGTTTTATTCATTGTTTCGGTTAAATTCATGAAAAATTGAAAAAAAAAAACAAGTTTTATTGAAATTGAAATATTAATTATAATAATATTCCTCAGCCAAAATCTCGATTTCAATGTCGTCAGCTTGATCAGAATCGAACTCCCTCAAGCCTCCCCCAAGTGTCACCATAATGATCGGTGCCCACTGTTGGACACAAGCCTCTCCCAAGTATCGCCATTTAGGGCTTTAATGACTGCTGTCCACTGTTGGACATAGGCCTCATAAACTAGTGCGCCTCACCATCAGATTGCGTCATCTAGTTTATATTAATTTAAAAAAAAGTACGCATTTGAAAAAAACAAACATGAAGTTTTCGGTTCTTTTCATACTTTTCCGTTTAATAATAATAATTATAAGCGCTTATTAAATAAATAGCAGCAGCCGCGATGACTTCTACGTCGTCCATATTGTTTAAATGCACAATAACAACTGACAGGGCCCAACATGTGGGCGTCTCCTCAAAACTCGTCTTATTGGCCATTTGCATTGGTTCAAGCTTGCCGAACGTGTAGAGAGGCGCTTGCCGAACGTGTAGAGGCGCTTGCCGTGTGTCAATTTGCCTATATTTGCTTAGGCTCGCCAAGGCTCGCGTTGGTCTCAGCTCGGCCAACGTGTATTGCAGGCTTAAAGAAATGCAGCGCGTGTGGCCGGCCGCAATAACTAGGTACTTATTATTAGTATTATTTAGATTTGCTTTACTTTTCGTTCTGTGCTGTACTGCGCTTTAAGATTTTGATACTCTGATGACTTTTGGCGTTTATGAAGTAATTTTTTTTTATTACTTTTAGTGTTTATTTGCAATAATAACCTTTTACAATATGACTTACCACGTTTTCAAGGTTTTCCATACTTGCATTAATAACATTTTTGATTTGCATAATAGTACACCTAATGCATTTAGTATCATGAGGAGTGCCTTAGTTTAAAATAATGCCTATGAATTCAATAACATCCTGTATATTCATATGCATGTAGTAAAAAGCGGTTATTTCAATATTACAAATAGACACTCCAATTTTATTTATATGTATAGATTGTGATACCCTAAATAAATCTAAATAGTCTTGTTCTATTTGTAAGGTACTTGAAGAACTTCTCCCGCTTTGAATGAATCGAGAGGGCGTGACAGAATTTGGTTTTTGGGGGTAAGCGAAACAGATAGTAAAGTCCCGCAAACCTCCTTTGAAAAGGGAGGATCCTCCGACCAGACAGGTGTTATGGTTATTTTATTACTTTGAATTATACAAAGTAACAAAAAGAAATAATAATAATAATATCACGCGCCTTCCGGATGATGACGCCATGTGTTCGTTCTGGCGCAACATCTGGTCGGTGCCTGTCAGTCATACTGAAGGTGGTTGGACTGGAGAGGTCGAACGAGCGTGCGAATCAATAACAGAAATGGGGGCAATCACAATCAGCCCCCAAGATGTGGCCCGTATAGTCCGTCCGTTGCCTAACTGGAAATCTCCAGGGCCGGACGGACTGCACAATTTTTGGATAAAGTGGCTACAAAGATCGCACGCTCGTTTGGCATCTCAGTATCAGGCTGCCTTGGAGTCTAGTTTGCTACCCGAGTTCCTAATAACAGGAGTTACCCACCTGCTCCACAAATCAGGTAGTACCGCGGAACCTAAAAATTATAGACCGATAACGTGCTTACCTACGGTCTATAAAGTTCTTACATCTATTTTGAGAGATAAGATTAACCAAATTGACAATAATTCAATCATGTCTGCCTCTCAGAATGGATGTAGGAAAGGGTCCCGTGGTACTAAGGAGCTGCTCCTCATTGAAATGGCCATTAGCCAACAGGTTCGGCGCTCCCGAAAGGATCTGTCGACATGTTGGATAGACTATAAGAAGGCCTATGACTCAGTTCCTCATACATGGCTCATGAGGGTGCTAGAATTGTACAAAATTGATGCAACACTACGCACCTTCCTGATGTCGTGTATGAGGCAATGGAGGACGGTCCTTCGCTATCCAGGATGTCGAAATATTCAGAGGAGCAGTGAATCGGTGAGGATTGAGCGGGGTATATTCCAGGGTGATAGTTTGAGTCCGCTTTGGTTTTGCCTAGCCTTGAATCCTCTAAGCACACTGCTGGAGAATTCAGGCCTAGGCTATCAGTTGAGGAGAGGTGGTCAGGTTACATCTCACCTCCTTTACACGGATGACTTGAAACTTTTTGCCCCCAACAAGCTTCAACTGATGGAGCTACTGAAGGTAACTGAAACCTTCAGTAGTGCCATCAGGATGGAGTTTGGTGTGGACAAATGTGCGGTCATGCATGTAAAGCGAGGGGAGCCACTGACATGAAGCAATCGTTGAGGGAGCGCTTCTTTGGACGCCTGAAGAAGGTATTCAATAGCCTTCTTTCAGGCAGAAACAAGGTGCGCGCCTTCAACGGTTGGGTCATGCCGGTATTGATGTACTCTTTCGGCGTACTCAAATGGACTCAAACAGAACTGGATGCCCTAGACAGGCGAGTTCGTTCACTGCTTACTGCAAACCGAATGCATCACCCACGGTCATCGGTGATGAGGCTGTATATCCCGCGGAAGTGTGGGGGTCGAGGCTTTTTAAATGCTAAGACCCTGCACAATCGCGAGGTATGCAGTCTCAGGGAATATTTCCTAGCCGCCGACGTGGGTATGCATCGTGATGTAGTGGCAGTGGACAAGGGACTCACCCCGCTCGCCTTGGCTAACGAGAACTGGCGCAAACCTGTAGTGCTTGACACTAACGATCGCAAGGAAGTATGGCAGAGTAAGGAACTGAACGGACGCTTTTTCCGGGCCCTTCATGGGCCCGATGTAGACCAACTAGCGTCCGTAGCCTGGTTGCGCGTCGGTGACCTCTTTGGGAAAACCGAAGGTTTTGTCTGTGCAATTATCGACGAAATTATCATGACGAAGAACTACCGAAGATTTATTGTGAAGGACGGTACGGTTGACATCTGTCGGGCATGTCACCGTCCGGGTGAATCAATCCGCCACATTATTTCAGGTTGTTCTCGTCTAGCTAACGGGGAATACTTGCATAGACACAACCTTGTAGCCAGGATTATCCATCAGCAACTTGCTCTGAAGTACTCTCTTGTGGAATCGGAGGTGCCGTACTACAGGTATGTGCCCGACCCAGTTCTCGATAATGGCGATATCACAATGTACTGGGATCGGTCCATCATCACTGACAGGACTATTGTAGCCAATAAACCTGATATAGTGGTGGTGGACCGAAGCGACAGGCGTGCAATGATTGTTGACATATCCGTTCCGCATGACGAGAACCTCGTGAAAGCTGAGAAAGATAAACAAATCAAGTATATCGACTTGGCTCGCGAGGTTGTCGACATGTGGGATGTAGACTCGGCGATCATTGTACCGATAGTCGTGTTGGGTAATGGCTTAATAGCCAAGAGCCTCGACCAACATCTGAGGAGGCTCGCGTTAGGTAGCTGGATCAAGGGCTTGATTCAGAAAGCGGTACTTCTGGACACGGCTCGTATTGTTAGGAGGTTCCTTTCTCTGGATCCCTGACCGCCGGTAGCTTGGACCCTGTTCCCAATACCGGTGGGCAACTATTTTTTATATTTTTAAATGTTTTTTTTTTATATTGAAATATTTAAAAATATAATTTATATGTAATATTTATGAATAAATGAGAATAATAATAATAATAATAATTAATTTCACACTAAAAAATACAGCAATTACATCTTAAGACTATGAACGTATTGGCTTATTACAAAGGTCACAAATATGTAGGTAGTTACTCTGACTCCTAAACTAGGTGTGGGCCTGTAACTTAGGAGTCATGATTCTTCGGTACAAAAAAAGCCATAATTATATTAAAAAGAGGACAATTCAACATTTAGCAGAAATAAAAGGTAAATAAAATACATACATATTATACACAAATTACATCCAGACACAGAAGAAATGATCGTGCTCATCGCACAAACATTTGTCCTAGGTCGGAATCTTACCCACGTGTAATATTAATGAAATGGGGAGCCCTATAGCCCCCAGGCTACAAGAGCCCTAACGTGTGCAATAATTTATAACATGCTATTCATAATCTTACATTGTTTTATTGATAAGAGGCCCGTACTCATGAGTGGTAATGACTTGACTACTTATATGATAGTATGGTCATATATTATAGCTAGCTCTGCTCGTTTTAGCATTTTCTACATAAGATCAACATAAAAACTTAACCTACCCTACTCCCCAGTGAAAGTGGATACGGCGAGAGATGTCGCGTGGTGTTCCGCTGGGCATTGATTGGTACTAGGGCTATCCTTGTGGAATATCGGGTGATGTGGTGTAGCCTACTAACTGTTGCCCACGACTTCGCAACACCACACACACAAAGGCACTGTTAATTTCAAAAAGGAATTTCTTCCAGTTGACCTGCGAAAGGAAGAAGAAATGTAGACAATAGTGTGTAGAAATAAGAAAAGATAATATTATAGTAATAGAGAAATATATTAAGAGAATGAATAAAGTGGGTCCGAGGATGCTGCTTTGAGGTACACCAAAGACAATTGCCTTGTCACTGGTCAAGTTTATCTACTTTTTACAATTTGATCACGATCCCGTGAAATTGTGGCTATATCCGTATAAGCCACAATTTTTTTAGAAGGTGCCTCTAACGTGTTGTGATTCCTGACCCGACCACGACATGGTACGGAGATTTTACTGTGGCACAAATTGGTTATTTTAATTGTGTGTTATTGTGCCACTTATCCCAGGAATTTGTGCCTTGTACTTTTTGAGTAATAAGAGTACGATTGTGGTCGGGCTGGGGATCACGGTTCCTGACCCGACCACAACCAGATCTAATAAAATATCAATAGTGGGAAGTTACTGATTATGCCAAAAATATGTGCCAAATTGTGCCTATGGCACACGAAGTTTTTTTACTATTCATATCAATCTTGATTCGGATAAAATTGAATAATCAAGAAATAAAGTGTGTCAATCACACGCTATGCAATTTTACTACGTTTTTTATATTAGTGTGTTAAGCTTGTATAAAAAACCGATAGAATGCGAGTCAGGTTCGTATCCGTTTCAAATAAACGACATAAATGGTCATATCTTTTAATTGCGGTGACTTAGAAATTTCATTTTTTTATGCTGCAAGTCAAGTAGTCACACTCTATGTATATTTTGTCTGCAATTAAACATTTGAATTCTGTTAGTTATGATTTAACTGAACTGTTGTCGTAATAAAACTGGTCATATAGGTTTACAGAGTAATAAATAAAAATGGAGTTTATTTTGTCAGCTTTCTTATATTTATTAATTTTTTACACAAAACAAAATAATTAAAAAACTTATTCTGTGAAAATAAGCACAACAATCATGATTTTGATTAACATAACTTTAAAGTATTTGAAAAACCAGAGCAATAAATAACATGGTTACTATTATTGTAAAGGACACTCAATTAAATTTTTAATATGGATTCACATATATTAACACATTTGCAGTAATTTGTTCATTTATAGATGATCTTTGAATTTTTTTTTGCATGTCATCAAATAACATCCATTTTTGATCTTTTTTGCAATGTACACGAAAGTGCCCAGGAATGTATTCAACAACCGCCAAAATTTTGTAAGTATTATTTTTAATACCAACGTATTGAGGAATATCACATAATTTTAGATTTAGATCGATATCGAAAATCAGAATGTCTGTAAATTCTTGCTTTAAAATTAAAGCCTTTTTACAACACTGACTGTTTTTATCAATTTTTTCGTCAAGTATAGCAGCTTCTGCTAACGCGGCAACACCATGTTCAGAAAGCGGTAACAGATTCACATTTACAAACGGAACTGTTCTAATTGTTTTTTGATGGCACTGGGAACACATTTTTATTTCCTTGAAACTGAAAATTTCGTTTAAAAGAATTCTTTCAAAAACTGATGCAACAGTGCAAGTACAATCATAAATGTTTAAATTGTTTTCCGTTTTCTTTGCAGAGAAATTCATGACTATTTCAGTGCGGATTTTATAAATATCTACAGAATAATCTTTTTCTGCAATTGCCTTTGTTATGAGCGCGAATTGTGAATTCGTTTCATTAATAAGTCTTTTCACGCTATTATAAGTAAGGTAGCCCAACACAAATGCTTGCAACACGGAGTCAAATGCGCAGGTATTTTTTACTATAACATTTCTTAGGCCAGAACTACAGATATTTCCATTTTGTATCACATCTATATTACCTTTTCTTTTACGAGGTTGCCTTGATTCGAATACTGACTTATTTTTAACCTTTTCATCATTTTTTTTGCGCCAATTTTCAATAAGTTCAGGTTTTTTAGAAAACACAGAATTACAGGTAAAATCTTTTTTGCTTGATTGTTTCTTTATACATTTAACATTGGTATTTACTTCTTTAACCATTTCTTTTTCATTCTCTTCCGAATCTGTTCCGGCAAATCTGGCATAGGCAGATTTTACTTCTCCGTCCAAGTATTCTGTATGTTTTATAATGAACTCATCAACTCGTTGTAATTTCTGTTTGGGTATTAAGAGATGTTTCATATTCTTAAAGTAACTTTCCACGTTACTACTGCTCGGTGAGTCAATATTAGTTTTAAAGAATTTTACTATTAAATTTGACCACAACGGCAGCTTATGCAGCAATCGTTCCAATGTGTCTACAAAAATTGGTAAATAATATATATTATCAAATTTTGTTTCATCAGATAATTCAGCTTCAATTTTTTCTTTGTCTACAAGATTTCGAAACCACATTAATGAATCAACATCAGGAGTTTCCTCTTCAATTTGACTTGAGGCATTTTCAATGTTAATTAATTCATCATACATTTCAAAAACTGGTAAATCTGATTCAGTAACTTGTAATAAGTATTCTTTGGCAGCTTCACATCTCGTCTGTTTCCCACTTTTAAGACATCTATCATATTTGTTTAATGCAACAATCACTAATTTTGCAATTATCAATTTAGCTGTGTCATAATTTGTACAGTTTTTTAGTGTAAGTAAATATCTTATGTAAAACATTTTTACTCTTTTGTCTACAAATTTAAAACACGTCAAACCATATAAACACTTTACAAAATGTGAAGTGTCAAGTCTTATAAGGCAATCTGGGACATATAAAGATTTCGTTTCTAAAACTCTGTAGCACTGACTCAGATAATCCCGTGTTGTATCATAAACTGTGAAGGCTTTAATTGCTGCTCCAATTAAAGCTGACGAATCATCGCAAATAAGCTCATCTGGAGATCTATTATTATTCTTCCACATTTTTAACCATTGATAAATACTTTCCAGTGTATGAGTTTCAGAGATCATTTGGCATAAGGGAATGGAATTTTCTGGTAGTTTAAGCATTAATACATATAAAAATGCGTGCTTTGGTTGAAAATTTTTATTTGGGTCATTGGGAGGAGTCAGTTTTTTAAATAAGGAACCCGTTGCATCAACGCTCAAAACTGTGTAGTTAGTTGATGAATGTCTTTTATAAAAATTTGCTTGAGACACAGTCCAGTAATATAGAAAAAATGGGAAAAGGCATATCTTTCTAATAACGTTCTGAAATGGAGGAGTGAACGTCATAATCCACAAAGCGATGATTACTATTGGATGAAACAATTTAGAACTCATGAACTGTTTCCTAGTATTTTGCAAAGTTGTCAATTTAGGTACATGTGGAGGTTCTTGATCGCCGTGGTTTTTCAATTCACTATTTAACATTTTATTCCGAACCACGATTGGATATTCATGTTCCAATTTTCCTTCGAGTTTATTTTTAGTATGAGCTGTCAGCTTCATTTTATATTTTGTATAGTCGTGCATTATTGAAGGGTTTACTTTTTCCATATTACATTTGAATAAAAGTCCTGTGAATTCATTCATATCTTTGTCACTATCATCTTTTTCCTTTATTATGTGTATTTTAATTTTACCTTGGCATAATTTGCAAGTGCCCATAATGTCGATAGTGTTATTTTTTCGGATTGCGTGGTGCCTAAAGGTCCATAAACATTTGTTCGGGGTATTTTTATAAATCAATGTACTCACTTCGTTTGTCCATTTGCGTTTCGATAAACGTTTTCTGAGATGATAACGAACATTAGGTTTATTAGGATCGTTTCGATTGCCCATATAACTTTCTGGTAATAACAAGTCCCACACATCAAATGAAGTTTTAAATTCATAGAAATTGTTCTCGTCACAGTCAGACGTGCTTGTGCCTTCAGAGTGGTCATCAGAAGAATTTTCGGATGCATCACTGTTGGTGCAGACTTTACTCACACTTGGCTTTATATCACTTTCGTAGTTATCACTAAATATAAAATCATAATTTCTTTTAACTGATATAGCTAAAGCTTTTGGTGTCATCCGCTCCGACAAAGACTTACTGATTTTTTTGTAAATATGATTTGTATTTGGCGGCAAATTATTCCTACTGGTAAAAAGTTCTTTGTGTCTTAAAAATTCAATTTTTTGTTCTTCTAACGACACTGACAACCTTTTTCCGCGCTTCATTTTTACTAAATAACTGATATAAGTACTCAAATAAAGCACTAACGAAAAATTTATACCAACTACCCACATTTCAGCTCTAAAACTAAAAGCAAAAGTAGTTGTACCTCGTTACGTAAATAACAATAGTTGTACATAATGATAACTGCATTTCCGTTAAATATGAAGATCTAGAAAATATTATAATCGACAATTACGCGTCGATATATCAAGTTGAAATTAACAATGAATTATGCGGTCCCTTGCAGCATAAAAAAATGAAATTTCTAAGTCACCGCAATTAAAAGATATGACCATTTATGTCGCTTATTTGAAACGGATACGAACCTGACTCGCATTCTATCGGTTTTTTATACAAGCTTAACACACTAATATAAAAAACGTAGTAAAATTGCATAGCGTGTGATTGACACACTTTATTTCTTGATTATTCAATTTTATCCGAATCAAGATTGATATGAATAGTAAAAAACTTCGTGTGCCATAGGCACAATTTGGCACATATTTTTGGCATAATCAGTAACTTCCCACTATTGATATTTTATTAGATCTGGTTGTGGTCGGGTCAGGAACCGTGATCCCCAGCCCGACCACAATCGTACTCTTATTACTCAAAAAGTACAAGGCACAAATTCCTGGGATAAGTGGCACAATAACACACAATTAAAATAACCAATTTGTGCCACAGTAAAATCTCCGTACCATGTCGTGGTCGGGTCAGGAATCACAACACCCTCTAACTCGTAGTTTCAGCTTATATAAAAGTAAGAGGACAAAGAAAGTGTCAAAAGCTTTTGTCAGATTTAGAAATAGTCCCAAGCATTTATACAAGGTGCAGTTTTAAAACTGCACAATATTTCAGGAGGTTGTAATAAAACTCATAAATAATCATGTAAAAAAACGATACCTGGTCAATAATCAATAATACTTGTTATTTAATTTTTTAATTACACTAAACTAAATCGATTGATCGATGGCCGCGGGGGCGTGGCTAGGGTGTGGCGTGCGGGATGGTGATTGGATGATACATTATTTATGAAACTATCGTTGCGAGTTAGTGTGTGTGAAAACGCCCTTTATTGTTCCGTGTTTGTGTGTGTGAAAAAAAGCGCGGTTATAAAAACAAAAAAAATTACCTACTTATTTTATTATTGATTCGGGTCGAGAATCACTAACATAATTACCTCCTGAAATATTTTGCAGCTTCAAAACGACACCTTGTATAGTTATCGGCACAAATATTGAGGAAAACTAAGGTTGCCGACATAGCACAAAGAATTGCCAAACTTAAGTGGCTATGGGCAGGGCACATTGCTCGCAGAACAGATGGCTGTTGGGGCCGAAAGGTTTTGGAGTAGCGACCGCGTACCGGAAGACGCAGTGTTGGAAGGCCTCCTAAAAGGTGGACCGATGACCTGGTGAAGGTAACAGGAAACCGATGGATGCGGGACGCACAGGAACGTTCGATGTGGCGACGCATGGGGGAGGCCTATGTCCAACAGTGGACGTGTATCGGCTGAAATGATGATGATGATGATGACGAATATTTAGCGCTGGCTTCAAGTTGCGCAGAAGTCAAATATCCGGTCTCTTTAGTGGTGCGACGTGAGACGCGGGGGCGGGGAATATCAGTGGTTGGCTCGCCGCGCCATCGTGTCATAGATGTCACTCGTGATTCGTTCCCTGCTCTTGCTGCATCTATCTAACAACGACGACGATTGGCTCGCCAATGTATGGAATGCGCAAAGCGATCCCCACACATATTATGACGTAAACCATACTGATTCCCAGATATAACTTCGTTTTATTCTAAGAATTTTCAAGCTATTTTGGGTTCTGTAAAAGGAATTACAGAAATTCCTTATCAGTGGGTAAAACCTATGTTAAGAATACTATCTCAGAGTTCAAAGGTAATACATACAATAATTCTTAACTTGCTTATGATGACATGTGTAGATAAATACGACGATTCTAACAACAAAAATACTGGTGTTGGCGCAACGACATCTATCGAATATTTATAGAACTAACACATTACGGTGTGTTTTTAAAGTAGCGAGATAGATGTCACTACGAGTTTCATTAGTAACTAATCTGATGGTAATGATGCAATCAAATTTGCAATCCGACATATATATCTATGGCTGTAGGATATATAAAATCTTTGATCGATGGTCTATAGGGTGTAGTAAGTTCCTTGATGATGTTGGTTTTAAAAAAATATCCTTGTCAACAGTTCACTGGAATGCATTTAATTAATTAAAAAATGACTCAGTTGATGTCTACGATACTAGATGGCGCTAATAAGTAAAAGAGAACTACTGCACTGCAATTTTACCGCAAAATAAACTCGGCGCGCACTTTTCCCGCGCGCCTCAAGGAGCTGTCAGCAACAGTAGGGGCCCGGCCAGGTCGAAGCCTATTGGGGCCAGGGTTATCCGAAAGGGATGCTCGGTCCCGGTACGAAAGGCACGAAGGAACGTGGTGGGCTTTTAGTCAGTAAGGCGGTTATCCCACTGCCACGCACCACGCAGCGAAGCGCGTGAAAATGCTCCTACGTACTACGCGTTCCAAATGAGAATAGGACCGATTCCTATGTTTTGACGTCTCGTCGTACTGTCAAATCGAAGAAATTTTGGCAAAATTGAAGAACTTATAAGTAGATGAGTAAAATTGAAGAACTGGATTCTGATTAAACTTTTTTCGTTCACAGTTCATAAATAAATTAAATTTTTCGTAAATTAATTGTTGTTTAAAAATTTCTTTCCTTGATTTGACAGTAAATCGTGACGTCACAACATGGCGGGCGATCCTATTCTCATTTGGAACGCATTGTACGTACGACCTGCATCATCGTGCGGGTTTTTTACGCAATCACGCACAGTACCATGTAATCTGTGCACGGTAGGTACCTACTACCAGATTCAGTTTGTCATACCATGCGTGTCGCCCAGCACCCACGCGCGTGGGTGCGTGTTTCTCCGCATGTAGTGCGTGATCTGCATGAACGCGCGTGGATGCTGTTTCAGTGTGTTGGACTGTACGTGTTTTCTATACAAACGCAGATACTAACAAAGCAACGTTAAGACACGCATTCACGCACTACGCTGCGGGGTGCGGTGCGTGGCAGTGTGATAATCGCCTAAGAGTCTGACACAATCTCCCGCTCCGCCCAAGAGCGGGGGTTGTCATTGGATGATTTTTCCCACCATAAAAAAAAACCGCAAAATAAACTGTTTTCAGTTTTTTGTATCTAATGATACATGTCTTAAGAGGCCGGCGAATGTCACTCGCAACTGCAAGTTGACGCGTATTCAAAATTCGTTCGCGGAATATAGCTATCTCTGTTTGACCAAAACAAGTGACGGATTGATGCAGCTGTGTGTGTGTGTATGTGAGCGTCTTACAATTTATTGTTAGTAAAATGAGGTATATTCATTATTTGCTTTATTTTTGCCGAATACTTCGGGAATTGTTTGTGAATGTACGAACTAGTAATGCGTTTTTTGGAAATTTTATTACCGCGCCAATATCTCAACATATTATGATAACAATAGCAGATATGTCATATAAAGGTGGTCTTTTTTTACGGTGGGAAAATCATCTAATGACATCCCCCGCTCTTGGGTGGAGCGGGAGATAGTGTCACTCTTTTACTGACTAAAAACCCACTCCTGTTCCTTCGTTGCCTTTCGTACCGGGGCTGAGCTACCTTTCGGAGCTAACCCTGGCCCCAGTAGGCTTCGACCCGGTTGGACCCCTTCTGTTGCTGACAACTCCTTGAGGCGCACGGGAACAGTTCGCGCAGTCGATGACTTGGGCTCGATCCGGACAGTTACCGGACGGTCGGACAGCGAGCTACCGATTGTTCGCCGTCCGCAAGCCCGCGCCTACGGTGGCCGGAAATCGGGATCGGAATCCCGGCAGCGGCTGTGAGCGCCGTTGCCTGATACGGTCGGCCTCTTCCTTTGCTAGCATTACTGCTTTGCAGAAGGAGGCGTCTGTCTGCCACTGATCCTCCTCGCTCCGAACCATGGCCTGTACCAAAGTCTGGCACGAGAGATCGCCGCCGCCGATCACCTCCACGAGGGCAAGGCGATGCTCCGCCTAAGCGGCAAACCTCCACTGCGTGCTCTACCGTGTCTTCCGGGCGTTCCGCACAGTGGCGACACTCGGGCGTCACTTCCGTACGAATCCGGTACAGCCCGAACCTACCGAACTTACGTGTCCGGTGAGAACCTGCGTCATGCGGAAGGTGAGGACGCCCGCGCCGTGAGGTCTTTCCAGCCATGCCTCCAAGAGGGGACTTACTGCCATAATTGTGGCGTGCCCAAGGTGGTCTTCTTGTGGTCAAATCAGAAAATGTTATGGAGGCGAGAGCTTTTTTTTTTCATAGGTGGGAAATTATTCAATGACTTCTGCCGCTCTTTTAGTGTCAGACTTTTAGGGAAATGAAAACTGTTCTTTCGTTTCAAGGCCCCGATGTTCTCTTTCGCTGAACCCTTGGCCTCAGTAGACTTCGAACCTGCTGGGCCCCTACGGTTTTGCTGACATGTCCTCGAGACGCGAGTGGAACACTATACAACATCGACGTCTCCAGCTCGGTACGGATGCTTACTGGACGGCCGGACGGAGAGATACAAATTGCACGCCGTCCGCAATCCTGCGCCTACGGTGACTGGAAAAAGTGATCAGGATCCCGGTGGCTGGGGCGTGAGGAATGATGTTCCCTCACGTGTACGACTGTCTCCTTTGCTATTATGCTAGCAAGCTTCTGCTTCGTAGAAGGAGCCGACCACCTGCCATTCCTACACATTCCGGACCATGGCTTGTACCAGGGTCACTCCCACGAGGACACGGCGCGGCGGCAGTGCTCCTCCTGAGTGGAGCATACCATCGCCGTATGCTCCAGCCTGTCCTCCGGGCGGTCTACACAATGATGACAGCCAGGCGTTTCTTCCGAACTTACCACGAGGTGAGGTGTCGTCATGCGGAAGGTGAGGATGTTTCCACGTCTATTCACCCACTCCTCAAAGATTGGATTTATCGCCATAATTATGGCTTGCCCTGAGATCCCGCCGGTACTCTGACCGCCTTCGTCAGTGCTTTTTTACCCCGGCGTTGCAACTCCATGCGCAAATTGTGCATGCGTGCAAGGACTGTTGCCTCTAGATCCCATGGTGGCAGACCAGCAAGAAGGCTCGTCGCTTCGCTGGAGAACGTGCGGTATCCCCGCACCATTTGGATGGCCATGATCCTCTGGGATGCGTTCAGCTTTGCCCCCGGTCGCTTTCACAGCAATGGGGCCAACACCGGCGCTCCGTAATGGGCCATGGACCAAACAATGCTGCGTGGAGCCTCCGGCAAAGGGCTAAGGACCTGTATGTTGGGTAGGAGCCCCAGTCCGGTCCAGTTTGGGAGCCAGACGTCGGAAGTGTTCTTCGAAATTCCAACGGATGTCGAGGACAAGTCCCAAAAACATTCCGACCCATATCTTGGTACCGATCCCTGGGGAACACCGCACGACATCTCTCGGCGTTTCCATTCTCCACGGTGAGCGGGGCAGATAATAAACCTGTCTTTCAGGTTGGCCTCGATCACACGAATGAGGTAGACCGGCACCAGGTGATACCGGGGTCCAAATAGAGCGCTCCCTGCAAAAGCCAAACTGGCCATCCGCAAGATCCGGCTCCACCCGTACCAGGTGCGTACGAGGAATAAAGAACAGCGAAGCGCACCCTCAGAGCGGAGATACGGCTGGCCAAACTGTAGGCCCGCGACGTGTAGCTGGGGACTCTGAACAGAGACCCGTGGGGATGACCCTACGAAATGGTGCGTAACAAGCTCCGTACCTCGGCTCCCCCGCTGACACAGAGTACCGGCCCCTGTTTATGAAGGGTGTGATGAACGCTCTATTCCCGTCAAAAGGGCTGAGCTCATGGCTCCGCCACTAGTTGTAGTGTAGTTTATATTTTTATGTCACCGTTTTTTGTAGCCATATTTGCATACTATGTGCTATACGACCTCCTCAACGGGGTCAGCGTGGTCTATTATACAGACGACACGCTGATCCTAACGAAGGGAGAGTCATACCAAGCGGCTGTCGAACTAGCGGAACGCAGGGTTGCAACACCCTCCAACCAGCCTTGGCCCCACCGACATCATGTCATATGGGCCGAATCGAAATGAGACGGCTGCGGACACAGCCCACCCATATAAATATGAGCGCGCTATCACCGCAGCCGCTTCTTGACTCCTTTACAAATTTCCTCGTCTTGTCCCCATGTTGCCTTTCTCCCCATCCTGGGGCGGCATACTAACGGTCCCCCCTCACGTGGGTAAGACAAACACACAGTACGGGTTCGCTGCCTGCTTACTCCTTAGTCTGTGCCATTCGTGTTCGAACTCTTTTGAGGCCATGAGATTGCAGTAGTAAGCTGGTCTCTCATCCAAGCAAGTGATCCCGTCCATCATCTACATATATATCTTTCGTCGCTGTTCGTCACAGCGACGAAAGATATATTGTATAACAGAACGTGATCAAAATTTTCGTCCTCATCACCGCAATAGCACACGCTAACCTCACATAACCGCATATCATACAGTTTATTCCAGAAATATCCATGTCCAGTCAGGATCTGCGAGACTTTGTAGTCCGGCTCGACCCAAGTTGCCTTGAGCCTAACCGCCACGTCAGGGAGGAATCGATGAAGTTCTATCGCCTTCTCTTCACGCAGAGTTGCAACAGTCATGAAGAGGATCCAGCAGTTGGGACTCGAGGTGGCACTGCACAAGTCCGAGAGCATGTGTTTTCATGGCCCTCGGAACGAGCCACCGCCGGTTTCCCAAATTACAATAAAAGTTTACAAGTATCTGGGACTCGTCCTCGACAGCCGATGGTATTTTGAGGAGCACTTCCGACGTCTGGTTCCCAAACGTGTTACTTATTGTTTATTTTGTGTTGCGCCTTGTGCTGTACCAAATAAATTATTTTTCTTTCTTTCTTTCTTTCAAACTGGATTAGACTGGAGCACTCAAGCGGCTTCTGTCCAACCTGGGGTGTCCAGACGCCTCCTGCTGGAGGCTCTACGCAGGCATCGTTCGGTCCATGGCCCTTTATGGAGCGCCGTCGCTGCGAAAGTGATCAGTTGCCAAGCTGAACGCATGCCAGGGAGTTTTAGCCATCCTAATGGTATAAAGACAAAGCACGGTTTCCTGCAATATACTCGCACGGTTTCCTGCAGGCCTGCTACCATGGAATGTGGAGGCAACAGTCCTTTGCACGCATATACATGATTTACACGTGGAGATGCAACCCCGGGGCGAAATTCCGCTGCCACGACAAGTCGCTGTATGGCAGACAGTTCCGGCAGGATCTCAGCGACTGCCGTTACGCAAATCCTCACCGGACATGGCAAGTACGGGAGGCTCCTGCGTCGGATTTAGGCGGAAGAAACGCCTGGTTATCACCATTGTGTGGACGGTCTGAAGGATACGGTGGAGCATACGGTAGAGATGTACATATGTGCCCCGTTTAGGCGGAACACCGCCGCGTCCTCGTGGGGGCCATCGGTGGCAACGACCTCTCGCGCCGAACCCTCTTTCTACGAAACAGTAATGCTAGCGAAGAAGGCGGCCGCATGGACGAGGGAATACCCTGGACCCTGACGCACCAGCAGCCAGGATCTCGACCCAGATTTCTAGCCACCCTGGGCTTGGAATCGCCGTCCAGCCATCCGGTAACCATCTGGACCGAACCCAAATCGTCAACAGCGTTTTTTTTTTACTCTTTTTTTTAAGGGGTTTTTGACGGCGCTTTTAGTCAGCTAAAGTCTGACATGTCCTCAAGAGTTCTGTATTCCTTTTATTAAACTTTAAATGCTTACGTACTATTTTATTTAAGTCAATAGTGTCAAAAATATTACAATAAAACTCGACCTATGAACGCAACTGAAGTAATGACAGCACGCACACAATGACACTGACATCCCGCTTGCCGCGATAGCACTAGTAACTCTTGGAAATTTGCGATAAATTGGACGTGTTTCGTAATACCAAAAATGATGAATGAAAACTTAATGTTTTTCCAATTTGTTTTCTATCATTTGTAAATTGATAATATAATCTGTGTTCCTACATTGAGAATATTGGACATATTGTTATTTTTAATATAGGAAAAGCCAAATGAAAACATGCCATTTACGTTGTAAAAAAGTGCGAATTATAATTCGCTTTAATTTCGTTTTAGGCAAGTTTTTTTTAAAAAAGAAAGATGTAGGAACCTAGATAAATATCGTCTATAACCGAATAACATCATAATATGTTGGAAATATGCTCCAATTGCAAATGAGCGTGGTATTACGTTTGTATGAAAAATTCATCTGTCGCCGTGCTCTTAAGTATTTAAAAGTTAGAAAAAAATTCCTAAGGTTTCTAGTTAATATTGATTTTACCCTGGAATTATTTTTATTTAACTAAATGACTATCTATAGAAACCTCCTTTTCAACAAAATGTAATGATTCTTAAAGAAAATATTCATAAATCGTTCAACTTCCAATGATAAGCGATAGATGGCGCTAGTAGTTACATGAACTTTAGGCATTCGTTGTAGACATTAAGTAATAGTTTATAATATTAGACATATGGATTTGTTTTGTATAAATATATCATAATTGTTAAAATGAAATATTTACTTGCAGTTAATTATTAGATAAACTCTAATGTATATTAGTTAGTCAATTGATGTTACGTACTCTGATTGGTCGGTTAGTCGACCGAGTGTTTGTGAAAGTTTGTGGTAGGGAAACATCGAGTTGGTAACTGTCATTTTGGACAGAGTCAGTCTGCTTTGAGTTGTTGAACAGAAAACATGTCCGACTTATCTGTGTATTTGTAAATGATTGTTAATAGAACAATAAGTATGAAATTGTGTTGATCAAAGTGAATAAAATATTTATACAATTTATCCTGAAGTGTTTGATTCATCACATTTCAGAAGTGGGATGGACCAGACAAAAAGGTATGTTTGAACAAATATTATAACGTTTATCGAGAAATTTTGTCTGTTGGGATGTTGCTTCAACGCCCACCAATGGTAATTTATGTATCACATAGATACATAATCGTTAATCTATCAACTATTCATATTAAAACTGTCAGCAGACAAATAATCTCGATATAACCTACAAAATTTTTAGTTAATATACATACATTTTGTGTACTATTTCTTGTATAAGCGTTTGGTCGGGGCTACACTCCGATAACGTTCATCTTAACAGATGTTTAATATGTGTTAAGCCTGCAATACACGTTGGCCGAGCTGAGACCAACGCGAGCCTTGGCGAGCCTAAGCAAATACAGGCAAATTGACACACGGCAAGCGCCTCTACACGTTCGGCAAGCGCCTCTCTACACGTTCGGCAAGCTTGAACCAATGCAAATGGCCAATAAGACGAGTTTTGAGGAGACGCCCACATTTAGGGCCCTGTCAGTTGTTATTGTGCATTTAAACAATATGGACGACGGAGAAGTCATCGCGGCTGCTGCTATTTATTTAATAAGCGCTTTTAATTATTATTATTAAACGGAAAAGTATGAAAAGAACCGAAAACTTCATGTTTGTTTTTTTCAAATGCGTACTTTTTTTTTTAATTAATATAAACTAGATGACGCAATCTGATGGTGAGGCGCACTAGTTTATGAGGCCTATGTCCAACAGTGGACAGCAATTCTTATAGCGCCTAAATAGTGATACTTGGGGGAGGCTTATGTCCAACAGTGGACACAAGTAATTATAGCGAGGGGAGACTTATGTCCAACAGTGGACATCAGTCATTATAACGCCTAAATGGCGATACTTGGGGGAGGCTTATGTCCAACAGTGGGCATCAGTCATTATAACGCCTAAACGGTGATATTTGATGGAGGGTTATGTCCAACAGTGGGCATCGATCATTATAGCGCCTAAATGGCGACACTTGGGGAGTCTTATACCCAACAGTGGGAATAGGTCATTATCGCGAGGAGGCATATGTCCAACAGTGGGCATCAATTATTATAACGCCTAGATGGTGACACTAGGGGAGACTTATGCCCAACAGTGGGCATAGGCCATTATCGCGAGAGGAGGCATAAATGTCCAACAGTGGGCATCAATTATTATAACGCCTAGGTGGTGACACTTGGTGGAGGATTATGCCCAACAGTGGGCATAGGCCATTATCGCGGGAGGAGGCCTATGTCCAACAGTGGGCATCAATTTTTATAACGCCTAGGTGGTGACACTTGGGGAAGGCTTATGTCCAACAGTTGGCAGGGGTCATTATAGCTAGGGGGAGGCCTATGTCCAACAGTGGACAGCAGTCATTAAAGCCCTAAATGGCGATACTTGGGAGAGGCTTGTGTCCAACAGTGGGCACCGATCATTATGGTGACACTTGGGGGAGGCTTGAGGGAGTTCGATTCTGATCAAGCTGACGACAGTGAAATCGAGATTTTGGCTGAGGAATATTATTATTATTATGTGTATAGTGGGCGAAAATGTACCACTCGTACATTTTCGCCCACTATAATATTTCAATTTCAAGAAAACTTGTTTTTTTTTTTAATTTTTCATGAAATTAACCGAAACAATGAATAAAACATTCAAAAGATTTCTATTTTGTTCCCAAACGATTTTTTCCGCAAAATTTCAATGCAACATGTGAAAAAAACAACAATTTGTTTTTTTTTTCATTGAAAGAAACAATTGTTTCTTTATGAGGTCTATACACGTTGGCGCACATTTGCGAGCGCCTTTGATTTGTGCAGAAAAACCGACACCGCTCCGAAGTGAGGCAAGTGATCGCGAGTGGCTGCGAGTCGTGACAAGCTACTTCAAATGAGGTCTATACACATTGGCACACATTTGCTTTGATTGGCGCAAGTCTACTCAACCAACTAGGCGAGCGACACCGAGCGATGGCAAGACAAGGCAAATATACTGTCTACATATTGGTATTGGCCTTCACTCGGCAACGCTCGGCCAACGTGTATTGCAGGCTAGATAAACAAATTGAGAGAGAGAGCCAGAGCTACACTCTGGTAGCGTTTTGATTTCTTTATTTTACTACCCACATCGACAATATATAATGCATTACGATCACGCATTATCTAAATATGACACATTATATAATAACACATGAAATATTCAGGGTAATTGTTAATACATCGTAGCGCTGATTTTTTTCTAATGATAAAGTATCGTATTGATTTTAAATATGTATTTTATATCGAGACATGATTATGAGTGAACGATGTATGTTCATTGAATTATGTTAGGGGGTGAACTAAGTATGTTCATCGGATTATGTTAGGGGGTGAACTATGTATGTTCATCGGATTATGTTAGGGGATGGACTATGTATGTTCATCGGATCATGTTAGGGGATGGACTATGTACGTTCATCGGATTATGTTAAGGGTGGACTATGTATGTTCATCAGATTATGTTAGGGGGTGAACTATGACCTGTTCACCAGTGTACTAGTGTGATTTTAGACAAGAGGTTATGTGTGCCTAAATTGAAGCTAAGTAAGCTCGAGATATTTTTTCTTACCAAAGTGTGCAAGTGTTACTTTAAGCCAAAAAGTTGTGCCTAAATTGAAGCTAAATGAGCTCGAAATATTTTTTTTTCTTTTTCCCATGTGTGCTAGTGTTACTTCAGACAAGAGGTTATGTGTGCCTTAATTGAAGCTAAATGAGCTCGAGATATATATTTTTTTCTTTTTCCCATGTGCGCTAGTGTTACTTCAGACAAGAGGTTATGTGTGCCTAAATTGAAGCTAAGTGAGCTCGAGATTTATTTTTTTTAGCCAAGTGTGCCAAGTATTTTAGACCAGTATCATACTCGCCCAAATTTCTCACTGATGGTGACAGGCTCGTGTATTGAATCATTCGATTCCCTTCAAATGTGTGAACTGAGTGGTGCTGATATGCGCGTCATGTTCGTTATCGAACGTTGACAGTTAAGCCTAAACACCTCTTAAATGCTGGTGATTCATTTTAGTTTCTATTGGGTTACTTTTACTTTATTTAATTTCATCGAATTCGTATAATGTAAAATTTACCTATTTCCCATAGCGATAATTGTCATTGTTGTCTCGGATTACTTTGTGTGGTACGATAATCTCCCTTTCGTTTCGACGTATAGTTGTAAAAACATGTTGTAGCCCTTATGAGTATGTCACAATAATGATAAATGATATATAATGAATGATAAGTGATAAATGATGAGTGATAAGTGATAAGTGATAAGTGATAAGTGATCAGTGGTCAGTGGTCAGTGATCAGTGGTCAGTGGTCAGTGATCAGTGGTCAGTGATAAGTGATAAGTGATAAGTGATAAGTGATAAGTGATAAGTGATGAGTGATGAGTGATGAGTGATGAGTGATGAGTGATGAGTGATGAGTGATGAGTGATAAGTGATAAGTGATAAGTGATAAGTGATAAGTGATAAGTGATAAGTGATAAGTGATAAGTGATAAGTGATAAGTGATAAGTGATAAGTGATAAGTGATAAGTGATCAGTGATCAGTGATCAGTGATCAGTGATCAGTGATCAGTGATCAGTGATCAGTGATCAGTGATCAGTGATCAGTGATCAGTGATCAGTGATCAGTGATCAGTGATCAGTGATCAGTGATCAGTGATCAGTGATCAGTGATCAGTCACGGACAGACACGCCTCAAATGTCCGCTTTGTTTGCATTTGCTACAAACAAAATGCTTATAGCGGCACTCCTCCTTGCTGTGTCCGCGCCAGCCGCACGCCGTGCAGCCCCCGGCGCCCTTCTCGGTGTCCCGCGCCGCACGCCCGTGGCTAGTTCGTTGGTCCGCTGCATGGTCCGCAAACTGACCGCGCCCACGTTTTGCCCGCAATGTGTTCACGATTGCCGATGCCTCCGCCGTCGTTTTCTGTTCCACGACTGCCGCATCCCGCTCGGCCGCCTCCAGCCCAACCGCCAACTTGACTGCTCCTGAGTACGTCAGATTATCTTCCGCAAACAACCTTTGTCTGATGACGTCACTCTTCACTCCGCATACGAACTGGTCACGCAAATTCTCCTCCAAATTTGCACCAAACTCACACGTTTTCGAGAGTTTCTTTAACTCGGTCAGATATTGTGTTACACTTTCATCGTCTCTCTGTCTTCTTTGTCTGAACCGATACCGTTCCGCCATGACCGCACTACTGTGCCGCAGGTTTCGGTTGTAGGTGGTTTTTCAAAATTGTAACGGCCTCTTCGTACGTTATATCCACTGGTTTTCTTGGATTGCACAGCGTGCTCAGCAATTCGTAAGTCTCGTCACCCACGCCCGTGATCAGCATAGGCAGCCACATGTCCTTCTCGACCTTATTGACCTTGAAGAACATCTGCAACCGCTCCTCGTACAAAGTCCAGTTGCCTGACTTCACATCATATTCGCGAATCTTTCCGACTTTGCCGACCGACATTTTCTTCGTATAATTGCCGACGCACTTCGATGATTATTATAACGCAAAAAATAGTGATCCTCGTCGCCACTGAAGTGTCGGGAATAATAAATGAAAGGACGTCAACTTGTAGCGAGCGTATATTGCGAACTGGGGGGGTTACAATGATGTAGGCTTATTTATACGTCATCTTACTTACTAATATTCTTATGTGGGTAAACCCAAATATATTACTTTAAAAAAAAGTGGCTGTGACATACGGACGGACAGACAGACAGACAGACATGACGAATCTATAAGGGTTCCGTTTTTTGCCATTTGGCTACGGAACCCTAAAAATGGTCTTAGTATCGAACACACACAGTATTAGAGTTGCGATAATCTGCCCTTTTAAACTTTATTCGCAATAACATGAAACATTTAAAGAAACCGTTTTTTACTGTCCGTCCGACCGATTTTTAGTTTTATTCCGTAGACATAAGGATGGCATTTAATGCAAAAAAATTGGTTACAATATAAACTGTTTAATGCAGCCGCCATTTGTCAAGCCACTAACGCAATAAAAGTCAAAATCAGTTTGCACAGACAATTTATTGATGTGAATTCATCCAGCCCACAGTAAAAACTGTTTATTTAAATATCTAATGTGGTTGCTATTGGAGTATACTTGGCTCACATCTTATCAGCAGCTAAAACTAACTTAAATAACTAATAAATAAAAGTTATTTCAACCATTTTTCGTTATTTTTAACCTATCGCGAAAAAGTAGAGACCCCTCAAACCCCAAGCGAACGCCGGCTTCGCGCGTGATTTCGCGCCATTCGGTTAAACATTAAGATTATTAAAAGTCCGCATAGATTATTAAAATTTTGACCGTGTTCTTTATTGGGTATGTACCTAAGAATGTAAATAAGAAATTCTTCGAGTATAATGTAAATTTCGAAAATAAGCAACCTTTCCATTTTTCCGTATTTATACCTATTTAAATGCTCAAGATAAAGAAAGAGTACCTATTTTGTTTTGCTTCTGTAATTCTAATTACTTGTTCATCTTCTTTCAGACTTTAGAACAAGTGTTCAGCTCTTTTCCACACCACCCATGAGGTAGAGCTGCAGGCGCGTTTTTTTATAGTGGTCTCCCCGGGGTTTAGGCCTAGTCCACTTTCATATATTAATCTTTCAATCGTGTCAATTTGGAGACACAATAGAAAGACCAGGAATGTTAGGAAGCTCCATAACCGTAACCGAAACTATCGGATATCCGATATAAAATAATATCCATAACCGTAACCGAATCCGAAATAAAAGTTGCGGATAATATCGGATAGGGGCGGAGCCTAATTGCGACACGTCATGACAGGTTGTTTTGTTGATCGGCCGGGTAGCGGTCGACACGCGCGCATTGTTTATTGTCTTCTGTTGTTCCTACCAAATAAAACCATTTTATTAGCTATTTATATTTTACTTCTGAAATTTCTTAAAAATCTAATATCCGTAACTGAAATTATCCGAAACTAACGAATAATCCGCAATTATTTCATATCCGTATCCTGTATAATAATCATTTCTATATCCGTATCCAATCCGTATTCGAAAAAAAACAATGACAGCGCGAACGGCGCGTTTGCTTGGGGTTTAATGAATTATTCAGATTTCAATGGTTTTCTTTTTTACACTATGTTATATTTTTTCTCAAAAATATTTTAAAAAGTTACAATTTGGACACCACCGACACTAAGTACAACACAGGTCACGGCAGGTCATAGCGGGCATAAGGCGCCAGCACAAAAAGCTGGGTCAAATGCAAATTAACCTCTCAGTCGGCTGGATGGCCCGGTGACTATGTATTTTTGCTGACATGATAAGCTTATAGCTTTATGATTTTTCATGGTACAGCTATAACATTTTGTACATAACAACTTTTTTATTTAATTTTTTTTTCTTTTTAGGGTTCCGTACCCCAAAAGGACAAAACGGAACCCTTATAGGATTACCTTGTTGTCCGTCCGTCTGTCTGTCTGTCTGTCAAGACCCTTTATGCCGAGAACGCGTGGACGTATCGAGTTGAAATTAAAAACGTATACTCAAGTCTGCAGTCCCTTCAAGCTGTGAAAAAAATGAAACTTCTAAGTTAACGAATAAAAAGATACGGCCGTTTATGTCGCAAAAAAACGTATATTTTGATACCCTCAAAGATCGAAATACATAGGGTACTTTCCCGTTAACCCAGAATCCTGAAATTTGGCACAAAGTAATGTCTTATAGCACAGGTATAGGAAAAAATCTGAAAACAGTAAATTTGTTATTACCTAGGTCACAAAAAAAAGTGCAGTTCGGAAAAATTTTCGAGACTTCATTAGGTAATTGTATTTTGCACGGAACCCTCAGTGCGCGAGTCCGACTCGCACTTTCCTGCAAGGTTGTTAGTGTTTTACAAATAACCCTGCAGATGAAAATACATTGTTTATCACACAGATTCTATATAGAAAGACATAGATAATGCAAGTATCACGATCTGTATGAAAACCAAGCGTGCAATTTTTTGACTACCTATTATGTACTTAATACTAATGTTTTGTTTTGCGCAAATTTGGTATTACCAGGTATTACAGTTGCCATCACGGATCTTGAACACTTGCGCAGAAATCAAATATTCGGTCTCTTTAGTGGTGCAAAGTGCGACGCGGGGGCAGAGTGGGGATCGCTTTGCGCATTCCATACATTGGCGAGCCAATCGTCTTCGTTGTTAGATACATGCAGCAAACGCAGGGAACGAATCACGAATGACGTCTATGACACGATGGCGCGGCGACCCAATCAATGACACTCCCCGCCTCCGCGTCTCACTTCGTACCACTAAAGAGACCGAATATTAAAATTTGACTTCTGCGCAACCTGAAGCCAGCGCTCAAGATTCATGCCGGTATCTGTACGATTTTTGTACGTAAGCTAGGCGTGCGAAGTAGTTGATCTTACGTTATAAATGTCTATCTATATCTGTGGTTTATCACATACAATCATCTAATAAACAACTTAATAACTATAATTACAGTAAATTAAAAAATAAATAAATAATAAAACCCTAAGCTATAAAATACACTAACTAAAATATGGCGTCAAAAAACTCTTCCACATCGCTGTCGACTGGTAATGTGCCCAAAAGACTGGCGGCATTATCACGCTGTATGGCAATGCTTATCCTCTGTCCAAGGTAAAAGCCAGCCTTTGGGTCACACGAAGTGTCAACTAGACGTTTCGACAGATCTTTAAACAACTTGTGAGCACTCGGACCCCACGATCCGAGAGTATAGTTATTTTTTTTTTTTTTTTTTTTTTCGATGGGAAAAATCATCTTATGACAACCCCCGCTCTTGGGCGGAGCGGGAGATAGTGTCAGAATCTTACTGACTAAAAAACCCATCCCGTTCCTTCAAGCCTTCATACCGGGGCTCGAGCGCCCTTTCGGATAACCCTGGCCCCGGTAGGCTTCGACCCGGCTGGGCCCCTGCTGTTGCTGACAACTCCTTGAGGCGCGCGGGAACAGCGCGCGCCGTCGACGACTTGGGCTTGGTCCGGACAGTTACCGGACGGCCGGACAGCGAGCTACCCATTGCTCACTGTCCGCAAGCCCTTGAGAACCCCTAGAACTTGAGAGGGCGGCTAAAGAGTCGCTGGACCTGATAGCGGCGTGGGCCGAGCGGAACCGTCTGGAGTTCTCCCCACCAAAGTCAGCAATGATGACGATGAGGGGAAAGCTCCAGCGGCCTCCCACGGTAAAGCTCGCCGGGGATCCGGTCAGGAGCGTCACCTCGACGACGGTGCTGGGCGTGGTACTCGATTCAGGTCTGTCCTTTGCGCAGCATGCGGTATCGATAGGGGAGCGAGCAGCCAAATGCTTTGGGAAGATGTCGCGGGTGTCGGCATCGTCCTGGGGCATTCGATATCCCGGTCTGCGGATCCTCTATAAGGGCACGTTCGTTGCCACGGTTACGTATGCTGCTGCTTGTTGGTACCAAAGAGCCACACTCCGCGTTGTTCGCAGCGCGCTGCTCAGGTGCCAGAGACCAAGCCTGATTCTGCTGACGAAGGCGTACAGGTCTACCAGTACGGCTGCGCTGGCAGTCTTGGGTGGTGTTCTGCCGGCTGACCTGGAGGTGATCCGTACTGGGCGATATGATGAGGAGCGCCAAGCCGCGGCTGAGGCGCAGGTGGAGCCGATTGTGAGGAGGCGGGAGTTGGCCAAACGAAGACAGGTGATATGGAGCGAGACGATGGATGCTTGGCAAAGGAGATGGATGAATGAGGAGAAAGGACGGGAACTATACCGTTTCTTCCCGGACGTGGCAGTCAGACTTAAGTGTAACTGGGTCGTCCCTGACTACCAGGTCTCCCAGATTCTCGTGGGGCACGGATGTTTCAGGAAAAGACTGTTCGATATGAAGTTATGTGAGGTCAGTATATGTTATTGCGGTATGGAAGATGAGGACCTACACCATGCGCTGTGGGTCTGTCCCCTGTATGCAGAGGCCAGGCGAAAGATGATGGATGGGATTCGGCGCTTGGAGGCCGGTCCGATCTATTACGGCGATCTTGTGAGCTCACCGGCGAACTTCGAGAGGCTGCGGGATTTCGCGCACGCGTGGCACACCGCCCGGAGCAAGATGGAGCGTGAGGAGAATTTTCATGAGAGTACGTAAGTCCATACCATCAAGGCGCAACAGGCGACGAGTACCATCACCATTTATTTGTAGTGTGTTGTTGTTGTGCAAGCCCATTAGGGAGAATGCCACAGGGACACATGACGGCTAATTTGTAAGGGATCAAGAAGCGCCTGCAGACACGAAAAAAAGATGGCCAAGGGAGCTATGTCCGCAGCCGCCCCACGATTCGGCCCGTATAACAGTTGTTAGTTGGTCGGGCCATGGGAAGGTGGAGGGAGTGTCCGCAAGCCCGCGCCTACGGTGGCCGGAAATCGGGATCGGAATCCCGGCGGCGGCGAGAGCGCCGTTGCCTGATGCGGTCGGCCTCCTCCTTAGCGAGCATTACTGCTTCGCAGAAGTCGGCGACCGCCTGCCACTCCTTCTCGCTCCGGACCATGGCCTCGACCAAGGCCCGGCGCGAGAGGTCTCCGCCGCCGATCACCCCCACGAGGGCACGGCGATGCTCCGCCCAAGCAGGGCACACCGCGATTGTGTGCTCCACCGTGTCCTCCGGGCGTTCCGCACAGTGGCGACACCCGGGCGTCACTTCCGCTTTAATTCGGAACAGGAACCTCCCGAACTTACCATTTCCGGTGAGGACCTGTGTCATGCGGAAGGTAAGGACGCCGTGAGGTCTTTCCAGCCACGCCTCAAAGAGGGGACTTATCGCCATAATTGTGGCGTGCCCATGACGAGGTTGCGATAGTCGCTGACGCCATTCCACCATGAGATCCCGCCGGAGCTCTGTCCGCCATGCCGTGACCTGTCGCGGCAGAGGACTTTCACCCCGGCGTTGCATCTCCACGCGCATGTCGTGCATGTGTGCAAGGACTGTTCCCTCCAGATCCCACGGTGGTAGGCCAGCCAGAAGGCTCGCCGCTTCGCAGGAAATCGTGCGGTATCCCCGCACCATCCGAATTGCCATGACCCTCTGGCAGGCGTTCAGAATGGCCGCCGGTCGCTTTCGCAGCGACGGCGCCCACACCGGCGCCCCGTAGAGGGCCATGGACCGAACGATCCCCGCGTAGAGCCTCCGGCAGGAGGCGTCTGGACCCCCAAGGTTGGGCAGGAGCCGCTTGAGAGCGGCCCCAGTCCGGTTGAGTTTGGGAGCCAGACGTCGGAAATGCTCCTCGAAATTCCATCGGCTGTCGAGGATGAGTCCCAGGTACCTCATCGATGTCCCGACGCCGATGCGAACTCCTCCTACCGTTAGTTGGGAACCCGACGGTGGCGCGTTCCGACGGCCGCGACCGTGAAAACACATGGCCTCGGATTTGCGCAGCGCCACCTCGAGTCCCAACTCCTGGATCCTACCAACGACTATCGCAACCCCGCGTGTCACTAAAGCGACCGCCGCCCGGTATGACTCTCCCTGCGCTAGAACCAGCGTGTCGTCTGCGTAGCAGACCACGCTGACCCCGTCAGGGAGGTCACCCCGCAGCACGTAATCGTACCCGATGTTCCACAAGGGTGGCCCTAGTACCGACCTCTGCGGAACACCGCACGACATCTCCCGACGTTTCCAGTCTCCCTGGTGACCGGGGTATAGAATAGAATAGAATAGAATAGAATAGCATTTATTCGGCACAAGCAACACAATATAGCACAACATAAAAGAGTAATAAAAAAAAGAGTATTACAAACATACAGTACAGTTGCAGTGACTGTGCCTGAACCGAAAGGGTCACCAACTCAGCAATTGCTGGGCGTCAGACACCCAGCGCTGATTTTCAGTTGGCACCCCGCAGTGACACACGGATGGTAAATAAAATATACTTAAACAAATAAATATAACCTATACTTAAAATAAATAAATAAATATTGATAGCTAGTGTATTTGTGTGATAATATTATTATAATAGGTACGTAACTAAATATTATATAAAATATGCCATGGTAGTTACAAAACAATTTTCTCACTATACCCACAATATTTCAAAAAAATATAGTGTAAAAAAAAATATAGTGCATCGCGCGATGCGACGGTTGACTTGATGACGCATAAATCAAGACAGACATCGCTGCACCGGCTCGGCAACTAGCCGCTATCTTGGTCTAAGACAAATTTATACAAATATTACCGAAAATAATTTAGGCTTTCAGAAAAAAAAGTTTGTTTAGATTGCTAAGGCTTAGAATTACAAAATTGAAAAGGAGTAGAAATGGAAACAAAACGAAAGTGGAGTAAATACTATGTAGTTCCTGACGACACAGATGCAACGCGCTCGTGAAATACAGACTGTCTACTTTGATTATATAAATCAAAGACTACCAACAAACACCCTTATTACCTGGAATTTGGAACAAAACATAATGGTAAGTTTTGTATAACACGACCAAAAGATCAAGATTAAAATTGAAAATTAGAGAATGCATACTTAAAATTGGTGATTGATTAGATTAATGATAACTTTAATAAAAATAATTCAAAATAAATAGATATGTAATTATTGAATTATATAAATGATTTATCAATATTAACATCATTAAATTCGATTTGTGAACTCAAAATAAAATTCTTAAGACTAGCCCTAAACGTATTTATATTTTTCAGGTCCCTAATTGGTGGGGGAATATTATTCCAGCATTTAGAAGCCATGTACCGAAAACTACCTCTGAAGGCTGCAGTACGGTGATGCAGAGTAGACAGTTGCTGAGCACACCGCCTGGCCTTGCGCTCCCGGTGACTATTTATCCATGCAAGTTTTGAGTACAGGAATGACGGACATTTATTTTTAATGACACCAAAAAGGAGACAAGCTAAGTGTAACTTCCGACGCGACTTCATTTTTAAAATATTATGCTTGTTTAGAAAAGGTGTAATGTGACTCCTCGGTGGTACGTTGAAGCAAAAGCGCGCGCAAGCATTTTGAACCCGTTGAATAAGTCTTACAGTACGTGCCAGAAGTCTAGGTCCCACGACGGTATCTGCGTAATTTAATTTCGAAAGAACCAGACTTTCAACCAGCTGAACACGCAGTTCTTCACTTAGATAGGGGCGCATCTTGTACAATACCTTCAGACGGTAGAAACAGTTTTTCACATTGTTTGCAATGTGAGCCTCATAGCGCAATTCTTGGTCCATGATCAAACCCAGATTTCTCGCCTCATAGACGCGATCAATACATTGGCCCATTACTATCACTTTTGCATGACTATAGTTTATTTTATTTAGTTGACTCTTAGAACCGAAAAGCATAAATTTAGTTTTAGCCGGGTTTAGTAATAGGGAGTTTTGTTTCGACCAGTCCACGATCCGGTTTAGATCTTCATTTAATGATTTTACTGCAGACTCATAGTCTTCGGGTTTAAAAGAAATATATAATTGAATGTCATCCGCATAAATATGAAATTTAGAATTTTTTATAACATTTACAATATCAGCACTATACAAAATAAACAAAGGAGGTCCCAATATTGATCCCTGTGGAACACCCTTCACGACTGGAGTCATGTCTGAAAAAATACTCGATCCATTTGCATCCTTTATTTCTACCAGCTGTTTACGGTTGTTTAGATAGCTTCTGAACCATGCAACCGCAGCCTCGTCAAAACCATAATATATCATCTTAGCGAGCAAAAGAGACAAATTAATCGCATCAAACGCTCGGGAAAAGTCTAGTAGTAGAACCAACAGAGTACATTCTTCTTCATCTTGAGCCGATAATATATGATAATATATACTTATTATTTTAAATGTTTGTCCTGTATTTTTGTTTATTTGGTGTACAATAAAGATTATAATAAATAAATAATATATTGTCGGTAACATCTAACAGAGCCGTTGCAGTGCTGCGACCCTTCCTAAAACCTGATTGCGTCTCCGGTAGAATGTTATTTTGCTCAAGATATGTACTCAGTTGGGAATTCACTACCCTTTCCAACACTTTTGACAAGAAGGGTAAAATGCTTATCGGCCTTAAATCCTTAACAGTGCTTGGGTTTGCCACCTTTGGAATCGGACGGACCACGGCAATTTTCCACAGGTCCGGGAAGCTCGATGTAGAAATGGAACAGTTAACAATAGAGGTCAGGATATCTAAAGTTTGAGGGAGAGTCAGAGAAAACATGTCAAGCGTAATGTGGTCAAAACCTTCTGCATTAGATTTAATTTTTGATACAATTTTGATAATGTCAGATTGATCTACAAAATTAATAGAGAAAACAGCCTCATTAAATCTGTGAGTCTCATAGAAATTTAAACATGATTTTGGTGTCATACTATCACCTGGAACATTCAAGAAATGTGAATTAATTTCGTTAGGGTCATTGATATGAGAGGGTAATTCCGATACAGTTTTAAAATGTAACAAGGTTGATTTTAGATTTTTCCACAGAATTTTGGGTTGATGTATTTTACTATTAATGTTGTGTTTAAAATAAGCCACTTTTTCGTAGTATAAAGACTTGTTTACTAGACCTTTTAACTCCTTATAATACGATAGTTTACTCTCTGAAACTGATCTTTTACACCGTATGTGCGCCTGATTTCGCAGACGCATCATAAACTTGATATTATCTGTAATCCATGGATACGACCTATCCCTAATTACCCGAGTCTCACATGGAGCATATTTATCAAAAAGTATGTTGATGTTATAATTGAGTTGTGCCACCATAGCGTTCACGTCACCCGATGCGAGCCAATCCATTGAGCCCATGTCCTCGTTAAACTTGTCTAATGGGATAGCTTTTAGGTTTCTATGAGTTACAACAATTGGCGGTATTTTTTCTTTTTTAAAATGAAAAACAGCAGTAATGAAAGCATGTGCACTAAGCGCACTAATCCAGTCCACCTCAATGGCGCGCGCAATCGCATCCGTGCACACCAGGTCAATAAGACTCTCGCTAGTGGCAGTAAAGTGAGTGGCTGATGTCACTAGTTGACTTAAATCGAGACTTTGAAGGAACATATTTAATTTGTTTGTTTTGGGGTCAGTTTGATTCAAACAATTTATATTGAAATCACCAAGTAGAATGGTGTGTTTGCAAAACGTTGAATTTATAGAACAGGTCAGGGCATCCAAAAACAATTCAACATCCATCCATGGCGGTCTGTACGCAGTTCCGATAGCGATTTTGACACCATGAGTACTAAGAATAAGCCACATTTGTTCAACAGCCACGTGAAGAGGGTCAACCGGGTGCGCATGGGCATGCACCCTAATACCGCGTTTGATGTAAAATACGACGCCGCCGCCGCGGGCACTGCGCACGCTCATCGGTCGCGGAACGTGCCGCAACCGGTACCCGGTAGATAATATACCTGTCCGACAGGTAGGCCTCGACTACTCGACAGAGGTATTCGGGCACCCGGTGGTACCGGAGTGCCCTCCGGATCGTACTCCAGGGCAGGGAATTGAAAGCGTTGGCAATGTCCAAGGACACTGCCACGACACACCTACCCTGGGACACCGCATCCCCCGTCGTGAGGGCTCGCACGCGCATGATGGCGTCCACCGTCGAACGCATCCTGCGAAAGCCGAACTGTCCGTCCGAAAGGTCCGGCCCCACCCGTGAGAGGCGCGCGACGAGGTGGCTCGCAATCACTCTTTCAAAGAGCTTGCCCACCTCGTCGAGCAGCACAATGGGCCGGTACGCAGACGGAGAGTCCGCAGGGCGCCCTGGCTTCGCGATGAGGACCAGTTTCCCCGTTTTCCAGCGAAGTGGGAACTGGCCCCTCTCCAAGCATGCGCTGAAGAGCCCTCTCAGTCGAGGCCCGAGAGCCTCCATGGCCAGGACCCAGGCTTTCCCAGGCAAGCCATCAGGTCCTGGGGCGGCGTTCTTGGCACTAAGCCTTTGCACCGCCACTCTCATCTCTACCTCGGTCACCTCTGGAGCATTGTCGTCGTCGTCGCTATTGCGGTCCGCGTCAGACACCGCTGGCGGAGGCTGAGCCATGGGCGGGGGGAAGTGTTCCCCTCGCGCAGGGAACATAGCGCTTACCACACCCTCCACGAGTTGGGGCTGGAGACTCTGAGTCAGCGGGGGAGCCCAGGGGCGCAGTTTCTCCCGTACCAATTTATACGGGCGCCCCCACGGGTCCGCGTTCAGAGACCCCAGCCACACGTCGCGGGCCTCGAGTTTGGCCCGCTTAATCTCCGCTCGGAGGGTGCGTTTTGCCTCTCTGTAACCCTCGTATAGCTCCGCCTCTCTAGCCTCCGCATCCGGCGGGCGGATGCGGCGCCTGCAGTATCTGGCGTACCGGCGTCGCGCGTGATTGCACGTGTTGCGCAGTGCAGCGATCTCCGGCGACCACCAGTACACCTGGCGCTTAGCACGTCCTCTCCTGACTCATTCAAGCCAATTAAATCTGCAGGGGATGACGATGTCTTCCCAGCTCTTCTGCAGCAAGGGAAGACTATACTCATCCCTATTTTAATCAAAATCTTCAGAGCAAGCTTTGCCTGGGGATATATACCAGAGAAATGGACTATGGTTAAAGTCTGTTTTATCCCAAAGGCCGGTAAGAAGGACTACTCTCAACCAAAGTCCTTCAGACCAATAAGCCTTACCTCCTTCCTACTCAAGAGTATGGAAAAGGTTATTGACGAATGCATCAGGGATGGACCATTAAGGGATAACCCTCTGCATCCGAAGCAACACGCTTACCAAAAAGGAAAATCTACAGAAACTGCTCTGTTAGAACAGACAGGATCGAAAGGGCTTTGGAAGATAAACAGATAGCCCTATGTGCTTTCCTTGATATTGAAGGAGCTTTCGACAACGTCACCATAGACGCCCTTTCCAAGGGAATGAAGGCGAAAGGGATTGACGAAACAACTACTCGTTGGATCGAATTCATGCTCCTCAACAGAACTATCAGTGTTACCTTACACGGAACTACAAAGAGCTTCAAAACAACTAAAGGGTGCCCACAAGGAGGCGTTTTATCGTCACTTCTATGGCTACTCGTTGTTGACCAATTGCTGGTTGAAGCCTCTACAAGAGACTTAGATGTACATAGCTATGCTGACGATGTGGTGGCTTGTGTTGTCGGCCCCTGTCACAGCACGGTATCATCTATACTACAAAGATCTCTGAACATTATTAACACATGGTGCACAGAAAACAATTTATCGGTTAACCCGAGTAAAACAACAATAGTCCCCTTTACTAGGAAGCGTAAGTTGGACAAACTTGTAACGCCCACTGTAAAGGGGACTCTCATACCATTCTCCAGCGAAGTCAAGTACCTGGGCGTAACTATCGACCAGAGACTGACCTGGAACACTCACATTAACAATGTGATCCAAAAGGCTAAAATAGCTTTAGGAATATGCTGTCGCTTAGCAGGGAAGAAATGGGGCTTAAACCCTAAAATCGCCCTGTGGTTGTACACCGCCATAGTCAGGCCGATAATAACGTATGCCTGCGTAGTATGATGGAGGAAAACAACTCAAGTGACAGTCATTAACAAACTTAATGGTTTGCAGAGACTTGCATGCCTCATATCAACAGGGGCCATGTCCACAACCCCAGGAGCTGCTCTAAATACCCTGCTCAACCTACCGCCACTTCATCTATTCATTGCGAAGGAGGCGAAGGCAAGCATGTACAGAACAAACAGCACTGGCAAAGCAAACTGGCGCTCTCAAGCACTGAGATCGCTACACGAATCAGTACTTGAACACGATCAACTAGCTATGACAACAGACGTCATGCTTCCACAGTGTAATTTCACAAGGAATTACACAGTGGAACTGCCGAGCAGAGAGGATTGGTCAAACAACCTCATCACTTGCAAGGCTGGAAGCCTGATCTGGTTTACAGACGGGTCCAAAATGGGTGAGAATGTAGGATGTGGAATATTTGGCATTAGCCCGAAATTCAGCAAAAGCTTGAATCTGGGTAAACATGCTACCATATTCCAAGCGGAGGTATACGCCATTATAGAATGTGTGGAGGCCAACCGTCAACGAAACTACATAAATCAATTAATTCTGATTTACTCAGATAGCCAGGCAGCTCTTAACGCCTTGAACTCGAATACTTTAAATTCGAAACTGGTAAAAGACTGCGTTAACAAACTGAATGACCTGGGGCAAAGGAATAAAGTTATTCTGAGATGGGTACCAGGTCATTCTGGAATCAACGGCAACGAAAAAGCCGATGAACTTGCACGGGCTGGGGCTCAAGGTCATCAGATAGGTCCAGAACCCTTCTGTGGTATCTCAAAGAACCAGGCCATGCAGACCCTTAAGGGCAACTTATTTGGCGATTCAAAAAAGCACTGGTTGGTACAACCAGGTCTGCTACACGCCAAATCTCTCATAGAAGGCTACTCACAAAAACGAACTGCCGAGCTTCTTGAGCTTAGCAGGACGAACATCTGTGCGATAGCCCGCGCCTTAACCGGCCACTGCAAACTAAACAGGCACCAATTTCACATGAAACTGAGTGACACTGATGTTTGCCGGTACTGCAATCAGGAGAGGGAGACGCCTAAGCACCTCTTGTGTGAATGCGGGCCCCTTGTCCACAAACGCAGTGTCCATCTGGGCCGACACATTATTCGCCCGGAGGAAATTAAAACTCTAAAAGCTAGGAGTATTCTAAATTTCTTGGAAGCCTCCGGGCTAAAAGAGTTACTCTAACAAGGTGGCGAGTCACAATAGATCTTTTAGGTCGCAGTGACTACATCCCCTACACTATGGGTGATGCATAGCCCATTATCTTCTAAATAATAATAATAATAGCACGTCCTGGACGGACTCGGGGCATTGCCGCATCGCAAATTTGCGACATGGCCTCCCGGAACCACTCCGTCTCGACGTCGATGTCGACAGGCCTGTCCGGTGCTTGCACCCAGGCCTGTACCGTCGCGGCTTCCAGGAGGAGCTCCCGGTCCATCTGCTTAAGCGCCCACCGCGGATCGCAAGGGCTCTGTCGGACCGGCGCGGCCGAGGTTTCGGCGGAGACGTCCAACCGGATGTACCGGTGGTCGGAGTACGTCTCCACCTCCTCCATAACGCGCCAGTTAACGACACGCGGCGACAGAGCGGGGCTGGCGAACGAAAGGTCCACCACTGATTCACCCCGCCTCCGCACCAACGTGGGGACAGAACCCCGATTCAGAACGACCAGGCCCAGCTCCAAGGCCCAGTCCTCCACCATCCGACTCCGTAGGTTCGTATGCCGGGAACCCCAAGCCGTGTTCCAGGCGTTGAAGTCCCCGCAGACGACCACGGGGAGGGTACCAAACCCAGCGACGACGGCACTTAGCTCCATAAGGGAGACATGGAGTTCGTCGGGAGATCTGGACGGGGACAGGTAGACGCCTACCACTGCAATGTCCCCGACCCGTGCTGCCAGGCAACCCCGTCCCCTCGTGACAGCCTCGAGGGGCGGGGTACCGGCGGCGGCCGACGAAATTAACGTCACCGAGCCGTCCAGGTCCTGAACCCAGCGGGGCTGGACGTAGTACGGCTCGGAGACGACGGCGATATTGATCGACCACTGCGCCATGCTCTGGAGCAACAGATCCTGAGCGGGGGCGCAGTGGTTGATGTTCGCCTGGAGGAGACGTAATGGTGTCGTTATTGACATTCCATTACAGTCTCCTCCTGAGCCCCCTGTGAGGGCACTGCCGCGGCGGGAGCGGCGGCGATAGCGGCGGCAGCCAAGGTGGTGGCTGCGGCGGTGAGGACGTCAGGGTGGATGGGCCTGACCTTGCCCGGTGGTCGGCCGACTTGCCTGCAGCCGCACATGCGTAGCAGTGCGGCTTTGCACGGCATTCGACGGCCTTATGCCCGGGCTGTCCGCACTGGTGGCAGCGGTCACTGCGGTCCTCTGCGGCGCAATAGGCTCCCACGTGGTGCCCCACGTGACAGCGGTAGCACCGCAGGGGTCTGGGCTCCAGCATCTTCACCTGGGCCGAAACCCAGCCCACCAACAGCCTTCGGCCCTCGGCCGTTATGGCCTTGGCCGCCGACACGGGGCAGCTCACTGTGACAGCTCGCATGCCTGTGCTGTCAGCGCGGATGGTGCCCGCCCGGACCTGATCGGTCGTGCACCCTCCCGCCCTGACAATGGCGGCCACCACTTCCTCCACCCTGACGGAGTCGTCCAGACCCATGATGCGCATGTCTACGCTTTTGGTGGGTCTGGACACTCAGGCCTCCTCGACGTCCAGGGACGCCCTGATCTTTTCGGCCAGGGCGTCGGCGAGTTCTCCGCTGTCTGCCCCAGGGACCTCCAAAATTCGGGCCCCGGTCGCAGTACGCCTCATTCGGAAGCCCCCGGAGGCTCCGAACTCGTCGAGGTGGCCCACCACCACCTGTTTCGCCTTCGCCATGACTACATCGTAGTTCACGCCCTTTTTTTCCGCAGCTGGCTGTAGTGTGATCACTACAGCTGCGGAAGTCGGGGCGCGAAGACGAGCAGCCATGGCCCGCTTCTTGCGCTCCTGTCGCCGCCTACGCTTTTTGGCCGCCCTTGCCGCCTTGCTCGCCTTCTTCTTGGCGCCGACGACCGTCCACTCGGCGCCAGCCGAGAGGTCTTCGGGCGGAGAAGGCGGCAGACGCGACCTAGTCGCCGCCGCGGCGGGAGGCCCCGCCGGTTTGGTGGCAGCCGCCACCCTGCCCTTCGGGGGAGGGGCAGGCTTCCCCTGCCGCTGCTGTTGTTTGGCCGCCGGGGCCGGCCTTGCAGGCTCCGACGCCGCGGCCACGCGCCTGGCTTGCCCCGACGGGCCTGCCTTAGGTGCTGCAGTCGTCGTGGCCGCGGCGACAGCGGCATACGACGCCGCCTTCTTCTGGCCGGAGGCTGCAAGAGGGGGGCGCAGAACAATGCCCTCCAGGACGGAGAGCTGGCGTTGGATGTGCCCCTGGAACTGCTGAGAGTATAGTTATTGAGTTGTTTATAGGTGTAGATAAATTAGTTTAAAATAAATATTGTAACAGTTAATCATCTAATGAAACACCTTTTAGAACAATGGCAAACACGAACCTGATCTCTCTCACCCGCAATTAAATTCTTGCAGCTGACACAAATCTTCTTTCTTCCAGCATTGATAAAATACTCATCAAGGCTGGAGGAAGGAAGATTAGTGTCAGCTGCTTTCTTCCAGCATTGATGAGTATTTTGGTCTCCTCACATCACACATTAAAAAAAACTGGGCAAGTGCGAGTCGGACTCGCGCACTGAGGGTTCCGTACAAAACTGTGATATACGGGGGTGAGGAATAAAAGTCAAGCGTTCCACGACAGAGCTATAATTTGACTGATCACATGTACAACTTAAATCTACCGACATACTTACTAATTAATTATTAATATAAATCTACCTACACTACACTCCTCCCTACTAAACTAATACTTATCAACTAACAACTTAATAGGTAACTTATACAATAACAATACTTATTCTAAACCTTATAATTATGAACCTTAAACCTACACTGTCGAACGGTACGCTGTGGAGTCTGTGGCACTTGAGGCAAGGCAACCTGAGTCTCAGCTGAGGCCTGAACCTCTACAGGTGCATCCTCGGTCGGCTGAGCCGGCGACGCCACTCTAAGCGGCGACCCCACGCGGTCCGGCGATCCCTCCGACTGAGCCCGCTCACCACTACCACTGCAATCCTCCTCCTTATCTGTCATCTGAGAATCTGTGTCTGATCGTTCCGTAATACTAGGACCACTAGATGCTAGGGATAATCTGCTCCCTGTTTTCCTACGTAACTGATCAATATGTCTATGGACTAACTCCCCATTTTGACCCTGGACTCTGAAGTCGCTTGGACCCCGACAGTCTACTATTCGACCGGGAACCCATCTCTCCCCTTTTAAGTACTGTCGATACCATACTTCTTCCCCTTCACCCCCTACGCTCCTGTTTGCTCCCTGAACAGATTCAGCCTGGCGTTGTTGCGCTCGATGCACCTTATTATCCCTATCCGGTTTTATAGTATCCAGTCGAGTGCGTAAACGCCTGCCTAATAAAATCATTGCGGGGCTTTCTCCTGTTGTTGAATGTTCTACATTTCTATGATGCAGTAAAAATGTCCACAATGCCCTGTCTATGTTGTATTTTTCTGAAATTGCCTTTTTAATAACTCGTTTTATTAGTTTAACTGCATTTTCTGCTAATCCATTTGAAGCGGGGTGGTATGGGGCTGTAAAAATGTGTTCTATGCCGTTTATTTTTGTAAATTCATGAAATTCTTTTGATGCAAACTGTGTACCGTTATCACTAACTATTTGCTTAGGTAACCCCCATCTACTAAATAGCTCAGTTAATTTATCTATGAGACTAAAAGCCGAAGTGCTTGAAACATTGAAAACTTCCAACCATTTAGATGTGGCGTCCACTACAACTAAGTATGTTCTGCCGCCTATTGGACCCAAATAGTCAATATGTATCCGGCTCCACGGTCGGTTTGGCCAGGGCCACATGCGCGGCGCCTGCCGAGGCGGCGCGTCCGCCTGGGCTGCACACACTTCGCACGCCCGACACATGTGTTCCACTGCTTCATCTACCCCGGGCCACCATACATAGCTACGTGCTAACGCCTTTGACTTCGCAATTCCCATGTGAGGTTCATGCAACATTAATAACACTTTCCTTCTACACGCTTCAGGTACCACTAACCTGTGCCCCCACATAATACATCCCAATTCTTCATACAGTTCATTTCTCCTATTAAAGTACGGTTTTAAGTTGCTCAAGTCACATTCATCGGGCCAACCGTCTCTAAGGTAACTTAATATTTTTGATAGTTCCGTATCTCGTATTGTGTGTTGTTTGATCTCATTATAATTTAATAACAATGACTGTTGCACAAAATGCAAATGAGTTTGCTCCGGCTGTGCGGCCGTTGTCGTTGATTTACTCGATATTAGCGGTAACCTAGAGAAGCCGTCCGCTCCATTTTGATCGGTGCGCACGTACTCGATATTATATGAGTAAGCTGATAAAATAATAGCCCATCTTTGCATTCGGCTCGCCACCATAGTTGGTATTCCTGTATTTGGGCCAAAAATTGACACTAACGGCTTATGATCTGTACGTAAAGTGAAATTACGACCGTATAAATACTGATGGAATTTATTTACACAAAATATAATCGCTAGCGCCTCTCGATGTATTTGTGAGTAATTTTTTTCCGCTTCTGTAAGTGTGCGCGACGCGTAGGCTATCGGCCGCTCGCCCCGTTCGCTTGGCTGTGAGAGAACCCCTCCTATACCGCGCGCGCTCGCGTCACACGTCAATAATAGTGGTTTTTTAGGGTCGTAATGAGCCAATACCTCCGCTCCCGCTAATATTTTTTAAATTTTCTTAAAGGATTTCTCGCACTCAATCGACCAATGCCATTGTTTACCTTTCTTTAATAGTTCATAAAGGGGTACTAACATACTGCTCATATTCCGAACAAATTTTCCATAGAAGTTTATGATTCCTAAAAATGATCTTAATTCCGTTATATTGGACGGGCGAGGGATATTAATTATGGCTTCCACCTTGGCCGGGTCTGTTTTAATTCCCTCGTTACTAATAACATATCCCAAATATTGCACTTCTTTCACTAAGAATACACATTTACTACTTTTTAACTTTAAACCGTTACGATGTAATCTATTAAAAACCTGTTCTAGCGCTTCTAAATGTTCTTTTTTATTTTTCCCTCCTATTATCACATCGTCTAGAAATATTTCGACGTTAGGGATCCCCTTCAATAAATTGCACATGATACGTTGGAAAATTCCTGGACTTGAAGATAGGCCGTATACTAATCGATTATACCTATAAAGACCCCTATGTGTGTTTATCACTGTATATTTCTTTGAATCATCTAATTCTATTTGATTATAGGCTTGGCTTAAATCTATTTTCGAAAAATAATTTGCTCCGCTCAATTTTACTATTAAATCCTCAATTCTAGGTAATGGATAGCGATCAGTAAGTAAGACTGGGTTCACGGTCGCTTTATAATCGGCACAGATTCTCAGCGAACCGTCAGGTTTATTTACCGGTACGAGCGGCGAGGCCCAGTCGGAGCAGTCAACGGGCTCGATGATGCCGTCGCGCAGCATGGCGTCCAGCTCGGCGTCGAGCCGGCCGAGCAGCGCGTAGGGCACGGGCCGCGCGCGGTGGAACACAGGCGTCGCGCCCGAGCGCACGCGCAGCGTTGCCTTGCCTCCAGTGTACAGCCCCAACCCGCCGCTGAACAATTCTTTATATCGCCTTGTAATCGTTCAAGCATAGGTGATGTAACTCCTCTTCTGTCGGCCTCTCCTCAAGCGGATTTTCACACGCATCCCCGTAGTACGCTGCCGAACGCCTGGAACCTGTGCCTCTTTCCGCCTTCACCGCCCTGTCCGGGCACACGCGTCTCAAGTGTCCCGGGTGCCTGCAGCTGCTGCACACGTAGTTCCGAAATCGACACTCAGAATACGAGTGCTCCGTCGCTCCGCACCCCGTACAACTCGACACCCGGCCGCCACTGCCTGCACCGCCGCTGCCGCGCCCGCCAGCCAACGGCCGCCAGCTAGTCGCGGGGCTGCGCCGCGCCCCCGCCGCTGTCGCCGCGCTCCGGCCGGCGCGCACGTCCCACGCCGCCCGCTGTCCCGCGCCGCCGCCATCCCGGCTGTTGCCGAGCGCGTGCACCGCCTGCCCCGGCAGTGCCACGCCGCCAGTTACGTCACCTCCGCTCACCTTCGACTCCACCGCGGCCGCGTCCCGTTCTGCCGCTTCCAGCGCACTCGCCAGCCTTACCGCGTCCGTATATGATATTGTGTCGGCTTCTGCGAATAGTCGTTGTCGAATTGTGTCACTTTTTAGGCCGCAGACGAACTGATCCCGCAAATTTTCGTTCAACCCGTCTTTGAATTTGCAATGCCTTGCGAGTTTCTTGAGCTCAGCTATGTACCCTGCTACGTTTTCGTCGCTAGCCTGTCTCCGTTGCCGAAACCGATAACGTTCTGCAAGTACCGACGGCGTTGGTTCCAGGTGATGACGTAATAGCTCGACCGCTCTGTCATACTTCAACTCCGCTGGCTTCTTGGGACTTGCAAGGTTATATAGCAGTTCATACGCTTCGTCCCCCATAATGGCTATTAACGTAGGCAATTTCGTTTCGTCTTCGATTTTGTTGACTTTAAAATACATGTCCAGCCGGTCTACATACACCGACCACGTGCCGGACTTTATGTCGAACTCCTTCATTTTGCCAATCGACATCTTATTGTTAGTTCGTTCACTAATTATTCGTAAACAGTAAAAGCGCTACTCACGTAACCACGAGTCACACGCGAAATTATTCGAATTTTGAAATCCTCGTCGCCACTGTGATATACGGGGGTGAGGAATAAAAGTCAAGCGTTCCACGACAGAGCTATAATTTGACTGATCACATGTACAACTTAAATCTACCGACATACTTACTAATTAATTATTAATATAAATCTACCTACACTACAAAAACCTATGTAAAGAGTTCAATTCCCGACTGAAGTCTCGAAGCACAAAATAGATAGGTACAGATGACCATCTCATGTATGTACAGTAAGGCCGCAAAAGTCCATAGGAACGCTAAAGATTACATTGCTACGAACCGAGCGAGCGCGATACTTCCGTGCGTATGTGTGCGCATGTATGAGTATCCACATTCCACAGATAACACACACTAAGGAACTGTCGTCGCACTGAGCTTAAAAACATTATTATTTTTCTGTTCTTACCATAGCATTGTTAAAATTCGCGCAAATACGTCATGTGCTGGTAGCCGTGTGAACTAAGTGTTGAATTCGCAAATCACGTAACCCGAGTTCAAATCATGGTCGGTCCGTTGCAGTTATTTCTTACTTTGAAAATTCCCAATCTATATTGATATAGTTGTTTTTTTATATTTCTATGAAAAATACTATTGCATTTTTTGCACTAAATAGTTGCAAATTACGAATGTGATCTATTAACCACAAGAAGAATCACATTCGTAATTTGCAATTATTTAATTGTTACATCTTTTAGATGTTATAAGGTGGAAATAAAAAGACGTGTTTAATAAAAATGTTTATTCTTTATATTTACAAATTAAACATTTATGAGAATTGTGACGTCGAATTGTTACCTAGACAAAAAGTTATCTTGTAACCGTTATCTATGTTACGCCTAAGATTGTTTGTTGGAAGTATACCCATTTAGACCATTCATAATATGAATAACGTAACAATGAACGGATATTCAAATTTTAATAAAATAAAATATAGGTAATTGTTTATATCCAGTTATTTATTGAAAAGTGATATATGATTTGGACTTTGTAAACATTTTATTTTTGTGTAACGTCACAATGAATGTATTGAGGTCATAGCTTAATTGTTCATTTTCTTGACGAAAAGAAGATTGAAACCAAACCTCAATTTCTGTTAAAAGAACTTTAGTTCTCACAAGATAATCGTCAATTAGATGAGAAAAATAAATTGAACTATAGTATTATGTTAAAACAGTGCGGGTAGAAGAATAAAAAACGAAATAGACTCATGATTATTGTCAACAAAATTGATAGCGAGTTCACTGCATTGGCGATGGACGATTGGGAGGCGATGGCACAAGTTAAAAGATATAGCTGTTTTAAACGAAAGTAAACACAATATAATACAGTGTTTGTTAACGAATAATCACAGATATGTTAAAATAAAATAGTAGGCCATTTAGTTTAGTTAACATTAAATATTTAGTGCGAAACGTAATCGTTCTTGTTTGTGCCTCTCTGTCAAGTACGGCTTTTTAGCAGGTTTTCTGTGATGCACGCCTTCAGCGTGAAGTGCACGGCGAACAGTATCCATCGAGGTGTCATATAATTCCGCAAAATGTCTCGTTGGTGCGAAACCATTCGTTGCGTATACGTCCACCATATGTCGTCGCTGCGCCTCGCTAATAAGCTTCGGTCTCCCACTTCTCTTTCGACTAGCAAGGTTACCTTCTTCCTCATATCTTTTTAGCCAAAGATTTACAGTATTTTTCTAAAATAAAAAAAAAATATATATTAGGCGGTGTGGTGGACTAGCCCCTGTTAGGAGGCGGTGACGGTAGCGGGCAGTACCCTTTGGCTACCGAGCCCTCGGGACAGTTCAACCCGATTTTTGGCGTACGTTGCTCGTTGCGCTGGTCTCGTACGCCACCACGCACCCCTGAATGCGTACGTTTTCGACTAAGGGGGTAGCGTAGCAGCACCTCACAGCGGGTACCGAAGAGGATGAATGAAACACGTTTTCGACGAAAAAGTCCCTAGGGGTTCGGCTATAAGCTTCTTCCTTGTTCCCTTTTTCTTGTGTTGTTGCCTCTTCGGTGGCTTGTTTTCGACTGACGATCGGACCGAAAAACGGCCCGCCTTTTATACCCCGAAACTTGACGTCCGCGTGAACCATGATTTTTGGACTTATTTTACTTTTAGTTTCGCTTTAGCCGAGCCCTTTCGGATGCCATATTTATTTATTCTTTTACATAACATATACAATATGCACATCAAAATACTCGTTACAATGTCTACTTTCACATAAAATAATAACCTTTTGCATAACTCAATACATAAAAAAGTTTCTAGAACAAAAACTGCAAAGGATACAATTTCGGTCATATTTTCAAACACAAATCTTTCGATTTCTCACCCAATATTATACCAATTGTCAATCTAATGGCTATATTATCATTTTTTAGTTAAGTTTTAACTAGAAATACAGTAATGGTGAGAATTGGACACAAAACAAAAAAGGTAAACATCAGTTTACAATTACGTAATCGGGATCGCGAACATTACAAACTTCGATCATTTCTAAAACTATGCTATCTTGAATTTATCGTTCCCAATATACTATATTAGACTCAAAAACACTAATTAACCACATAGAACATCTATCAGGTACCGACAACATAGATAAAATCTCTTTCAAAATAGTTAACAAACAAATTTACATTTTCACTAATAAATTCGCACTTTCTTATTCATTCTTATTGGAATCTTATTAGTTATTCTATTTTGAACCTTACTAAACTAAGAAATCGTTAATTAATGGCAAAACAGAGACTTAAACTAACATAATCTTGCCTATACTTTCGTAAACACAACATAAACAAAACAAAACTTAGAAATATGTTACATGACGCTATTCTATAGTAAAACTCAGTCTATAACTTACACTAATCTAATAAGACATAAGTTCCTAAGCCTAATAAAATCAAAAATAAACATATAAGAAGTAAAAACATCCTATTCTAAGTTTAAAACGTACATAAAAACTACTTGCGTGCTAGGTGGTCCCGACCACTACTTGCGCCCTGGTGCTTGCAAGGGACCTCCGTCGCCGACAGGCAGCTATACCTACTTCACTTCATTTTCATTATATAAAATGTTAATAATCATAATTATTGAATATAATTTTAAAATAAAACTGCATTTATTAATCCATTAACCAATCCAATAAACCCAACGATTTACGTATTTCTCTTTTAAACCTCATAAAGATACGATGAATGGATTCATAAATGGCATACGTTTTAATTAGAAGATTAATTTGTAATAAAGTTACAATTCATTAATAGCTATTATACTCACATTCAGTTCGGTTTCTTCAGATATTTGTGTTTTATTAAGACCACTTTTATGCAGCCCAATGATAGTCGCCCTCACTTCAATACTAATATTAGCCTGCATTTTGCGAATATTACAATACTGTCAACCTCACGTCACTAACCAACAACTACAACCAAACGACAGTTCATTTCGGTTAAGTTAAAACTCATGTCTACCTCGCAGAAATCTAATTCTTTATTTAGTTTTTTTGTGATCTACCTTTCTAACTCTAAGAAATGTGTGAACAAGTTAAAGAATAATTTAATATATGTAATGCAAATACATAACTTCCAATCGGGTAAGAACTTACAAAAAGTTAATAATTGCGTGGGATTTGAACTTGCGGCACACTGATTTGCGCTTCAAACTGTGTGCCTATACCACTGGGCTATCTTGACTTATGATAAGTTGATGAAATTGTGAATTTCAATCATTTGTTGGCGAAACTTGAAAATAAAAGGTCGTAAGTCAAACTAAACGTCAAACGAATAAGTTTTAAGAATTCTTATGGACTTTTGCAAGTGATAGTCCTTCACTTTTTATACCTGCGCTCGGTGGACGCACACTAATAAGTGTTTGAGCCGGAATTGTTCGACGAGTGATCCGAGACGCGACCGAGACATCGTGTCCGTGGGCGGTGTTTTTGTGTGCGTTGCTCGAGCTCGCTTTGTATGTAGATTGACTTCTGTACCTATATTAGGGTGTCCCAAAAAAATATTTTTTTTTTTTTTTTTACAACGCATACCCTCTAATTTTGTTTGAATGGTGTCAAAACAATTGTAAATAAAATTTTATGTACTTAGGACCAAGGGAACCCGTGCCGACTTGTATCGATAAATATCAGGAATTCAGTACTTTGGCGCGCCGCAGCTAACGTATCAAGTGCTCGTTATTATTTATTGAAATAATCAGTAAACGCATAATTTTCATTCAGTCTACATGTCAGTAGTATTATGAAGTCTTAGAAAAGAAATATTTGGAATAGGGGATGAATAAAATCAAATTACGGGGTCAAAATTATCCTATAATTGACAAGTATTGGCAGTACTGTTTTATAACATTCTTTTAATGTGTTCACGCCATCCAGTGAGCATTACGAGCGACGCATCAACCTGCGGACGGGCTGGCGATGGGCGACATCTACCGGCGAAAATAGCAACTTCTACGTTCAAGGTGTTCGGTCGCCGTTCGTGAAGAATCGTGCTTCAATCGTTCCCGCTCAGTTCGTTCGCATCCTTCATTCATTCACGCCCTATAAAACCCCATATTTTTTGATTTGTATTCTTTTTCTCTCGCGAGCCGCCACCTACTAAACTACCATTGTGATTTTGTTCAAAAATACAAAAATTGTACGCCATCTTGTTGCTTCATTGAAGAAACCCCTGATCCTGCACACACATGCACACAGTCTGCACATAATTTGGACCTTCGAGACGGATAAAACCTGGACAACACCGAGACACGGAGCGCCGCCCGCCGATCACAAGCAGCAGCGAAGCCCCGTCGTTGGACCAGCAGCCATTTTGTTCAAGAGAAGAAACGGCCAGGTCATGGTTTCCTTCCTTTCCCTTCACGCTTGATTTGTGTCTAAAGTTGTTTTACGATTACAGTTGTGCGCGCCGCGAGAGTTGCAGCCAAGCGGTTCCGTTGATGCTTGAACGTGAGTACATACCTACCCACACAACACTTACACATAGTCGCCAAAATGTCTAGTAAGTCTGTAGAGGAAATTCTTTCGGAACTTAAAAAACGTAGGGGTAGTTTAAAGGGCCGGTTAACCCAATTTAAGCACGTAGTAGATTCATTTGTAGGGGCCACGTTGACGGCCTTACAAGTAGACGAAATTAAGATTCGAGTACAGGCCGCCATCGATGTATTTGCAAAATTAAATAACGTTCAAAGTGAAATAGTATTAATTTTACCGGAGTCAGAATTACCCTCGGATATAGAATACGTAAATTCATTAGAATCGATGTATTTTACGACCATGGCCAATGCAAATAGTCTTATTAGAAACGCGGAGACCTCCAACGGGAGCGGGTTCCCTACTGCATCAGCTCGCGACGGTTTCCGTCACCCGGTTAACATTAAATTACCAGATATAAAACTACCTGCCTTTGAAGGTGCGTATGACCACTGGCTCGAATTTAAACATTCATACATCACCATGATTCATAACCGTACCGATTTAGACGAAATACAAAAATTTCACTATTTACGGTCAGCGCTGAGCGGGAGCGCATTACAAGTGATAAGTGCATTAGAGTTCAGTCCTTCCAACTACATTCACGCCTGGGAGTTATTAGAAAACCGCTATCAAAACGATAGGTTGTTAGTTAAAAATCACGTGAACGCGTTACATAGTATTCCGTCTATAAAACAGGAATCACCATTGCATATTCGAAAACTAATTGATACAATCTTACGTAATTTACGCGCTCTGACGTCACTCAACGAACCCACGGACAATTGGGATACCTTAGTTATTTACCTAATCGTTAATAAGCTTGATCCTTCCACGGAACGGGAGTGGGAAAACCACATAGGCACCATGTCTTTAGGGTCACGCGATAAGGTTAAATTAAACGACTTAATATCATTTCTCAGAAACCGCGCAGATACGTTAGAAATGATCAGTACAAACCACGTCAAGCCAAAGGAATTACCTCAAAGTGATAAGCATCAACATATAAGTGATAAACGAAGTTCAAACCGCGTGCATAGTTATTCATCTATCAAAACTACCCGTAATTACGATCGGAATAATAACACTAAGAGGAATTTACCCAATTGTGTTTTGTGCGGTCAAGGTCACGCGCTTTATACGTGTATAACATTTCTTAATATGTCTATTATGGATAGAATGAAAGTTGTTACTGATAAAAGGTTGTGTTTGAATTGCCTGCGAGCAGGTCATACGTTAAACGAGTGTATTCTAGGACCGTGCAAGCAATGTCAGCGCAAACATAATAGTTTGCTACACATAGAAAATAATAATCAAAGCGTTGGCAACAGTGCGTGTGTGCGTAGCGAGTCGCGCGGAGAGGCGAACATAACAAACACTACGACTGCATTGCACTCTTTACCGAATAATTCAAATAATGTTGTCTGCGAAAAAACTAGTGATTTCAAATTAATACATACGGTTTTACTTTCTACGGCCTTAGTAGAAGTCGCGGATAATAATAATGTTTACCATACAGCCAGGGCACTACTGGACAGTGGTAGTCAGAACTGTTTTGTTACGGAGAAATTAACTAAACGAATAAATGCGTCTTATATACAGTCCACTATTCAAATCTCGGGCGTGGGGCAATCTGTCACTCAGTCCAGTCATTCATGCGATATATCAATTCGATCAAAAGTAAACGATTATTATACCAAGCTTCGATGTATTGTCTTGCCATGCATAACGTCCGGTTTGCCTACGATAAACATAGAAGCAGATTATATACGTATTCCTGAATTCCTAGAATTAGCTGATCCCACGTATCACGTTAGTTCAGACATCGATTTGCTGATAGGTGCAGACAGATTTTGGGATCTTTTAGAAACAGATAAAATACGATTACGTAGTGGACCATTCCTACAAAATTCAAAATTAGGATGGTTTTTGTCCGGTCCTGTGTTTGCTAGGAATCCAAAACCTACTCACGTTCATTGTCACCTCACTAAGGACATTGATAAACAGCTCCGGTTATTCTGGGAAATCGAAAATATTCCTTCATCATCATCACCAATTCTCACGGATGATGAACGTTTGTGTGAAGAATTATTTAATAATACAACTAAACGCGATGAAAATGGGAGATTTTCGGTTCGTATACCGCTAAGAGAAGCACCAGACACACTGGGCGATTCTTATACGTTAGCGAAGAAACGGTTTCTGTCATTAGAACGCAAACTTGAACGTTTACCGGAATTTAAACGTTTGTACACTAACTTTATGCAAGAATATGATGATTTAGGTCACATGTCGAAGTTAGATACTTGTAGTCAAACTAACTATTATCTTCCCCACCACGGAGTCATTAGGGAATCTAGTACGACCACAAAATTACGCGTAGTGTTCGACGCTAGTGCTGTCACTAGCTCAAATAAATCATTAAATGATATTCAGTTTCCGGGTCCCGCGCTACAAAATGATATTTTTTCTATTTTGTTGCGATTCAGAAAGTATAAATACGTAGCTTGTGCAGACGTGGAGAAAATGTTCCGTCAGATTCTTCTCCAGTCTGACCAAAGATCATTACAGTTAATATTGTGGCGCGAAAATCCTTCGGACCCTTTAGATACCTACCAACTTAATACGGTTACATACGGAACCGCGTCCGCTCCATATTTAAGTATGCGGTGTATCAGACAGTTAGCGTTAGAGTGTGATGATGAGGCCATCGCTCGAGTCATCACCCAAGACTTTTTCGTAGACGATCTCATCACCGGTGATGATGATTTAGATAATTTAATTCGAATTTGTCAGAAAACTTCGGAAGTTTTACAATCAGGTTGTTTTCCGTTGCGCAAGTGGACATTTAATTCAGACATATCTCAAGATAAATCCACAGAACATTTTATAGGCGAGCATGCGCAGACTAAAACACTCGGACTGGGTTGGCACAACACTAGTGATGAGTTGCATTTTGTTACGAGTATTGATAATTATGATAGCGAGTCTAACTTAACTAAACGGGTAATGTTATCAGTTATATCACAAATATACGACCCATTAGGCCTTCTTTCTCCTGCAGTCATAATTTCAAAAACTATTTTACAAAAATTATGGCTTAGTAAAATAGACTGGGATACGCCGGTTCCTAGAGATATTATTAATATTTGGAAACATTTTATATATACGTTAAGATATTTAAAGGACATTCGCGTTCCTCGTCACGTAAGGGGTGATCACACTCAATATACAGAACTTCATATTTTTACCGACGCGTCTCAAGACGCATACGGCGCGTGTGCTTATTTACGTACTTATAGTAATAGCTCTGACGTAACAGTGCGTTTATTATGTGCCAAAAGCAAAGTTGCTCCTTTAAAAGCTATTAGTATTCCTCGTTTAGAACTTTGTGGTGCCTTAATTGGAGCTAAATTATACAAAAAAATTGTTGAATCTCTTAGGTTACAGTTAAGTAAAATATATTTCTGGACGGATTCCACAATAGTCATGGGTTGGATTAAAATGTCACCACATTTACTTAAAACATTTGTACAAAATCGAGTGACCGAGATCAATGACCTCACGGGCGACTCTGTATGGTTGCACGTAAGTAGCAAAGACAACCCAGCTGATCTATTGTCGCGAGGTTATGGTTTAGATTTATTAAAGGATTGTGAGTTATGGTGGCACGGTCCGCCTTATTTACGTTACAATTTACATAGTTTCGATCAGATTAAATGCGATAATTCTGATGTTTGTACTTTACCAGATTTAAAATGTAAACAAACATGTTTACCTTCTATACAATGCGAAGATTTAATAAACTTTGAAAAATATTCTTCATTTTTGAAACTTAAACGAATAGGTGCATACGTACTTAGGTTTATAAATAACACACGTATCAAGTCGAATAAAGAAGTCCGGCGGACCGGTTCTTTATCAGTAAGCGAACTGAATATTGCACAACAAATGTTGATTAGGTTGGTGCAAATAAAATCATTTCCAGAAGTTTATCATAATTTAGTAAATCATATTCCCATTAAACGGACTTGTAAACAATATAATAAGGTTTCTAATCTTAATGTTTTTATGGATGAACATAAAATAATTCGAGTCGGTGGAAGATTGTTTAATGCGCCTAATTTTACTTACGATAAAAAACATCCGGTTTTATTGTGCAGTAAACATCCATTCACTATTAGTTTATTTAGGTATGAACATATACGTTTATTACATGCAGGTCCCCAACTTCTTTTAGCTACCGTGCGTGAATGTTGGTGGCCATTAAATGCTAGAAACTTAGCAAGAAAAATAGTGCATGAATGCGTGAAGTGTACACGTATTCGAGGTAAGACATTAGCACCTATTATGGGTAACTTACCGCCTGAACGCTTACAGCCTGGCTTCCCATTTATGCGAACCGGTGTTGATTACGCGGGGCCAGTGTTTATATTAAATAAAAAGGGCAGAGGTTCAAGATTGACTAAAGCTTACATATGTTTATTTATTTGTTTTACGACGCGAGCTATGCATTTGGAACTTGTTACTAGTCTCTCTTCAAATGATTATATTTTAGCATTAAAACGCTTCATTAGTAGGCGAGGTAAACCTTCTGTCATTTACTCGGATAATGGTAGAAATTTCGTAGGTGCAGAGAAAGAATTTCCTTTATTTTTAGAAAAGGAATCAGAAACTATTATTAGTTATGCTTCAGACAATGACATGGAATTTCGATTTATTCCTCCTTATTCTCCACATTTTGGTGGTCTATGGGAGAGTGGGGTACGCTCGTGCAAGCATCACCTGAGGCGCATAGTAGGTAACGCGCGATTAACTTACGAGGAATTTTGTACAGCTTTGACACAAATCGAAGCCGTCCTAAATTCCCGTCCAATTTCACCTCTTTCCTCAGAAGCTTCTGACCTTACTCCTCTTACCCCCTCCCACTTCCTCATTGGCCGACCGTTGACAGCACCACCTTCAGATGACGTCACAAACAAGCAGACTTCGAGGTTGACACGCTACCAGCGCATCGAACAACTGCGGCAGCACTTCTGGCGGCGCTGGTCCACAGAGTACGTGTCGGAGCTGCAACTGCGAACCAAGTGGAAGACGAAGCAGGATGACATCACACTTGGTAGCCTTGTCCTTATAAAGGAGGATAATCTACCGCCGCTAAAGTGGCGGCTTGGCCGCATCTTACGACTGTTTCCAGGAAAAGACGGCGTGGCTCGAGTAGCGGACATCTGCACAACCACTGGGACAATACGACGAGCCTTCTCCAAGATTTGCCCGCTGCCACTGCAATCGGCAAGCGTCGAGGCTTGACTCCATTATACTCAGGATCCTTTTGAAAGCTGCGCTTCCAAGGCCGGGGGCATGTTCACGCCATCCAGTGAGCATTACGAGCGACGCATCAACCTGCGGACGGGCTGGCGATGGGCGACATCTACCGGCGAAAATAGCAACTTCTACGTTCAAGGTGTTCGGTCGCCGTTCGTGAAGAATCGTGCTTCAATCGTTCCCGCTCAGTTCGTTCGCATCCTTCATTCATTCACGCCCTATAAAACCCCATATTTTTTGATTTGTATTCTTTTTCTCTCGCGAGCCGCCACCTACTAAACTACCATTGTGATTTTGTTCAAAAATACAAAAATTGTACGCCATCTTGTTGCTTCATTGAAGAAACCCCTGATCCTGCACACACATGCACACAGTCTGCACAAATGAATTGATGTGACACTGAAAATCGTGAATCTTACTGTTCGAAAGTGCGTTATTTATTGGGAAAGACACAATATACGTGATATTTCCTAATTCAAGCATTATTTGTGTTAAAAACTAGTTACATTATTCCAAGTTTGGAGTTTTGGAGAGATCTGCAAAAAATGCGAACGTTTTGTTCAACAAGAAGTACCTATTCGAGAAGCAAAGACATGAGCTTGTAATAAAATTAGAAAAATTGTTTGACATTGCACATGCCGATGCGTTTCTATCAATAAAAGATAAAATCTTGTAGTGCTAGAGAGAGCCAGACTGAAGTGGTTACTTAGATGGAGTGGACCAAAAATTCGAAAAAAGAAAGCGCGCCTTAGAAATGTTTAGGAACAATGCCGTCTGGCTACTAATTATTTCTCCTTAACTGCTTAACCTTATCACGAAAATTTGTCTTGAGATTCTGAAATCACGTATTTACAAGACAATCTAAGAGTACACAGCCCCATACGGATAAAACTTCCATGGGGAAAAAAAATTATCACTCCAAAGACAGTTGCAGCTTTGGGTAGGTAACAGTTAAATATGAGCAATTCTGTGTTTACAATAATAAACACAGAATTTTGCTAAAAAAACTAATTTTGAGGCACTTGCATACAACACTAATGAATTTCCCATAAGCAAGTCCTCAATTCAAATAATTCGTACGGAGAATCCAAAAAGAGTGCGCAGAAGCTATTAAAAACGATTTCCAAAACAAAGTAGGTACTGGTACTGGTATAGACTGTCGATTGACATGGATGATGATCTATTTTCGGCTTTAGATGTGTGCAAATGTAAAGAATAATGCCTCTGGATAGTTATTTCGCTTAGTGGCATAGTCATAAAGAACAACTTGTCGTGGTGCCAAAACTGGGCAACTTTACTGGAAGTAAATAGACATCAGCATTTTAGAATGCAGTTCGTGGTCTAGTAATGCATTACAACATGCTAAAAAACAGGTGCTGACACTGAGAGCACTTTTATAGAAAAACACTACTGAAGAGGAAAAACGAACAAAAGCATATTTACTAATGTTGTGTACAAGAACAGATAGATAGGTTTAGCTTGGCTGTAAAAACCAAACTTTGGAAAGATTAAGTCCTAGTAATAATAGATACTTGAAAAATATAAGATACAGGTAAAGCAATGTTTTATTTGCTGAATAAAAATGAAGTTCTATAACGTCCTCTGTAGTTTTCATACAAACTTTCTCCTAAAAGTTTGACATCAAGTCGGCACGGGTTATCGTCATCCGATACCAATAATATTTATTATTTTAGTTCTTACGGTCACATAGAAAAAAAATAGAGGGTATGCGTACTCAAAATCGGAAAAAAAAATTTCGCCCCCCTAACCTATATATTTTGTGCTCGAAGTTTATTTATCAGATTTCCGACAAAACTACAAGTCTATGGAAAAAAAAGTTAAATAGCATAGTTGTAGGTAATTAATACAACATTTGTTTTAGTATAATTATGCAAAACTCGAAATATCATGTGTCTAGTACTTTTATGTAAATAATCTATGTACAAAATATCATAACTGTATCATGAAAAATCACAAAGTTATAAGCTTGTTATGTCAGCAAAAATACATAGTCACCGGGCCATCCCGGTGACTGCGGGGTTGTTTTGTACTTGCACCCAGTCGTTTGCTGGCGACTAATACCCGCTGTGACCTGTGTTGTACTTAGTGTCGGTGGTGTCCAACTTGTGACCTTTTTAAATATTTTTGGGAAAAAATATAACATGGTGTAAAAACTATGGAATCAATTCAGTAACTGATTCTGAACAAACATATTCAGGTTTTGCATAAACTAAAAGTAATATTGTAGAGCATATAAAATAACTTTTAGAAGAAAGGCTCTTTCCTTTCTTGACTTCTTTATTTTGCACTCGGCAATAGACTTTCCCTCTTTCTCTTGCAGTTCTTCCAAACCATCCTTCATTCCCTACAAAATTCCTGCTGTTGACAATCATCTTCTTTCATTAGATATCTTCTTTCTTCTCACATTGTTGAATATTTTGGTCTCCTCCTTTTGATAATTTGTATAATACGAAATAATACAAATTGTCAAAGAGAGGAAAATTCCAAAATTCTTCAGAGAGCATTTCTTGAACGTTAACACACGATATTAAAAAAATATACAGGGTGTAAGGGATTGGTCTCCACAAACTTTAAAGGCTTGCTCAGTAGACGAAACTGAACCACCTTCAACAAAATTTTTTTCAGGAAGCCACATATGGGCTGGTGCTGCAAAATGCCACCTGGCAGCTTTGGACTCTGTGGAAAGGCGTGCAAAGAGACTAATTGGCGATCCAGATCTGGTTGAGTCCAATCTACAGAGTCTTGAGCATAGGCGAAGGGTAGCCAGCCTTTCGGTGTTTTACAGGATGCACTTTGGAGAGTGTGCGCAGGAATTACATGACTTAATTCCACCATCTCACTTCTACCATCGGACAAGCCGACGAACGGCGAGTATCCACCCTAATGTTGTTGAAACCTCTACGATCCGGACCAAGCGTTTCGCTTCGTCGTTTATACCACGTACATCGAGGGACTGGAACAATTTGCCTGCTGCGGTCTTCCCGTCTGATTATAATTTAGGTGTCTTTAAGGCAAGAGTGAATAGGCTCTTAATAAACTAGTGCGCCTCACCATCAACGATTGCATCACTGCTTACCATCAGGTGGGATCGCAGTCAAGCACTAGTTTATACAAATTAAAAAAAAAAAAAAAACGGAAAAAGAAATCAGCCTCCCCATTACAAAATGATTAACATGATTGGACAGTTTGTATGGAGAGACCGATTTTTTTTTCGTCGCTCGGGCTGTCCCTTACGCCTTTTATATATAAAAGTTTAATTATCAGATCTAAACGAGAAATAATTGATTGACACAGATTCATAGATTAGTAAAATTGTAATTGTAACCACTTTAAAAGTTGACATAACGAGTTTAGGAAAAGCGTTGTTAAAAAGTTACAGTGTTATTTTCAGACTTAAATATTTATTTATAGTAGGTATAATTAGTCTCAAGCACGTTCACTCTGTGTAAGTGTCTTAAAAGGTAATACGTGTAAACGTAGTAATTTTTATAAAAGCCTATTTTAATATATATCTAGAGATGTAAGACAGATTGTATAATTGTTTGTTTTCCCTAATAAAATAAAATAAAGAAACCAAAATAACCAAAGTGTCAGCATCTTAATTAAGACGAAATTAGTTCTCTTTTCTCCTATCAAGATCTACTAGACTCGAAGTTATAAACAATTACAAATTCCTGTGGGTCAAACCGTCCGCTCAAGTAGGTCTAACTTCTAAACTAAGATGAAAATGTCATAATAAATCACACTTTTTTAATAATTTTTACCCTTATGGACCCTCGTCAAACGCCTCCTGCTGGAGGCTCCATGCGAAAATCGTGCGATCCATGGCCCTTTACAGGGCGCCGGTGTGGGCGCCGTCGCTGCAAAAGCGACCGGCAGCCATGTTGAAGGCTTGCCACAGGATCATGGCCATCCAGATGGTGCGGATACGGTGAAGCATACGGTGGAAGAGTGCCCCACTTACATGGAGCACCGCCGTGTTCTCGTGGAGGCAATCTGTGGCAGCGACCTCTCGCGCCAAGCCCTGGTTCGGGCTATGGTCCGAAGCTAGGAGGAATGGTAGGCGGTAGCCTCCTTCTGCGAAGCAGTAATGCTAGCGAAAGAGGAGGCCGCACGTGTGAGGGAACGAATGTCCTCACACCCCAGCAACCGAGATTGTAACCCCGACAACCAGCCACGGTAGACGCGGGCGTGTGGACGGCGGGCTACCCATTGCTCGCCGTCCGGAACGAGCTTAGTCGTCAACAGCGCGTAGTAATTCATGCGTTCCTCAAAGAGATGTCAGCAAACCTTTTTAGGGGCCCAGCAGGACCGATACCCACTAGCTAGGACCGCAGGTAATTACCGTAGCCCTAGAACGCAAAAGGCAACTGAAGGGTGTCCTTCAGTTGCTTTTAGAAAGAAAGAAAAAGAAAGAAAAACAGTTTATTTACGCGTTAAAGACGCAAACTTAAAATAAGGTAACAGAACATAACATCAAAATAGGGAAGATATGCGTCTCCTCCGCGCAAAACGGCCGAACGCTCAGCATAAAGCTGCGGCCTCACGCATAATGCGTTGAGCTCACAGCGCTGGTTTTCAGCGTGGGCCGGTCGCTGTGTCGACATAAAGACGCTGGAACGGTGCAGTAAACTAAAAATAAGTATAGATAAGTTATAAATACAAATAAAAAATAAATAGATAAGGTGACAAATACAATTTTATAAAGTGGCAACACCACGACGCGCCCATAGCTCAATTTGTGAAACTCGTTTTAGTAATCTGTGGTAACTTCATACACTATGGCAAAGACACTAATACGTGATTGGACGATTGGACGCGACCGTGATACTGTTGACGTCAAAAAGGATATGACCGCATGGTGACGACAAGTAAATGGTTTTTAAAAATTCATCACAGCTCAAATACTTGTTCCATAATGCGATGGTTTATGTCTGCAATGAAGTTTTTAGTATTTGTAATGAGTTAAAAAACAGATGAACTCTTGAGAAGCGGACACGGGGAAAGGTAAGGTGTATTATTTGATTCACTCCCATTCACATAGCTTACGGAAAATTCCAGGAACAGTAGGCTAGGAAATAAATACACGGGACGAATGTATAAATATAAATTAGTACCTACCTAAGTCTGGAATTCGGTAAATAATGAATTGCCAAGTCAACAAATAAGAATAATTTTAAATAAAGAAAATAAATAAATTAGAAATTAAATTGATACTTATACATTATATTATATGTGATTTATTGTAAAAACTATATAAAGATTATTGAAAAGTGTAATTAATATTATATTTTGTTTGTAGGTTCTTAGCCTGGCAAATAATAAATAAAAAATAGTATTATAAAAATAATACTGTGACAACGTACACTGACAGCAGCGAAACACAAAGGACATGATACGAGGGACAAGCCATTGAATGTCAAGGCACGGCACCGCTGAAAAATCCACCCATAGTACTGCAGGCCATGACCCAGAAGGTGACAAAAAGTTTATTTTTCTGAAAGTTGTGCTAGCAAGAGTACCTTTTTATGGTTATATTTAAAGGATTGTAATGATTTCAGGCCTCGCACCGGTGGAGGAATGTCATTCCAGACCTTCATGGCAGCGTACTTGAAGGAACCCTTAAAGGCCGCAGTCTTGTGTCGCGTCGCTGACAGTGGACCGACTACAGAGCGAAGACCATACTTGTAGTGAGTTTGTCGCCAAGTAAGTTTGTCAAACAGATAGCGTGGCTTTTGGTTTGTTACAACGCCAAATAGTAAACTAGCCAAATGCAGCTTACGCCTTGCAGCCATTTTTAAGATCTTTAGTTCATTTATGTACGGAGTCACATGACTCCTACGTGGAATATAAACACAAAAGCGAACACATGCATTCTGGATGCGCTGAATCAGTCTATCTGTTCTAGCAAGCAAACACGGCCCATACACAGTGTCACAATAGTTTAGTTTAGATAAAATCAGGCTGTCAACAAGCAGTTTGCGGAGTGGGATGCTAAGGTATTTTCGTATCCCGTACAAAACTTTTAATCTGTAAAAACAGTGTCTTAGTGCACTTTTTATATGCGCTTCAAAGCGCAGCTCTGGCTCCAGAATCAGCCCCAGGCTGCAAGCCTGCTCCACACGCTCAATTTCCTCTCCCCCAATCATGACCTCAGGTTTGGCTAACAGTATCGCAGCAACTTGTTTCTTCGTGCCCAACACCATGAATTTCGACTTAAGCGGATTTAGGACCAGTGAGTTATCCTCCGACCATGCCACAATCCGAGCCAAGTCCTCATTCAACCTCTGTACTGCCAATGACGTGTCGGTCCCTTTAAAGGATATGTATAGCTGGATGTCATCAGCGTACATATGGTACTTACAATTAATGATCGATCCAGTTACGTCAGCGCTATACAGAATGTACAGAAGAGGACCCAAAATTGATCCCTGTGGGACTCCCCTCGTCACAGGAAGGGGGGGGGATGATATAGTAGAACCATCTTCCTTATGAATTTGAACACACTGAGACCTATCAATTAGGTAGCTTTTAAACCAATCCACAGCATCTCCGTCGAAGCCATAATAAGCTAATTTAGAGAGCAGCAGATTGGTATTAATTGCGTCGAATGCCCGTGAGAAATCCAACAGGACCAGGATTGATCCCTCCCCCTGATCACGTGCCTCCAAGATATTGCCCACAACATCAATCAGAGCCGTTGCAGTACCTCTGCCCTTTCGAAAACCGGATTGGAGGTCTGGAAGGATATTATTTGATTCCAGAAACTCAATAACTTGAGAGTACACAGCACGCTCCAGGATCTTCGAAAGGCAGGGCAGGATACTTATTGGCCTAAGATCCTTCATGTTGGTTGGATCGTTGGTTTTTGGGATAGGGCGAACCATTGCACGTCTCCACAGTCCAGGGAAGGTGCGTGTTTCTATGGATCTGTTGATGATAGCAGTGATGGCTTGCAAGGTAGTCGGCAATGTGAGAGATAACATCTTCAGACTGATACCATCAACACCCTGGGCATTTGAACCCAGACTCCTAATTATCTTCAGCACTGCATCTTGGCTGACTGTAGCAAGTGAAAACTCAGCTGGACTATGTCTGCAAGATTTGAAGTAAGCAATTTTAGTGGCATTATCGCTGCAGCTTCCTGGTACATCCAGAAATGCTGCATTGATATTATCCGGGTTATCAAAATGACCAGGCAGTAATTTCTGGCTATGATCCGGAAGCACATCTGACTTGAGACTATTCCAAAGCAGTTTGGGATCCCTCCTTTGCTCATTGATATTTTTGGTAAAGTATGCTGTTTTTTCCCTCACCAACGCGGCAGCCGCTTCATGCTTAAGATCCAGATAATACTGCTTGTGGTTCAGTTCTCTAGTCACATGATATCTAGCTCTAGCTTCATCTCTCAATTTAAACATCAGACGTATGTTGTCAGTTATCCATGGTGTAGGCCGCTTCCTGAAGGTCCTTCGCTTAAGAGGAGCGTGAAGATCAAATAGCTGGATAATGTATGAATTAAAAGTGTGCACCATAGTGTCAACATCACTCATTTCCCCTATAGTTGACCAAGGGATGATATTCAGATCAAGACTGAACTGATCTTGCAAGATGTCGGGAAAAGAACGGTACTCAACCAACCTTGGTTTAACCTTAGGCTTTCTGAAGACTGCCTCGCATGTGATGAATGAGTGATGGTTGAGTTCACTGATGTGATCCACCACAACATTCCGCGTTGAAGTATCAGTGCATATGATGTCAATAAGCGAACAGCTATCACCTACGAAGTGTGTTGCGGTTTGAACAAGCTGAACCAGGTTTGAGTAGTCCAAAAAAGCTGTAAGTTGTTTAGCTTTTGAGCTGTTTGCATCCAACAGATTGACATTCATATCCCCCAACAAAACCAGATTATCATATGGGGCCAAAGCACTAATACTAGTAGTTATAGCGTCGAGAAATACCGCCAAATCCTGCCAAGGCGGACGGTATGCGGTACCTATGAGAAGCTTTTTTTTATTTATAGTTAAACTCAACCAAAGCTGCTCAACATTAGAGTCTTCAGGATGAGCTTTTACCCTCGCGTTTACTCCATTTTTTATGTAAAAAGCAACTCCTCCGCCACGTCCTCCACGTATAGACACTGGTCGTGGTATGTGCCTTAGTTTGTATCCAGGTACACTAGGAGCTCGGTCCTGTTCGCCTTTACGTAGCCACGTCTCATTAATGGCCATTATGTCCACAGAATGTTTTCTCATGGCTATCAGAAACTCATCTTGATTTGTGCTTAAAGAGCCTGCATTCAGTAGACCAAACTTGATATATTTGCTAGGAGCCATAAGTGTAAATAACACTAGTTTACAAAATTTTACTTTTTATTTATACCCCGAACCGAATGTATGTCAATATGTTTATCTACCTTCCCTAAACCTAAAAGTGTTAGCAGAAATATTTTATCACGTCGGAATTTTTTTCTGCCGTCAATTGTTTTTTTTTAACTACCCGACGTGGTGGTGATATTTTATTGTTTATTCGTTCGCTTCAAACGACAGTTACTTTGCTTTGGATTGATTTAAAATGGCTAGCAGAAAGTGCAAACAAAGTTCTGACCGTTTTTGTTATGTTTGTGGACAGTTTATATTTTCAAAAAAGAGAAGACCTATTGTAGATTCGTTAAAAACTGCATATCTTTATTATTTTGGATTTCCTGTTGCAAATCAAGATAAAAAGTGGGTGCCTCACGTGTTTTGCGAAAGCTGTAGAATCATCTTACTCCAGTGGTCATCAAGAGAAAAAGTTTACCTTCCATTTGGTTCGCTAATGCTATGGAGAGAACCTAGTAATCATGAAAATGATTGTTACTTTTGTGTTACGAAGACATTGGGATATAACAAAAAAAATAAGGCAAGTATTATGTATGCCGATGTTCCGTCTGTTACTAAGCCGATTTTACATTCAAAAGATCTACCCCATCCAGTTTGTCCCGGTAGTTCGAGTGCAAATATATTAGATGACAATAACAGTGATGTTGAATTCAAGTCGATTTCTAGTGATTCTGACGAATTTTCACCTCAAGAAAACACTCCACATTTAATTAATCAGGCCGAATTAAATGATCTTATACGAGATTTACAGTTATCAAGATCTAAAGCAGAGCTTCTTGGCTCCCGCTTACAACAATGGAACTTGTTACTACCAGACACAAAAGTTACGTTTTTCAGAAACAGAAGCAAAGTTTACTCAGAATTTTTCAAAAGAGAAGGTGAATATTGTTATTGCACAGATATCCCGGGACTTTTCGAAGCAATGAATCAAAACTATGATAAAACAGAGTGGCGCCTATTCATAGATTCTTCGAAATATAGTCTCAAAGCTGTTTTATTACATAACGGAAATAAGAAACCTTCCATACCAATAGGACACGCAGTGAATTGTAAAGAGAGCTATGAAACGATGCGTACTTTGATTAATTTAATAAAGTATAAAGAACATCAATGGAAAGTGTGCGGCGACCTCAAAGTCATCGGTATGTTAGTGGGATTGCAGGGTGGTTACACGAAGTACTGTTGTTTCCTTTGTTTGTGGGACAGTAGAGCGAAACAACATCATTATGTAAGGAAAGAATGGCCTGTTCGAAATGAGTATATTCCGGGCAAAATGAACATTAATCACGAGCTGTTGGTCGATCCAAATAACGTCACTTTACCCCCTTTACACATCAAACTGGGGCTCATGAAAAACTTTGTAAAGGCGCTTGACAAAAACAGTGATGCTTTCCGGTATTTGCAAAAAATATTTCCAAACATTACAGAGGGAAAACTGAAGGAGGGTATATTTATTGGTCCACAAATCCGTAAAATTATGAAAGATTCTCAGTTTGAAAACCTTTTATCGGTTAAAGAAAAGACTGCTTGGAACTCATTTAAAATGCTTGTAGAAAATTTTTTGGGAAATAAAAAAAGTGAAAATTATGAAGAAATTGTTAAAAATTTATTGAAAAACTTTCATGATATGGGAGTAAACATGTCATTAAAGATTCACTTTCTACACTCTCATCTGAATTTTTTTCCTGAAAACTTAGGAAGTATGAGTGACGAACAGGGTGAACGTTTCCACCAAGATTTAAGGACTTTCGAAGAACGACATCAAGGATTTTGGGATGAAAATATGTTAGGGGATTACTGTTGGTCTATCATAAGAGAAACTGATTCAAATAACTATAAAAAGAAAGCAAAAATTAGTCATTTTTAATTTATTTTTGTATTAATCCTAAAATTTTTGTATTTCCCTTCAAGAAAATAAATATTTTTTAAACCAGACGTGACAGAATCTTTTTATTATTTTTTCTGGATAGTTCTACCTGAACACAAAATAAAATAACAGCTTTCAGCTGGGGTATGAAAACCGTGTAAACTAGTGTAATTAGTGTAAATATTAGTGGAAATATAAAGAGCCAGTAAGTGTATATAATATTTGTACATATATTGTAAGTAGATATAATTAAATATAAGTATGATATGTGGAAGTATAGGGCACTGTTTGTATTTGTATATGTGTACGGTATATATGTTGGTATATGAACAAGTGTGAGTGAGCTTATTTGATTCGAAGAACTCATCCCGACCATGTGAAAGACACCGGCAAAGATAGCCACATAAACTAATAACATGAATTTAGCTATCGCCAGCATAGTAAAAAGTATATTTAAAATAATATGTAATATGCTATGTAACATATAAGTATATATGTATAGAATAAAAAATTGTTCAGAGAAACCTGCAGAGTTCCAGTAGAGCAACACACAAAAACAAAAGTGACGCACATCCTCACCCATGACAACAATGAACATCAAAGGAACAGCATAAAAATAAATAGACACGAAATAATAAGCTAAATAATTACTAAATTGTAACGACAGGTCCAAAGATACGGGAGATGTCCGCTTCAGATCGTATTCTGTGGGCAGCGTCTCCTGGTCCCCTCCTGGCGAGAATGCGGCCACGCTTGATCCACACAAACTTCCAGTCTGCAAGGCCAGCAGCGTCACGCGCCTTGCGAAACAGCTGGCGGATGATTTTGGTGAGGCGCTCGTTAAGAAAGAACCGCCGGGCTGGCCCCGGCATGTCGAGGTCGGCTGTGGTCGCACCGCGCCGCACGCGTGCACTCGCCAGCAGCCTGTCGCGCAGATCCCGTCGAGTCAGGCGCACAACAATGGCGCGTGGCCGAGATTCTGTCGCCCCCGCCGAACCCGTCGCGTTGAGCTGCCTTCCGCCGACCCGCTCGACACTGACAACGTCCCGCTCATCGAGTGTGACGCCCAGCTTTAGGCTGATCAGCTGAAATATATGAGCCGGGTTGTCAGCTGTGGCCTCCGGTATGTTAGAGACCTCGATATCGTTCGCCAGAAGTTCTTGGTCCCTTTCATTGAGCTCCCGCCTCAAGTCCTCGATGATTCCATCGACCGCACCAGGCTTAGGCGGGTCTGAGGCCCGCTGTTCCAACACATCCAGCCGCGCCTCCATGCGGTCAATGCGTGCGCTACAGGTGCTCATAGCAGCTTTAATCCCCGACATTTCGAGCTCCATTTCCTGCCTGAACAATTGGATTTCCCCTCGCATCGCACGCAGTTCCTCTATAATAGAGTATGCATCGGGAGCGGTGATTGGGGGGATGTTTTGGCACATAATGTCGGTAGAGGAGGCATCGCGTGGCGGGGTCTCGCACACAACAGGGCTGACAGGTTTGGAGCTGCCCGCTGTGATAACCGGAGTGCAGACTTGCTCTCCCGGTTTTTTAATGGAACACTCGGATGCTCCCCTGACGGGGGTATCGGCCCTGTTGTCCCGCACGACGCTCTTCGTGCACTCGGGGCAACGCCAGCTTGCAGATAATATCGCCTTACTAGGAACGCTTACACAAGCTCGGTGGTAATGGGCCTGACACTTGCCACACCTAACGCCCTCTTGCGTCGAGGTAAAGCGACCGCAACCACCGCATTTGAGACCCGGCATGATGATGACGCTGAGATCACTTGTTGCAAAAGTGATATTAGGGTGATGCTCTAGATGGCGCTAGTAGTGACCTAATATGGATCAATAAACCAAAAACAAATATAGATGGCTCTGAAGCAAACTTAGGCAACTCACTCTACTAATAAAATAGAGGGTACCAAATTCTAAGTCCAAATTTTAAAATGTTTTCGGATAGTTAAAAGTCCTTTAATCTCACTTATTTGTTGCTCACTTCAATAATTGTCACTTATCTTTACACTATGTTTATTATTAAATACTTATTATAACTTATTATTGTACTAAAACGAGTTGTTTTATTTGTTTATACAAATTAAGCGGGACGAAGCTACACCGACACAGACGTCAAACGTCTACTGAACTTTTAACTGACTAAACCCACACCTGAAGGTGTGTGAAGGAACCTGACGCGTCCTCTCACTCCGCTCGTGCGGGAGAAGTCATTGGATGAAAAAAAACGCGGTGCTGCGAGCGGGGCGGCCTTCAAACATTTACATACTTTTGATTTTACCGCACGCCGCCCCACGCCTAACTTCCGCTCACAGCGGCAAGGTCGTCAACAAGCCGTAATAGAGTCTGCTTTTGCCATTAGGGTACAGAAGTTTAAAAAAAAAAACGATTGACTTGTTCCGATCCCGATTTCCAGCCACCGTTGGCGCGGGCTTGCGGACAGTGAGCAATGGGTAGCTCGCTGTCCGGCCGTCCGGTAACTGTCCGGACCAAGCCCAAGTCGTCGACAGCGCGCGCTGTTCCCGCGCATCTCAAGGAGTTGTCAGCAACAGCAGGGGCCCAGCCGGGTCGAAGCCTACTGGGGCCAGGGTTATCCGAAAGGGCGCTCGAGCCCCGGTATGAAGGCTTGAAGGAACGGGATGGGTTTTTTAGTCAATAAGAGTCTGACACTATCTCCCGCTCCGCCTAAGAGCGGTGGTTGTCATAGGATGATTTTTCTGTTTCAGACTTTAGAACAAGTGTTCAGCTCTTTTCCACACCACCCATGAGGTAGAGTTTTTTTAATAGTGGTCTCCCCGTTTTAGGCCTAGTCCACTTCTATTGACCAGTTTTGTTATCGTTGAGAAACAACTTAAAATCTGGTTAAAGATATTTATTGCTCATAAAGAAATTTACATTTCACTTAAGGACGTATTCACCTATTGCGACAAATATCATGGTTTTTCGGGAACCATTATGATGCTCTAGGAATCATAATTATGAGTATATCTTGGTATCAAATAAAAGACAATATATTTATCTCCAGGGTGGCATAAAAAAATATTACGGTCTCATATAAAATTTTCATATAAATACGATTTTACCAACGCACTAATACAAGAAAATTACGAAACACAGAGTCTGAGTAGGAACCTGTAACTTAAATCCAGTAAACATTTTTACTTTAAAAAACATAAAATAATACAGCTTATATAGTCTTCAACACCTATAGCTAATTATTTTGAACCTACATAAATAACTTTATGATTTATGACCAAAATAAAACCACTCTCAATATTTCTTCATACATTTTTCATTGAACGCGCGATGTCTAGCGTCAGTCCGCGCTCAGAAGCGCTTGTGAACGGATGTCCGTATCGCTCTCTTACAAAAAATAAATACGTCTAAAATGTGTGCCGACTTGTATACTGCGACTGCAAAGACGCTACTTTTTCGGACCGAAATAAAAGTACAAATATCATGCTTATTTTTAAAATTGTTATTATGGAGTAATAATGGACTTACTGATACAGAATGAGTTTTATTCTAAAACAAAGACCAGAAAATAATGGCCAACGGAACTTCATACTTACATAGATATCACACTGTACATAGTTAAGCGACTATGACAATAAAAATAAATAAATGGTTCTGAATAGATATGTTAAAAATGGTACCGTCGAAGTGACCTGATGATGATGATGGAGCCGGAAGATAGGCACCGGAACTCCGTAGTTAATCAATGTGTCCTAGCCATGTTTGGGCTTCTTAGAATTGTCATGAGATGCACTTTGGCTGTAAGGTACTATGGAACTGATTTGATGATGATGATGGAACCGGAAGTTAGGCGCCGGAACTCCGTAATTAATCAATGTATCCTAGCCGTGTTTAGGCTTATTCGAATTGTCATGAAATGCCCTTTGGCTATAAGGTACTATCGAAGTGACCTGATTATGATGGAGCCGGAAGATAGGCACCGGAACTCCGTAGTTAATCAATGTATCCTAGCCGTGTTTGGGCTTATTAAAATTGTCATGAGATGCACTTTGGCTATAAGGTACTATCAAACTGATCTGATGATAATGATGATGAAGCTAGAAGATAGGCACCGGGACTCCGTAATTAGGTAATCAATGTATCCTACCCGTGTTTGGGCTATTTAGAATTATCATGAGATGCGCCGCACTTTGGCTATAAGGTACTATCAAACTGATCTGGTGATGATGGATAACCCTATAGTAATCCAATCGGCCGTTGAATTTTGTCATGAACCTTGAAAATCCATAAAAATAATTTGTTCGAGCTTAGAATATAGGTTATAATGACACGTATGACATCGTAGTGCAAGTCGAGTATAGTACAAAATAAAACAATATCTTTTTTTTATATAATGTATAGGCTCGCGTTTGACCACAATCTCACCTGATGGTAAGCGATGATGTGGCCGACGATAGAGCACGCTTGCCTATATCTTCGAGTACCAAGATAAATTAGGACACTTTTCACTACATATTATAAAACAAAGTCCCCCACCGCGTCTGTCTGTCTGTCGGTTCGCGATAAACTCAAAATTAACTTCACCGATTTTCAAGCAGTTTTCACCACTCGATAGCGTGATTCTTGAGGAAACTTTAAGTATATAATTTGTTAAGTTTTTGTATGTATTTTTGTGTACATTAACGTTATTTGTTGAAGATGTCGGGAAAAAATAAGCCGTCTGGGAGCTTTTAACGCAAACGCTGCCTAAACCCTTTGAGATATAACAAAATAATGTATCGTGGAATTGTGTATCTTATATAGGTCTACAGAAAAGTCCGTGGTGGCATATGTCTATCTCTTAAGGTTAACATAATATATCCATTTTACTACTTTTAAAAATTGGCATTCATGAAGCATTTATTGGAAAGCTATTTACATAATTACGGTATTAATTCTTATCAAAATATGTTACTTCGCGTTCAAGACTATACCAGTATCTGTAAATTATTTTTTGAATCATTTAAATCGGACGTACCATTAGAAAGCTTTCATAAATTTAATAATTCTCAAAATTAAATTCACGAGTTCACAAGTTCCACTCTTCAGTAGCTACGCATGACGCGGTCACTGATCCTCCCCCCGCACTGTTTTGCCTACTGTTTCTTTAGCTACTAAGCCGAACGACAATAACGCACGACTGATGACTGTTTTCTTTTGGAATTTGTTGAAAAGTTATAATTGCATTTTTGTTTTGTGTTTGTTTTCTTAACTAACACAACACCAACAATATATAATAAATTATTATAATACAACATTATATAATAATTGTATATGTGAATTAAGGTAGTAAGAACTACGCTGCTCACGCGTGTAAAATGGAGGTCCAAAATTTATGGGGAATAACATTAGGTTACGCCACGCGGGCGAAGCCGCGGGCAAAAGCTAGTGTATTTATAAATCAATTTTTCCTGTTACCATTTTGATATACAAGGAATTAAAGTTGCCACAATATCATGATATCAAATTAACGATGATTTATTCATCTCCCAGTTACATGCTTTAAAATTATTCAGTCCCATACAATCTTTTCACACAAATACAATACAGAAATTGGCTATGCTACAAATAGGATCTGGATAGTACACATAACAGCTAAATCCGTTGTATATTTTACCTTATAATTATAAAAAAAAAACTTTTTCCAAAAAAGATATAACCGATTTCACTAGTCGGTGTTAAATAAGGAACAAAAAATATCGAGAAACACCGACTTCCGAAATTAAAATTATTTTGATGGTTTTAGTGTTTTTTTTAGTGAAGTCGGTTATATTTTTTTTGGAAAAAGTTTTTTATTTCACACTTTTTAGTTGTAATTCTCATGACAATTCCAATTAACTCAAACCCTGCTAGGATAAATTCATTATTTTATTATAAAGCTTCCGTGTCTACCTTGCGGCTCCATCATCATCAGATCAGTTTGATAGTACCTTATAGCCAAAGTGCGGCGGATCTCATGATAATTCTAAATAGCCCAAACACGGGTAGGATACATTGATTAATTACGGAGTCCCAGTGCCTATCTTCTAGCTTCATCATCATTATCATCAGATCAGTTTGATAGTAACTTATTGTCAAAGTGCATATCATGACAATTCTAATAAACCCAAACACGGCTAGGATACATTGATTAATTACGGCGTTCCGGTGCCTATCTTCCAGCTCCATCATTATCATCAGGTCACTTCGATGATACCATTTTCAACATACCTATCCAGAACCATACATTTATTTGTATTATCGTAGTCGCATAACTATGTTTATTGTGATATCTGTGTGAGTATGAACTTCCACTGGCCATTTCTGGTCTTCTTCACCAGTTCCACTTCATCAAATGTAATTTTTTGAGTGTAAATGCTCAAGTCTTTGATGAAAATACCAAAAGAACTATACCGTTGCTTATGATATTGGAGGAGTTCCCTCGAATTCGCCAAGATTCCATCATCAGATCCCGACTTGGTGACTATGGGACCATTTGGGAAGTATACACTTTCCAACAAAAAAAGAATTTTTCAAATCGGTTGGCAAGCAACGAAGTTATGCGCGAACATACATAAAAAAAATCAAACATCCTTTTTAGAAGTCGGTTAAAAATACATAAGTATTCATAGTTTTAACTGTATTTTACGATTAGATCGAATATTAAATTGGAAATACCTACTTGCTTCAGACATCGTACGAGTATTTATTGAGTTTGAAGATTTAATTCATGTCGGAGAGGGGTTGTGCGTTGTACCTAATTGTCTGATAAAATTAATCTCAAATACCCATTTGATTTTGTTAAATATAATATTTTTAAAGAAATAAGCCTGGGAAATAATCGTAGGTTTACAAAGAAATTGGTCGTTATTACCCGTAACGATATGGCAACTACTTATTTTTGTTATACGAGTAGTACTCGAAACTGGATAAGCAGGTAGTTACATATTGCCATATAGTAATACTGATACTAAAAATCAAACAAGCTTGACTCAATTAATACTTACTAAGAAAAATAAAATAATACCTCAAATATCAAGACATGTTCGGTTAAAGTATAAAATTGAGCAAACAATGGGCTCTATGTGTGCGTGCGCGTAAGGTCGATGTATTGCGACCAAGATACCTAAATTCGAGCGAGTGAATCTTGCTCACGCGTCCTTAATTAAATGAGATTAAAATTTAAAACTATGGTAAATCATTCATACTTCGATAATCGAACTTGCTATACAAATATGTTAGGTACTATTAATTAATGTACAGAAAAAGCAATTTAATATTTTGATACAAAAATTTGGTTTGTGGGTATTTCCGAAAACATTGTTATTATAAACTAATTGAAACTACCTCGCTTGCAGAAAAAAGAATGCGGTCTTGTTGTCACAATACAGATAAGTCACTCAGTAGTACAATTTACGCAACATTCAAGTTTTTAATTTTTTGGTTTAATTTTTGTACATATCTACTATTATAATATTTAATTATTTTAAGCTTATGTTATAATTACATTTTGAAGAATGTGTTTTTTTAGTAGGGTCTTAAAAATGTTGAACGAAATCGCATTCCTTATTTCTTTCGGTAAGTTATTATAGAGTTGCACTCCCTCATAAACAACTGTTCTTTTACCGTGAGTGGTTCGCACTCGAGGAAGTATAATTTGTTCTTTTCTACGACTGCTGCGGTTATGCAATTGATGTGTTTTGGTGAAAGAAATTTGTGTATGTATTGTTTTGCTAAGTATTTTTTGTATGAGTATGCAGGTGTAGTATGCGTGAAGTTGCTTGATGTTCATGAGTTTTGTATCTTTGTATATTTTAACTGTTGGTGTCAGGTAGTCATAATGGTGCGGATGCGGGGTGAATCAGTGGTGGACATCTCGTTCGCCAGCCCCGCTCTGTCGCCGCGTGTCGTCGACTGGCGCGTTATGGAGGAGGTGGAGACGTACTCCGACCACCGGTACATCCGGTTGGACGTCTCCGCCGAAATCTCGGCCGCGCCGGTCCGACAGAGCCCTTGCGGTCCGCGGTGGGCGCTTAAACAGATGGACCGGGAGCTCCTCCTGGAAGCCGCGACGGTACAGGCCTGGGTGCTAGCACCGGACAGGCCTGTTGACATAGACGTCGAGGCGGAGTGGTTCCGGGAGGCCATGTCGCAAATCTGCGACGCGGCAATGCCCCGAGTCCGTCCAGGGCGAGCTAAGCGCCAGGTGTGCTGGTGGTCGCCGGAGATTGCTGCACTGCGCAACGCATGCAGTCACGCGCGACGCCGGTACGCCAGACACTGCAGGCGCCGCATCCGCCCGCCGGATGCGGAGGCCAGAGAGGCGGAGCTGTATGAGGGATACAGAGCGGCAAAACGCACCCTCCGAACGGAGATCAAGCGGGCCAAACTGGAGGCCCGCAACGTGTGGCTGGGGTCTCTGAACGCGGACCCATGGGGGCGCCCGTACAATATGGTACGGGAAAAGCTCCGCCCCTGGGCTCCCCCACTGACTCAGAGTCTCCGGCCCCAGATCGTAGAGGGTGCGGTGAACGCTCTGTTCCCTGCGCGGGGGGAACACTCCCCCCCGCCCATGGCTCCGCCTCCACCGCCAGCGGTGTCTGACGCGGACCGCAACAGCGACGACGACGACGATGCTCCAGAGGTGACCGAGGTAGAGTTGAGAGTGGCGGTGCGAAGGCTAAGTGCCAAAAACACCGCCCCAGGACCCGACGGCTTGCCTGGAAAGGCCTGGGTCCTGGCCATGGAGGCTCTCGGGCCTCGACTGAGAGGGCTCTTCAGCGCATGCATGGAGAGGGGCCAGTTCCCACTTTGCTGGAAGACGGGGAAACTGGTCCTCATCGCGAAGCCAGGGCGCCCTGCGGACTCTCCGTCCGCGTACCGGCCCATCGTGCTGCTCGACGAGGTGGGCAAGCTCTTTGAGAGAGTCATTGCAAACCGCCTCGTCGGGCGCCTAACACGGGTGGGGCCGGACCTTTCGGACGGACAGTTCGGCTTTCGCAGGATGCGCTCTACGGTGGACGCCATCATGCGCGTGCGAGCCCTCACGACGGGGGCTGCGGTGTCCCGGGGCAGGTGTGTCGTGGCAGTGTCCTTGGACATTGCCAACGCCTTCAACTCCCTGCCCTGGAGTACGATCCGGAGGGCACTCCGGTACCACCGGGTGCCCGAATACCTCTGTCGAGTGGTCGAGGCCTATCTGTCGGATAGGTTTATAGTCTACCCCGGTCACCAGGGAGACTGGAAACGTCGAGAGATGTCGTGCGGTGTTCCGCAGGGGTCGGTACTAGGGCCACCCTTGTGGAACATCGGGTACGACTACGTGCTGCGCGGCGACTTCCCTGACGGGGTCAGCGTGGTTTGCTACGCAGACGACACGCTGGTTCTAGCGCAGGGAGAGTCGTACCAGGCGGCGGTCGCTCTAGCGACACGCGGGGTTGCGATGGTCGTTGACAGGATCCAGGAGTTGGGACTCGAGGTGGCGCTTCACAAATCCGAGGCGATGTGTTTCCACGGTCGCCAGTCTCGGAACGCGCCGCCATTGAGTTCCCAACTAACGGTAGGAGGAGTTCACATCGGTGTCGGGTCGACGATGAAGTACCTGGGACTCGTCCTCGACAGCCGGTGGAATTTCGTGGAGCACTTCCGACGTCTGGCTCCCAAACTCAACCGGGCTGGGGCTGCGCTCAAGCGGCTCCTGCCCAACCTTGGGGGTCCAGACGCCTCCTGCCGGAGGCTCTACGCGGGGATCGTTCGGTCCATGGCCCTCTACGGGGCGCCGGTGTGGGCGCCGTCGCTGAAAAAGCGACCGGCGGCCATACTAAACGCCTGCCAGAGGGTCATGGCGATAAGGATGGTGCGGGGATACTGCACGGTCTCCCGCGAAGCAGCGAGCCTTCTGGCTGGCCTACCACCGTGGGATCTGGAGGCAACAGTCCTTGCACACATGCACGATATGCGCGTGGAGATGCAACGCCGGGGTGAAAGTCCGCTGCCGCGACAGGTCACGGCATGGCGGACAGAGCTCCGGCGGGATCTTATGGTGAAATGGCATCAGCGACTATCGCAACCCAGTGCTGGGCACGCCACAATCGTGGCGGTAAGTCCCCTCTTTGAGGCGTGGCTGGAAAGACCTCACGGCGTCCTTACCTTCCGCATGACGCAGGTACTCACCGGACATGGTTCGTTCGGGAGTTTCCTGCACCGGATTCGTGCGGAAGTGACGCCCGGGTGTCGCCACTGTGTGGAATGCCCGGAGGACACGGTGGAGCACACAGTCGAGGTGTGCCCTGCTTGGGCGGAGCATCGCCGTGCCCTCATGGGGGCGATCGGCGGCGGAGACCTCTCGCGCCGGGCCTTGGTTGAGGCCATGGTCCGGAGCGAGGAGGAGTGGCAGGCGGTCGCCGACTTCTGCGAAGCAGTAATGCTCGCAAAGGAGGAGGCCGAACGCATCAGGCAACGGCGTTATCGCCGCCGCCGCCGCCGCCGGGATTCTGATCCCGATTTCCGGCCACCGTAGGCGCGGGCTTGCGGACAGTGAGCAATGGGTAGCTCGCTGTCCGGCCGTCCGGTAACTGTCCGGACCAAGCCCAAGGCGTCGACGGCGCGCACTGTTCCCGCGCGCCTCAAGGAGTTGTCAGCAACAGCAGGGACCCAGCCGGGTCGAAGCCTACTGGGGCCAGGGTTATCCGAAAGGGCGCTCGAGCCCCGGTATGAAGGCTAGAAGGAACGGGGTGGGTCTTTTAGTCAGTAAGAGTCTGACACTATCTCCCGCTCCACCCAAGGGCAGGGGATGTCAATGCATGATTTTTTCCCACCATAAAAAAAAAAAAAAAAAAAAAAAGGTAGTCATAATGAAAAAGCATTTTAATAATTTTGTTTTGTGTAATTTGTAAGTCTTTCAAATTGGTTTTAGGTGCAGGACCCCATATTTCTATTAGGTATATTATGTGTGGCTTTACTAACGAGTTATATATTGTCTGGCGAACATTATACGGCAAACAGTGCACGATATTACGTAGTGAGCCCAGTAAAGATATAAGTCTGGATTTGATGTAATCGATTTGAGTTGACCAATTTAGATGGCAGTCAAGTCTTAACCGAAGGTATTTCTCATGCTGTTTGAGTTCTAATATTTGTTTGTCAATCGTAAGCGGAGGATGTGGTGGAATTTTCTTATTTTTGGCCTTAAATATAACATAGCTTGTCTTAGATGCATTGACAGTTAGAAGATTCTGTTGGAACCAAACAGATAGTGAGTTTAAATCTTGTTGGGCTTGACTTATTAAGTCAGTTAAAGAGGCACCAAAGTAAAAAAGACATGTATCATCAGCATATAGTGAAATATGCCCATGTAATGAAACTTTCGAGATGGAGTTTATATAGATCAAGAAGAAAAGTGGTCCTAGCAGCGATCCTTGGGGAACTCTAAAATTTATATCGCATGGTTCACTTTGATATTCTCCGATCCTAACCACCTGAGACCTATTGTTCAGGTAAGATTCAAACATCCTATACGCAACGCCTGAGACACCTATGTCCTTTAGCTTTTGTAGCAGTATAGGATGGCTTACTGTGTCAAAAGCCTTTTTCAGGTTAATAAATAGGCCTAGCGCAATGTTTTTTTGGTCAATGTTATTTTTTATTTTAGTAGTTAGATCTACAGTAGCCGACAAGGTGTTAGACTGTGACCGAAACCCGTACTGTCTTTCAAACAGGAAATTTATTGAGGTGAGGTGCTCATTTAAACGTGCATAGAGAATCCTCTCAAATATTTTGGAAATTATTGGAAGCACTGCGATAGGCCTATAGTTGTTAGGATCTGTTTTGACACCAGATTTGTAGATTGGAGTAACTTTGGCTATCTTTAGCTCGTCCGGGAAGATTCCTCTGGCAAGATGGTTATTTATACAGTCGGTCAGCTTGTCCACGATTAGGTCACTTATGCACTTGATAACTTTGGTAGTTATACCATCGATACCCGCAGCACAGTTTGGATCTAGACTATTAATAATTTTGGATACTTCGTTAGGTTGACAAGGTGTGAAATTAGTGAGTTCTCTATTGTATGGTAGGGAGTCTATGATTGTTATATTTTGGTGTTGTTGCTGTTGTACATGAATTTGGTTAGCGAGGGTGGATCCAATCGTAGAAAAGAAACGGTTAAATGTTTCGCAGATGTCATTACCATTCGTCAGCAGACCAGTGTCAGTGAGAAGTTTAGGAGGAGTGCATTCTGACTTTATTTTATTATTAGACAGTGTATTTATTGGGTTCCACATCTTTTTTGGGTCTGTAGTAGTTTTCATAAAAGCGTCATTGTAATATTTTTTCTTAGTATTCCTAATCGTTTCAGCAGTAACGTTTCGTTCAATCTTAAATCTTTCGATTAAGTCTTTATTTTTTGGATCTAATTTCAATCTATGCCAGATCTCATTCCTTCTCTTAATTTTGTCTATTATTTCTTTGCATATCCAGTCCTTTTTAGGTATCTCTCAAGGCATGCATAATTGTTGTCTACTGTGTGAAATTCGGCGAGTTTGATCCTTTCATGTAGTTTCTCATAATCTATCGCTGTATATTTCACACGTTTCTTTGGTGGCGGTTTATATTTTTTCATACATAAGTAAATTTGCTTGTGGTCTGACATAGGTGAATCGATAACGGCCATGTGAAAACTCTTGTCCTTAAGGTTAGTGCATATGTGATCAAGGATGGTTTTTGTGGAAGGTGTCTCACGCGTGCAGTAGTCATCGTGAATATTATTGATAAAACCATATCCAGATTCTCTTATAGTCTCTCGATAGCACTTAGTTTTGGCATTTTTTGTCAGCAGGTTGATGTTAAAATCGCCGAAAACGATAGATCGGGATTTTTTAATCAGTTGCAAAGAACACGCTTCAAGAAACTCTCTTGTGTTATTGTTTCCTGGATTGTAGACAGCTCCTATATTTAATGAGTACTTCTCGAGGTAAACCCAAAGGTAATTGATGCCTCCAGCGTATGCTTCATCTAATATGTTAATAGTAAGTATAATATGTCAAAATAATATGTTAATAGTAAGTATACAAGGTGTCGTTTTGAAGCTGCAAAATATTTCAGGAGGTAATTATGTTAGTGATTCTCGACCCGAATCAATAATAAAATAAGTAGGTAATTTTTTTTTTTTTATAACCGCGCTTTTTTTCACACACACAAACACAGAACAATAAAGGGCGTTTTCACACACACTAACTCGCAACGATAGTTTCATAAATAATCTATCATCCAATCATCATCCCGCACGCCACACCCTAGCCACGCCCCCGCGGCCATCGATCAATCGATTTAGTTTAGTGTAATTAAAAAATTAAAAAACAAGTATTACTGATTATTGACCAGGTATCGTTTTTTTACATGATTATTTATGAGTTTTATTACAACCTCCTGAAATATTGTGCAGTTTTAAAACTGCACCTTGTATAAGTGTGTAATGTTAGTGATTACCGTTAAGGCGGTATTTAGACCCGAGCCGTGGCGAGAGTCTTAAGGGAGCCGAGAACGGTAATCATTCATTACTCACGTGTATCATACGACGTTTTTCAATACACTTGTGAAGAAAATAACAATTAAACTAGTATTTTTTTCGAACTATCAACTTAATAACAATCTTATATTGAAGTAAATATGGTGGATTTTTAGTTAATAACAAAGATCTTCATTATCACCAGTTTTTTAGTTTGCCAGTTGTGCCGTTTCAGTTCTTTACCTCACACACTCAAGAGTTTGTCACGTTTAAATAATGTAGTTTATAATTATTTGTTATGACATGCTGTGATATTCCAATGGTCTTTTAATTAACACTACTATAATCAAAGTAATAATATAAACCGCCAAACATAATACTTAAAAATACGGACATGCAATTTTTACATGATTTGTTCGTAGAAAACTATTTTTTGCTGACGTAGATTTAACGCATAAAACATTTTTGATAAACATTTTTTTATTGCTAAAAAAATGCAAAAGGCTTAAAGAAAAATCTAAAAAGTAAATTGTCTTACATAGCGACACATTATTAACAAATAATTTTCAATATAGGTAGAAAATAATAATAATGAACGAAAAATATTAATATCATTGTGAAAAAAGCGTGGGGCGCTTTGTGCCATATTTTTTGTAAATCGAGCACCCCATGCTTTTTTTACAATGATATTAATATTTTTCGTTCATTATTATTATTTTCTACCCATATTGAAAATTATTTTAAAGCGTGTTTTTTTAGTTTTTTTTAACTACTTTTTTATTTTGCACTAAAAAAAAAAACAGATTATTGTATTGTCATCAGTCTTTGATGGGTGTGCAAAGTTTGAAGAAAATCTGATCGCCCAAAGTTGGTCAAAATCGAGCTCAAAGGCGTTGGTTACAAACATACAGGTGAAGCTAATATAAGCGTGTTAAAAACATAATGATCACGTCGTATATTTAGATTTCTAGCATAAATCTAAAGACTGTAATGTTAAAAATGTTCGTTACCTGTCTAATTAATTCGTCTGATATCCAACTCAATCACACGATGTAGTCCTCATTTGGCCAATCCAAACTCATGTGACGTCGTCTAGGCGATATTTTGAAGCAAACACACTGTAGGTTGTTTATCTGTAAAGTTTTAGAAAAAATCGCTTGTTAAGTATGAAGAAAAGAGGAAAGAAAGCAAACATGTTTATTCCGTCTAAATAGCGTAATAAGTGGATCCTTTTCACACGCCTAACGTCCAACATCGAGCATGGTTTAAAAGCTTGTTACTTCATCTAACGCAATCCAACGCGATGTTTGATGAAGAGGTAACGCGAAAAAAGAGAGATAACGCCTGAAAACTCTGTTAGCATTCGGTAATTGTGTGATTTACTCGAATGTTTCACGAAACTTGTTCCTGAAAATACGTGTTTTTTTTTTAAATATAAAATTAAAAAAAAAAAATTGTTGTCATTCAGAATCTCGTGTAATTTGTAAGTCTTCTATTGATGTAGTTTTTTTTTTATATTTTTAATGTACTCGCGAGTACATTATGGAGGGTCAAAGTTCACGTAAAATAGCAGATTTTCAGATGTCTTTACTGAATTAGTCTTACACAAAGAATCATGGCCAATTTGGACTAGAAAAAAAAAAGTGTTGGTAACGAAATGAGATTGTCATCATAACATAATATCAATGTAATTATCTGGTGGGTTCAGTTTATTTTTAAAGCTAGGAGGAAAAAAGATATTCATTTTTTTAATTATTATTTTTTTTTCAATAGAACGCGTCATAATATCTATAATCATGAACGCATCCTTAATATTAACATTCATAGAGAAGTCCATAGTTTTTAAGTAGTCGATATCGATTTAATTTCTAAATAGAAATGAAAAAATACATAATTGTTAGATTATAGCTGTTTATGATTTTGTTATTTATTTAATCTAAGATAAGTCACTAACTGACTTTTTTGATTTTTATTGTATAATTGAATCAAAAATGATTTTTGCTTCTAAAAATCGATAATGCCGTAAATCGATTGAATACGGAGCCACCCTATTTTTGACAAACAAACAACATATTGTTTGCTATTGTCTCTGCGCAGACCGACTTGTAGTTTTGGCAACGACTATGTTCTGTGTGATCTTGTGTTTTCCCTTTAATTCTAACCATAACTTGCTTTGCTTACGGACTCCGATCGAATCTTCTATACTTGGCATTCGTCTTTTGGACTTTGATTTCATCTAGTTTTGGATTTGTCAGTGAAGTGGAAGTAGTCATGTCTTCGCTCATTCTGTTAATTTTTTTATTTTATTTTATTTTATTTTTATTTATTAGGGACAAATAACAGTTACATGTTAAGGTTATACAGAATAATTATTAGATAAATAAGTAAACATATAACCCACACTATTGTCCACGGATTAATCAAATGCGTGAAAAACGGAGACTGATTTTATGATATTTAATTGGTTAATTAATATTAATTTAAACTTAAACTTTAGATGCTAAAGAGCTGACAACGAGAGATTTAAATTTATTATTAGAATGAGTGAAAATGTCTATGTCCATGAAGTGTGTGTTATAAGTTTCCACAAGCCGACGAAGAGGAACTCGTGCCCCGGCGTTGGTCTTACTTGAGTCGACGTGGAACAGGCGGGGCACGCGAGCCCCGCGTCTTATTACAGTTCTGGGGACTGTGTAACAAATTTTGTTTGCAATATCCGTACAGTCAAATCTATCGTGGCACAAACCATGCAACATCATTACATCCAAAAGTAATCGTCTGGATTCCAAACTTAGGATGTTATATTTGCGTTATAAATGTATGTAGGGAATCTCCGAATGATGGCACTTGTAGTTCATGCCACGCAAGAATTTTTTCTGTACCATTTCCAATTTTTTACTGTACTTAATGTAATAAGGATTCCATATAGGTACAGCGTATTCCAGTTGCGAGCGTATTAAACATTTATATAACATCAAAAAAGTAGAGGGTCGCACGAAGTCCTTTGATGATCTCATGACGAAGCCATACATTTGAAAAGCCTTGTTTATTATACTTTGGATGTGCTGGTCAAAGTGCAAGGACGAGTCCATAATAACACCTAGGTCGCGAATAGAATCAACTGCATTTAAGTGTTGATTATTAATACTGTAGCTAAAGTTAATTTTATTCTTATTCTTAGTAAATGATACACTATGACATTTTGGGATACTAAGAAAGAGCTTGTTCACTTTACAATAGGCATCAAGTCTAGTAAGATCGTCTTGGAGAAGTTGGCAATCTTGGATATTTTTGCAAGACTTATATATTTTTATGTCGTCTGCGTACATTAAGAAACGAGCATTAATAAAACATGATTTTACGTCATTTATATAAATAATAAAAAGAAAAGGTCCTAAAATGGATCCCTGTGGAACGCCAGAATTTACGGTAACAGTTTCAGATTCGTAACCATTGATTACGACTTTTTGAGTCCTGTTAAAAATATATGAGACAAACCAACGCAGCAAGTTACCACGAATTCCGTTAAAGGCAAGCTTTTCTAAAAGAAGTTTGTGATCCACCTTGTCAAAAGCCTTTTGAAAATCTGTATACACGGTATCAACTTGAACACGGCGGTCCATATTTTCGAATAGAAAGTTGGTAAATGTCATAAGGTTAGTAGTTGTGGAACGCTGTCTAACAAAACCATGTTGTTCGGGTATAATAAGCCGATGAAAATGAGGATATAAAGCACCGTGTACAAGCTCTTCAAAGAGCTTCGACAAGGTGGAGAGGATTGAAATGGGGCGGTAATTCTCCACGCCGTCTTTGTCTCCACTCTTATAAATAGGCGTAATAAATGCTCGTTTCCATGCAGCCGGAAAAATCCCTTCGCGTAAGCACTTGTTGAAAATTAAGTAAAGAGCAATATGGATGCTATCAGCAATTTTGATGAGAAAGGCGGGCGGCAATCCGTCAGGGCCAGCTCCTTTTGAGGAATCGAGTGATTTGAGTGTCCTAAGTATAACATCTTTGGAGAAATGTAAATCACATATGCACGATGTGTTGTCCCCATAGTTGTTGGACGGTTGCCATTTTTCCGGGTCAAAAGTTGATGGTTCGTAAACAGAAGCAAAAAAGGTCGAGAATAAGTTACATATGTCTGTAGGGTTATCGGAAGAGATATTTTTGAAATGCATGTTGGCTGGGAAACTAGTCTTACTCTTCCTCTTCGAAATGTAACTCCAGAAATACTTTATGTTCTTCGGAATACTATCCTCGACCGATTCAATGTAATTGCTAAAACAAATGTCACACTCCCTACGAAATAATTTGCGATAATTAGAGAAGTGCTCATAGTCGGAAAGGTTGTGATACTTTTTCCATTTAATCCATGCACGTTCTTTGTTTTTAAAAATTCTAATTAAAGATGGAGAAAACCAGACAGGAAATTGTGGATTTTTAAATCGAGTTAATGGTACATGCTGTCTAATTATCCCGTACAGAATATCATAGAACCTGTTGACGGCCTGTTCAGCGGGCAGACCGGAGAGTTCCTTCTCCCAGTCTTTTACACTAAGTTGTTCATTAATGTCGGGATAGTTAGCCTTATGATAGTTATATCTAGGATCCGAGCGAAATTTCATGGGGACAAATTGCATATTGAGAAGCGTTGTTATTGAAAAAACAGGATGGTGGGGATCCGGTGGCAGCAGCGAGTTACAAGGTATGTTTAGACAGTCTGCGTTGGATATAAACAAATCAAGCGTTCGCCCAAGATTATTTTTACATTTGTTGTATTGCAAACCGTTAATGGAAGACATAAAGTTTAGAAGAAGCTGGCTACTGGAGGTGGCAGAATTCACAATTGTGTGATTACCCTGGTCGGACCAATTGATGTCAGGTAAGTTAAAATCTCCTACAATAAAGAATGACTCGGTAGTAGTATCGTTAGCAATGCACTCTAGGATATCTAGGTAGTCCTTGTATATCTCCTCACGGGTTCGAGGTGGAATGTACACTACACTGATGACATGACGCCTATTTGACTTAGATGCTGGTAATTGAACCACGGCTTGCTCAATGCAGGCATGGGTAAATTGTGTCGACATCCTAGTGGGGCGCAGCTCACGACGTACGGCCACCAGTACGCCTCCCCCCTCACGTTTATTTGTTGCCGATCGATCGCGATCGCATCTAAAAACTGTATAGCGGTCGTCAATGAACTCATTATCGCAAATGCCAGGAACAAGCCAGGTTTCAGTAAGTACGACAACGTCATAAGAACAAGACATAATGTTAATATACAGTGTATGCAGCTTGGTACGAATTCCTCTACAATTCTGATAATATAGCACAATATTATTAGTGGCCATTGATAAATGTACAACAACAAATGAGTATAATAACATGAGTTGTTTTAAAATATAAAAGTAAAATATAGAGTAAATAAAATAATCCCATTTTAAAATTATAAAAGCACACACACACAGTACCTAAAATATTAACTATTGCAAACTGAAATTGCCTTTTTTGTAGTTTTATAATATTGCTACACATTAATATTAGTAAACATCTTTGACTTTCTTGAATAAAATTTTGTATAAGTAACTGCTGACTTAAAATAGCCCCAGAATAACTAACTTCTAAGGGTATACAAACATAGACAAATAATACACTCACACACAAAAACAACACACAAACATAGAGCATGGGTATCAGGGAAATAACAATGTAAAACGTAAGGGAGGTCCAAGAAGGCGGTTTAGGCACGAGTCTTCCCGGTGATCTTTTTGAGATCGTTTTCAGAGCGTATAACAAGTGCTGGGACTCCATCTCGTTCACGCACCAGTATCGTGCCGTTCTTGACCCAAACATATTTAAAGCCATATTTTTGGCGTGCTCTTTACATTTACGAAATAAAGCCTTACTTTTAAGTGTGAGATGCTCGTTGATGAACACCGGAAATATTGTGCCAGGCAATCCTAGTTCATCGGATTTGATGCTCTTCTTTTTTTTTTTTTTTTTTTTTTTTTCTTTCTTTTTAATAAACTGTGGATTATGCGTTAATCGCATTGCACGGCACATTGTCCTAGAACAAGATACTAGAGTGGTGTCTTTTATTGCTGAAAGGATTTCGCCTCGTATCGTAAGTATTCAGATATCAACTTACTAACATCACAACTCATCGTACGATATTTCATTTTAGTACCAACATCGTCATCGAAGTGTTTTACATACAGTAATATTTATTTAAAAAGTTCCTTCCAAGAAAAAAGAAAAAAAGTACTTTCCAAATGGATTTTTCAGCAATTATTTCATTTTACAGATTGAGGACCTGTTTGGATGCTGTGAGAATGAGGGTTAATCAAATTATCCATGGAGAAATATCAAGCCATGACAACCAACTACCCGCAAGTAGTCGAACTCAGGTGGTGGGTCACTCTAGAATCTGCTTGATGTGTGGATGTTCAATCCTTCGAAGAAAAAGTGATTTAATATTACGCAACAATCCTTCAGAACTGCAACAAATGATTACTACCTGCATAATGAATTCTATCCTATCACAAGAGGTAATTTAAACAATTTTTTTAGTATTACTAAGACTAGCTGTTGTTTTATATAGTAATCAATTGGATTTGATGTTTATAATTCCTAGATCTTGTTTTTAAAAGAAACAACGTTGCAACGAAAGCTGGGTTCATAATTAACCTGTCAAATACCATCAATTAAAGTCACAATAGAAAGACAATAGCAGTGCAAATGCCAGCATTCGCTTGGAGTTTTATGAATTAATTTAAGTTTGATATTGCCAAACTGCCGCAAACAAACAGTGATCAATGTATTTGCCTATTTTGTATAAGGACAAGACAGTAGAACAATATAAGACAGGTTTTAATAGTATTTTTAGATGAGTTTACCAATTCTCTTTTTTGTTTTAGCTAACTACAAATGACAGAGTGTGTCATTCTTGCTGGATGAAAGCAAAAAGAAATGCTCTGTGTATGCAGACAGAACGAAGAGAAAATGGATTAGTTGATTTTTCTTCAACAAATATGGTAGAAGCACCTGAATAAGTACAACATGACATTGAGACACCTGAATTACATTCAGCAATGGAGCAGTCTGAGATGGCTGGTAATGATTACCCAGAACAAGGATCTGATGAAGTGGATATTGTGTTATCTAATCCCAGTATATGTACCTGCATCATCAACTATTACACTTTCGAATTACAGACGAGCACCCAATACTGCTGCACAGTGTGTATTTACTTATTGCACTAATCGAGACTTACATCGAATTTCAATAAAACAATATTATGTAAACATTTTAATAAATAATAACACATTTGGGTTAGCTGGCATTAGAGATTATTGATGCAATTGTCTAGTTGGTCGACGCACACTAGGATGTTGTGCTCATGTTATGACCATCGTTTGGTTTCTTGGATGGGCCAGATACAAACAAAATGTAGCTGCTCCTGCTGCATTTCTTGATGATATATTCATAAGAAAATTGTAATAAAGAATAAAAAAGTACCTAATCAGTTTTTATTTTTTTACATACATAATTTATTTTTTACCAGTACCTTAGTGATTGTGATCTTGCAAGTGAAGAGGATTAAATGATAGCAAGACAACTCAATAATTCTTTATTTAATTTTTTTGTCAGCATGTTTAGTAAGATTCTTACATATGAATAAAGATAACTCGAGCTTTTTATTCATATTCATTTATTTGCATCTACAATGTTTTAGAACTGATATAGTGTGTCCTCCAAATAAATCTAAAGGCTTATGACTTAAATTCGATAAATTAAGCACTGTTTATAAAACAGTGGGACACCTGACCCCAATGAGTTTCGTTCATACATCGGTTTTGCCCGTGCGCGGGCTTATAGGTGAATCTAGAGGATAATTTAATGGTTAACCAGAATACTAGTCTTTGAAAATGGCTACTAGGCTGTACTAAGTTTTAAAGTCTATTGTTGCCATCGACCCTGTCCAATAAAAACAAAGCAACATTCCGCTGCGTCTATTTATTAGGTACAGTCAAGAATCTTGTTTGTCCGTAGGATATATAAATTCTTGGGGTACAACGTACAGTTTATCCTATTTGGCGCGAAATGGACAAATGACATATTTGACGTATTTTTTTACAGCTACAGATTATTAATAAACCACATAACCTTAAAAAACATTTTAATTATTTACTAGTTTCTCCGTACTTTTAAAAATATATTGAATGCCGTACTTAGTAATGTTCATTCAGGCAAATCAAACGATACATGTTTCATCAAGTTACGATTTACTAATTTTTTATAGTCCAAGCATGTTAGGAGATTGACCATTGTTCTTTATAAATCGATTTCAATAGAAGCCTAGATAATATCCACAAGATATCTGTAAATTTGGGGGCTGAGTCACCCGCGTCCGTAGGAGGATACCCATTGCTAGGCCCTACACGTGGTCCCCGGGTGGTGCTAATCAGGTGACACTAACTGGTGGTAGGTTTCGACCGACGGCTTGTGACCACCCACTGGGCAAAGACGTACCGTCAAGCGGCCTAGCCGTGTTTCGGTACGATGCCCGGTGTAGCCGATTCAGAGGAGTTGGGTCAAAGTGGCAGTTCCAATGCTTGCAGACCAGCCAGACTCGTGCTGGTATTGACGTATCGGGAGACTAGTCGTAGAGGGTAGCGGGATCCGAGGCACGGTGCACCGCTGGCCGACCGCAGTTAGTTGGGGGCCCAAGTAATGTGCCAGCCATACATGAAAGGCTGCCCCGCCAACTAGCGAAAAATCCCGGAATGCACCATCGTGCTGGTTGGCGACCAGATGAGAGGGCCCGATGGTCATTTCCGGGGGGGCTCGGGCGTCCCCGCAGTCTCCAGACTAGTACCCCAATGATGCTGTCCTGCCAGTACATGACTGAAGGTTAGCTGCATGGGACTCCATTTTACTTCCTTCTCTTCTCCTACCTCACTCTCAATATGACAAGGAATAAAAAGAGATATGTCAAACAGCGGCTGCACTCCCTCTCACTTAAAGTGCACCTCTGCAATATTAGAGGGCTGCACTCCAATCTCGCATCAGTCCATCATCACCTGGAGACTGAAAAACCATCTCTCTTTTTTCTTTCGGAGACGCAGATACGAAAACCGTCAGATGTGTCGTACCTGTCTTACCCAGGGTTTGCCCTGGAGCACAATTTTAACACGCATAAAACGTTTTGGGAACACATTCATTGTGCATGCGGCTAGGGAGTGGAATTCCTTGCCGGAGTCTATGTTTCCTGATAGCTACAACCCGGGAATCTTTAAGTCGAGAGTGAATAGGTTTCTTTTAGGTAAGCGCGTTCCATCGTCGACCGCATCGTCGCTTTCCATCAGGTGAGATAGCGGTCAAGCGCGAACCTATCAACAATAAAATAAAAAAAAAACCCCAAAATATCTAATGAAAAAGGTGTAATAACGTCATAATCGCGTAAGAGCGGTTGTATGAAAAACAGTGAAATTGTATGTCGAATTGCCCTTAATACTTATCTTTGTACCTACCTCTAAATATCAGGAATCAATCAGCACATTCATTGGTATCTTGTATCCATAATAAGGCCATATCTTTGGTATCATCTGTTCCTAAAAATCAAAAAGGTTTTACTAATGGGAAGACACATGAGTTGACGAGTTTCTAAAGTAACTTTTGACTAGTCAACTCACATCTTCATCATCATCATCAGCCTTTTCAATGTTCCCACTACTGGGACTCAGGCATCCTCTCTAGGAGAGCGAATGGGCCGTAATCCACCACGCGGGCCCAGTGCGGGTTGGTGAATGTCACATGTCTTCGAATTTTTGGTTCTAGGAGATGCCGGTTTCCTCACGATGTTTTCCTTCACCGTTTTGAGAGCAGTGGTGATGAAATAAATTACACAAAGTAATGCGCCTGGCTGGGTTCGAACTCACGACCTAAAACTCGGTAAGTCGGGGCCGTTATCACTAGTCGCGTTAGACTAGTCAACTCACATCTTATTATACCCTATTCACGTTAAGATTAGACATTTAAAGAAACCTATTTTCTACTTCTATTTCGTAGGCATAAGGATGACATTAAAAGCAAAAAAGTGGTTACAATACCAACTATTCACATAAGAAGTTCCTTTGCCGTAATTTTGGCAATACGGAAAAACAGTGTAGCTATATTTTGAGCAATTAAATTAATATTAGGGAGATTAACTGGTATTTCGTTACTTTTAACAATTGCCTTGTAGCGACATCTATGGCGCCACATAAGAACTACGAAGAAAGTACGAAATCCTGCATCGCGCAATCAAAGTTCTCCGCGCGATTTGAACATATACGACAGCCCGAAATCATCTATTGGGCAGTCGCCCACCAGACCATAACACCTGTCTGGTCGGAAGATCCTCCCTTTTCAACGGAGGTTTGCGGGACTTTACTCTCTGTTCCGCCTACCCCCAAAGCATTTTGGAAACTGTAAAAACTATTTTTAAATTAAATATAGGACGCTGGACTCCATTTCGATAGTCCTGTAATTCTTTCAAATACCGGAAACGCTACGCCACAATATCGTATCTCTCCATTGACAACTTCCTTTTAGACCTGCTTTTTTTAATGAAATCCCATTCCCCTCATAACTTTCCAAAAAGTGTTGCAACTACCGTTAAAATCGATTTTGGCAACGCATTTCTTTTTTATTTTCTTTTTTCTTTAGACAGACAGAGGAGCCAAAATTACGGCGAAGGAACTTCTTGTGTGAAACGCACTGTACTGCAGCCGCCATTTGTCATGCCACCAACAGCGTAATAAAAGTCAAAATCGGATGAACGGACATTGTTAAAAGGTTTTCATAATAGTCCAATATTATTTTGAACAGAGTCAAGGTCGAGAAATACACACAGGACTCTCGCACTAGATATTTAAGGGGTCTATAATACCCCATTTTGCCTATTTGTTTGCAAATATCTTTCAAATTCTTTGTTTCTGTGATCTCTTGAACTTGTTCATCTTCTTTCAGACTTTAGAACAAGTGTTCAGCTCTTTTCCACACCACCCATGAGGTAGAGCTGCAGGCGCGTTTTTTTTACAGTGGTCTCCCCAGTTTTTAGGCCTAGTCCACTTTTGTTATCGCTGAGAAACACCTTAAAATAATTCTTTAATGGTACATTATGATATAAGTATGTAATATTAATGTTAATCAAAATGTCACAGTTTGGTAACAAGGGTCATTATATACCCTAAGTGCAGTGCAAGAAGAGTCATTTTCTAAGCAAGTGTATTGAAATAGTTTATTATGATATAAGTGTTTAATGTTAGTGATTACCGTTAAGGCGGTATTTAGACCCGAGCCGTGGCGAGAGTCTTAAGGGAGCCGAGAATGGTAATCATTAATTACTTACGTGTATCATACGATGTTTTTCAATACACTTGTGAAGAAAATAACTGTAAATCTAGTGAACTTTTGTGGCGGAAAAAATCTGTTTTATATGCGCGCCCATAATAATATAAATGGGGGTTGACCAGCTACTCGTGGGTGACGACGCGCGCCCATCCTGTTACGATACATGTAATAAAATTATGTCGGGGGAGAGGTTGAACAATAAGGTTTTAACTACATTATAGCACGAGTGCGTAATGGTAATTGTTAGGTTTAGGAGTGAATGAAACCACTGATGATAGCTTTCAACCTTTATTTCCAAAATGGGCCTGCTTACCTAATTGTGCTAGTCGTACATGTAGTGGAAATTCTCCCTATGTACAATTCTTATCAACCAATAGAAATCACCCAAAATGCAAAACCAAAATTATATTCTTAACTCGAGGTCGGTGGCAATGAATGTGCACGGGTAATCATCCTGTCCCTTTCGCTCGCACGCGCGCCTCCATCAGTAGCGTGGCCTGTTCGCACACTATAAAGGCTTCCGTGCCCCGCGCGGACCCGCGGCACGCGCGGCCACCCGATGCGAGGCGACTCCCTCGCAACCTACTGCCGGACACCGACTCCCATGCCCCACCGGACTGACCTATGATTAAGTCGCACACACCTACACGCGACTTAATCATCCAAAACGACTCTACAACACTACACACACTCGGTGCGCGCTGTGTGCTAAGTTAATATAGGCATAGCGCGCACTGAATCCCAGACCACAGATTACTGAATAGTTACTAATGCACGACTCTACATACGAATAAACTCACGCACCAAGCTGCGTGGCGCAGGCACGCACTTGGGTGCTAACATGGGCGGTGTTTCACACACAATGCCGCCCACACACTCACCAACACGACCCCGCGGCCCGGAGCGTGACCGGCTCGACCTGGAAGCGTGACGGGCGGGGGTCAATCACCTACAGATGGGCGCGCCACCAAAGTCGGCTCCCTCGTCGCAGGTCGTTCTTCGCTGGGCCTTCCCTGGGAAACTGGGGGTCCCACCTGGCGGGGTCCGACCGCCGGGGAGTCGCGAAGTAGCGACGACTAGCGTCGCGGCGCTCCCACTGTAACACAATCAAGAATACCTAGCTAAAGTACTGGCAACCCAATGAAGCACCCGTCGTTACGGGTGCCTTACGAAATCGCGAGCAGGGGGCGAAGCCCCGATCTCGCCTGCCGCGACCCCCTAGGGGGTCGTAGCGATTACTCCACGCCGCGGACCCGCAGTACAGTGACCAGTTGACTCCAGCGCACACGCGTAGAACGAAGTTGCGGCAAATGATTATGTGAATGCTACATCACTCCCTCCTAAGCAAAGCGAACAACGGGCTTCACGTTTCTTCCGGATCTTGTGGTGTATGGCTGGCTTGGATGTGTGCATAGACGGTTGGTTTTATCAGGAGTAGCGTCATCCACGATTTCTTCTGACTCGTTAAGAATGTATGCGGGTTTAAGCCTGTCTAGGGATATCACTGATGTTCAAAGTCAAAGTCAAAGTCAAAGTCAAATCATTTATTTCAAATAGACCACTTACAGGCACTTTTGAATAGTCAAATGTCGGTCAGTCCAAGAAAAGTGAAGCTAAATTGCACGTTCCAAAGAGTAGGTCTCTATGGAGAAGAACGTGCAAGAAACTCCATGGACACTCTTTTAAATCATATTATGTGTTACATATAATGCTTGGTTACATATTACTTGTTGCTTCTATCATGTGAGCACAATGTCGATAATGAAATAAAAATGTAAAATAATTAAAAGATAGAAACTGAATTAAGCCACTGGCAGCTAAGAGATGACCAGTCCCATCTGACGGCACCCGTTCACGAGCATGACGCGTGCATCAGCCCCACTCAGCTCAACCATTTTGAAGGGAACCGAACGACCCAATAACACGTGCCACCAACAGCGAGACATTTGAGTGAGCATGACAAACTCTCAACTGCCATGCTCGTAATGTCAAAAAAAAAAAAAAGTTGTAACCTAATAAAAATGCTCCATGGTGCTTCACATTCACAAACTTGAAAAAAAGTGCTTCTACATTATACAATGCAATTGTCTTTCAAATTAAAAAATAATAATATTAGTTTCCAACTAATCAACTAATTAGTACGCCCTAGTGGTAGTGGAGCTGGACCAGCATTGAGCCAAGCATTTTTATCTTGAATATAATCCTCCAACTTATAATATGCTTGCCTGCATAGTGTGCGTTTAATACAAGATTTAAATTTCGTTTCATTGAGTTCTAATATTTGGGGTGGTATTTTATTATAACATTTCAAACAGTACCCCATGAAAGAAGAGGCCACTTTAGCCAGTCTGAAACCTGGTTGAACTAATTGATCCCTATTTCTTGTAACATAATTAATAATATATAATTATGTCTATCGCCTCTTTTGCTAAAAAGATGAAGATTTTTTCTAACATACATGATGTTTTCATAGATATATTGACAAGGTACCGTCATTATGTTAATTTCTTTAAACAGTTCCCTTAAAGAATCGCACCGGCGGAGATTGTAAATAGCTCTGATGGCTCTTTTCTGTAATATAAAGATTGACTCGATGTCTGCAGCCCGTCCCCATAGTAAGATACCGTACGACATGACACTATGAAAATAACTAAAATAGACTAACCTAGCGGTATCAACATCCGTAAATTGGCGGATTTTTCTAACAGCATATGCAGCTGAGCTAAGCCGCCCTGCAAGAGATGTTAAGTGAGGACCCCATTGTAGCCTTGAGTCAAGCGTAATCCCCAGGAAAATCGTTTTATCAACAAATTCTAGTTTTTCATTATTCAATACAATGTCACAATCACTACTTTTGACATTCGGTAAGGAAAATCTTATGCATTTAGTTTTTTTCCCATTTAGAACCAGATTATTAGCAGTGAACCAGTTTTGAACCTGCAATAGGGCGCTATTTTCGTTGTCAAGATTGTTAGTCTTTCTATTTATCTTAAAAATCAAAGAAGTGTCGTCAGCAAACAACACCATATTAAGTTTATTTTGCAACAAATTGGGTAAATCATTAATATAAACTAAAAATAAAAAAGGACTTAAAATTGAACCTTGGGGCACCCCCATTTCAACATTAAATCCCGACGAATTGACACCGTTTATTTGCACTAATTGCTGTCTATTATTCAAATAAGATTTTAATAAGCTTAACGCTGCATTGCCTAGTCCGTAATGCTTGAGTTTCAGAAGCAATGTTTCATGAACTACACAATCAAACGCCTTAGATAGGTCGCAGAAGATGCCTATGGCATCTTGTGCCTCTTCCCACGCATTAAAAATGTGTTTTAGTAAGGAAACACCCGCGTCAGTTGTACAACGTCCTTTGGTGAAACCATACTGTTTATCATGTAGGATGTTATTGGAGTTAAAATGACTAAGCATTTGATTTAACATTACCTTTTCAAATATCTTGCTAAGAACCGGCAAAACGGACACCGGCCTATAATTATTAGTGTCTCTACTATTCGTAGCGGTAACTTGATCTTGTAGTATTTGTCGTAGCGCTTAATCACTTCGTAAGGTCCATCATATGGCGGCGTTAGCGGGGGACGTACTGCATCGTTTCTCACGAAAACATGTGTGCACGTTGCGAGGTCCTTGTGAATGAACGGCCGTGTGCGACAGTGGTGCGATTGTGGTGCGGTTTTTATTGATGCCATTGTTTCTGCGAGGCGGCGCACGTAGTCGTTATCATTAATATTTGCCTTTGCGGGTAAGATAAAATCCGACGGTAAGCGGAGAGTGGTACCATACGTCATCATTGCTGGGCTTAAATTGTTATTGGTGCGTAAAGCTGTTCGCAAACCCAATAAAACACTCGGCAACTCTTCTGTCCATTGCGTTGTAGCCCCACGAGCCATAAGTGCTGCCTTCAAAGTGCGATGAAGTCTCTCAATTTGACCATTCGATTGTGCGTGGTATGCCGTGGTCCGTATTCTTGTGATTCCAAACTTCATCATTTGTTCGGAGCAATACAACCGAACAGCTAAGCACTTTTGCTTTCGTACATTTTTATATAACTAGCACACGTAATTATTAAAGTCAGTACGTATTCGGTCGTCGATCGCGTAACTCAAACCATACCAAAACCATTCAAACCATCTTTTAGGATAAACCAACTTATCTTTCTTACTTATAACTACTTTTATCTGCATATTTAGTTGTTTAAACCATAAAACCATAATCAAACTAAAGTCGTATCATTTAAACCGAACCAAAATCAAACCATAACCATCTAATAAACCAAAACCACTAAAATATCAACCAATCAAGAAAGTTGGTATTGCGCAGACAGATACCAAATTTCTACATGGTCCTTCGAGCATAAGGGCCTCGGTTCGCGAAGTTCAGTAATAAGTGAAGTGTTTGTGTACCGGGACCTTGCAACCAGTGTGAAGTGTCTGTAGGGCAAGTAGGTAGGAGTGAGATCGCGTTGGAGGAGATTTACCAGTTGTGGAGCGTAAGCAGCATATAAGGTCAGACCCAACCATTTTATATCCTTTTTCTTAACAATTTATCAATTCGGAAGAAAAATGGAGCAGTTAGCAATCAATCAAACTGAAATATACGACTCTCTAGTTAAACTTTTAACCAATATCAAGAAAGACGGGGCTGAGCGGAAAACCATAGATTACTGCAAACGGAAGTTGGAGTTATTAGAGAATTATTGGAGAGACTACCAACGCAACCATAGGAAATGTTGTGAGCTTGCGGAATTTGATCATGTATATTTTACCAAAAATTGTTTCGACAAAGCAGAGGAAGTTTATGTGTCGATCAAGCAACTAATTACCAAAACCATGGAGAACCTGTTACCGAAGCAGCAAGGCGTCAACCAGCCGCTGACCCAGGTCAAGACCACTAACCAATCAGGAGATTCGTCTCGCTCCCAGGCATCCCAGCAGCAGCGCAGTGAGATGCCAGTACCAGAAGATAACAGCAAGTTAGAAGGATTGATTAAGAAGCAAACCATTAACTTTAGAGCGTTTATGAGAACAGTGACTACCATAGAAATCGACCAATTGCAGAGCAAGTGGGAGTTCGACGATGCTTTGAAATCACTCCAAAGTCGGTGGACCATCATCGATAATCTGCACTGGGAGATCGAAAGCGAAAATGGAAATGAAGATGTTTGGTATCAGGAGGAATTTACAAGATACGAACGAATGTACAACGACTTGAAGAAAAAGATCAGTTCAAAGATATGGTCTGTATCCCATCGAGACAAATGTACGCCCCAGATGGATATCCCAACCTTCCAGGGTAACTACCACCAGTGGACATCTTTCAAAGACTTGTTCACAGAAACCATACATAAAAACCCATCCTTATCCAACGCACAGAAAATGCAGTTTTTGAAAAGTAAAGTGTCAGGTGAGGCTGAGCGTCTGATACACCATCTTCAGATTAGTTCCGAAAATTATGAAGTATGCTGGGAAATACCTAACCATAGATATGGCAACAGTAGACTTATTTTTACATCTCACGTGAACATATTGTTGAACATTCCTAACATGCAGCACCCATCTATAGGCATGTTCAAAAAACTGCATGATGTCACCAAAGAATGTCTTCATGCTATACAAAATATGGGAGTGGATATCGCCACTTGGGATCCATTGCTAGTACTACTGTTGGGGCAGAAACTAGACAGTGAATCATTCGCTGAATATATTGAGTCAGTGAAGAACCCTAGGGAACTACCAATTCTGCAAGAATTCCTAGATTTCCTGGAAAATAAATTTACAGCCCTGGAAGCATCTCGCCGTAAACAAGAAACAAACCAACAAAAATCGACCACTCAACCACAAAACCATTCGAGCTACCAGGCAAACCAAAAGAGAAATTTTAACCCTAATCACAACCAGCAGACATCCAATAAAAACCCTCATAGCATGAACCACTACGGGAAATCACACCACGTTTCGCGTTCAATGACCTGTTTATTGTGCAACAATGACCACGGACTTTGGATGTGTCCCCAATTTTTACAAATGTCGGATGAGCAAAAATTAAAAACAGTCAATAAATTGAAGTGTTGCGTAAATTGCCTATTCAACCATTATGATAAACCATGTTTTTCTAACAAAACATGTCGCAAATGCAACGCCAAGCACAATTCGTTGTTGCATGAAGCAATCGCTACCAAAAGTAAGCCAACCACATCAGCAAAATATAACCATAAGGCTGTGCACACACCAACTACGTCTTGCGTAACCAATAACGAACCAGCACCAACTTCAACCCATATGTCCTGGGATGAGGTATCGGAAACACTTTTGGCTACGGCTATTGTCAAAGTGATGGGATCCGATGGTACATATCACACCATGAGAGCCTTGATTGACCAAGGTTCGCAAATTTCCTTGATAAGCGAGAAAGCGGCGCAAGTTTTGAAATTACCAAGACAACATTGCAAAGGGACAATATTCGGCGTAGGAGAAAAAGAAAATAGCTGCAAGGGAGCGATGAACATACGATTAAAATCTATTCATAGCGACTTCGCCTTAGAAGGAGACGTCCTAATAATGAACAACCTAATAAAGCACCTACCAAACAAATCCTTTGTCAAACCATCGTGGCCTCATATTCAAAATATTAATTTAGCAGATCCCGAATTCAATACCAGTCGGCCAGTGGACTTACTCCTTGGGGCAGACGTCTTCTGTAAGATTGCATTAGGTGGCATTCTGAGAGGTGACAGCGAAGATCAACCAATAGCCCAACAAACGCAATTAGGATGGTTTCTTTGTGGAAAAATGACAACAAAGTACCAATGCAACGTCGTTCTTCATAATATGGATGATTTACGTAGATTTTGGGAGAACGAAGATATCAACCAACAGATCGAAATGTCCACTGAAGATCATGAATGCTTACAATATTTTCTTTCAACCACTGAGAGACTAGAAGATGGGAGATACCAAGTACGCCTACCATTCAAACCAGAAGCCAAGGAACAACTGGGTTCCACGAAACCATTAGCCTTAGCACAATTTCGGAATTTAGAAAAGAAGCTACAGAAAAATTCGGATCTTAAAGATCAATACACAAAATTTGTTGATGAATATCACACACTAAACCATATGAAACTATCAACCAGGAGCACGACGCCCGAGTGCTATTTACCACACCACTGCGTCACTCGAGCTGAGTCAACCACCACGAAGCTGCGTGTAGTTTTCAACGCATCAGCTAAGTCATCTTCAGGACTAAGTTTGAATGACGTCATGTACCGTGGTCCCAATTTACAGCAAGACTTGCAGGAACTGATTCTGAAATGGAGGCAGTATCAGTTTGTCTACACAGCTGATATTGAAAAAATGTATCGACAGATAATGATACATCCTGCAGATCAGCCTTATCAGAAAATACTATGGAGAGATTCACCCAGCCAACCCATACAAACATATCAACTCACGACCATTACCTATGGCACAAAGCCGGCACCATTTTTAGCTATGATGTGTTTAAAACAGTTAGCAGCAGAAGAAAAGCTCAATTTCCCTGACGCAGCAAAAGCATTAGAGGAGTGCTTCTACATGGATGACTATTGTGGAGGAGCTCATTCAATGGAACAAGCCAAACTTTTAAAATCAGACCTCATAACACTGCTCAGCAAAGGCGGATTCAACCTACGCAAATGGGCCACAAATGAACCACAGTTAGTTGCGGACCTAGACAAAGACCTGTGCAACCAACAAGTCTATGAGTTCAAGCAATCAGATTCAACCAAAACATTGGGGCTGGGATGGACTCCGCAACAGGATAAATTTATCTTCAACCTAAAATTGGAACCAGCATCAGTAACAAAACCAACCAAGAGATCGCTCCTCTCCGACATATCCAAGTTATTCGACCCGTTAGGCTGGCTAACCCCGTTAAGCGTAACCATGAAAATGCTCTTTCAAAGTGTGTGGTTATCTAACCTTAACTGGGATGACGCACTACCAGATGAAATCAAGAACAAATGGCTAGAACTAAGAGGCGAGTTAAATGACATCAATACCATAAAGATAAAACGTTGGATCGGTACAACAGAAAACCATAGCTTGCAATTACACGGTTTCTGTGACGCGTCAAATAAGGCATATGCCGCAGTCATCTATTGCAAAGTCAAAATTCAACGAAACCCTAACGAGGTGAATTTGGTGGCAGCAAAGGCTAGACTAGCACCCGTTAGTAAAGATATATCCATACCAAGGCTGGAGTTAATGGGTGCGCACCTGTTATCTCAATTGATGCAGAAAGTCCAAACTTGCTTAGCATGCTATAACCAAGAAGTATATTGTTGGAGTGATTCGACAGCAGTTTTAGGATGGATCCAAGGAGACCCAGCTAGATGGAAACCATTCGTGACGAACCGTGTGAAAGCAATCACCACAATAGTACCAAAGGACAAATGGAGATATGTCACACCGCTGAAAATCCAGCTGACTGTGCAAGTCGTGGATTGAAAATCAATCAGTTCAGAAAACATGATCTGTGGTGGCACGGACCATGCTGGATCCAATCATTCGAAATCCTCGAGGCACCTCGGACCATCTATGAAACTAACCTAGAGATAAGAAAAGCGGCACGATCAAATGCGATAGTTGCGGAACCACATGAACAACCAACCATGACCATACCTAATATCATTGACCATTTAATACACAAATATAATTCATTTGCAAAAATCATACGCATTTTTGCATGGATACTACGATTACCAACAGCGAAAGCGATCCGTCAACCTTATCTCACATTACACGAACTACGTCGTGCAAAACTGCTGATCATTAAGACTATACAACAACTAGAGTTCGCTAGTGACGTTCGTTGTTTACAAGAGAATAAAAAGGTTCATTCGAAAAGTAAAATTTTATCCTTACATCCCATCCTAGACCAAGATGGAATGTTGCGTGTAGGTGGTAGGTTAAGTAATGCCCAACTAAACACCGAGATGAAACACCCAATAATACTACCTCATAACCACCGAATAACCACATTAATAATCAAATATGCTCACGAGTTAACCCATCATGGCGGAGCTCGACTAACTTTATCTAATATTAGGCAAAGTTATTGGATAATTAAAGGATACATGGCTACAAAGAGATTTATACGGCAGTGTATTACCTGTAAGAAGCAAGAACCAATCCGACAACATCAGCTCATGGGTGACCTACCAGAATTCAGGGTTAACCCTGAAAGGGCCTTCTACCATTGCGGTGTCGACTACACAGGATTTGTAGAAGTCAAAGCAAACAAGGGAAGAGGCATAAAGACTACCAAGGGTTACATAGCCCTTTTCGTATGCATGGTGACGAAAGCTGTGCATTTAGAACTCGTGTCTGATTTAACCAGCTCAGCTTTCTTAGCCGCACTACACAGGATGGCAGCTCGACGCGGAGCTCCACGTCACATCTATAGTGACAATGGAACCAATTTTGTTGGAGCAAACAGACAACTACAAGAAGAATACTTTTATCTTCAAAACGTCTTTGGTGAGAAGTTTTTTACAGAAATAACGGAACTAAATATTGAATGGCATTTTAATGCACCTTCTTGGCCTCAGGCGGGAGGACTTTGGGAAAGAGCTGTGCGCAGTCTCAAGCACCACCTCAGACGTGTGATTGGTCAACAAAAATTAACTTTTGAAGAATACACCACATTATTATCAAAATTGGAGGCTTGTCTGAATTCTCGGCCACTTTGTGCGCTATCGGAAGACCCCGAAGATTTAGATTTTCTCACACCAGCTCATTTCATAACAGGACGACCAGGTTTAACCATTATTGAAACGCCAGATGACGCCAGAACTAGATGGCACTTAGTGTCAAAATTATTCGCCGATTTATGGAAAAGATGGAAAACGGAGTACTTGACTCAGTTATCAACTAGAGGAAAGTGGATGAGAAACCAAAAGAATATTAACGTGGGTGACTTAGTAATGATACAGGACGACAATCTACTAGCAGGAAAATGGCCAATGGGTCGAGTAATACAAGTTCATCGAGGACAAGATGAACTAATCAGAGTAGTGACTCTAAAAACCAAGAATGGCTACGTAAAGCGTCCTATCGTGAAGCTATCCGTTTTACCTATAGAACAAGCCGAAAAACCAGAACCAGGCATGCAAAAAGACAAACCATCCGGACAAATGGAAACCATAACAGCTGAGAAAGAACCAAAGTACCATCAGGAATCTAGCACCAGAACCCATTCTAAGTTAGTGAATATTGCACTAGCGTTGTTATTGTTTTTGAGCATCATATTACCTACCACGGCTTCATTCAACATATCGCAGTTCGGCTACAATAAAACATTGTACTTCGACACAGTAGGAAAAGTGCGATTAATCAGAGATAATTGGAAACTCGTTACATGGCACCATATTGGCAAGGAGACAAAGCAGTTAACGATTTTACAAATTATCTGGAAAAATCTTGTCAATCGATCGCAGAGACGAGTCATTGTAAGATGATACTCCTACAAATACGTCACGATTACAGCGAACTGCAATACTACAACCCGCTGTTGCTTAGCCAGCATTACGGCGCACGCTTACGAATCCGACGCGGCCTTATCAATGCGGTCGGGTCAATTGCAAACTCACTATTCAAAGCTTCGCAGAAAAATACAAGCAGGACATTGAACTTGTACAGCGTAACCAACATCACCAAGGTCAACTATTCAAGAACCTTACGTCTATCGTTGAAGCGGAGCACAATATCCTACAAAGAACTGAAAATTTAATAGAGAAACAACATAAAATCATAAACAGACATTTAAACGAATTGGACAAGAACAACAGTAAAATGCAGCAGGAAATCAACGTGATGTCAACACAACAAGACTTCACATCAGTATCAATAGCGACCATAAACATGATGCAAAACCTTAGAAGAATACAAGATGTGTTAATCGATACCATTTCAGACATATACCACGGCCAAATTAGTTTGCATTTACTGACACCAACACAGCTCAAAAGAGAGCTACAAATTATATACGGCCAAATACCTCAAGACTTGGCTCTACCTATTGACAACGTTGAAAAAGATTTGCCACAACTATACAAGCTCCTGAGAACAAAGGCTCGCGTCACACAAGAATATATCATCTTTGAAATTACTTTCCCGCTAGTAGCGAGAGAAAGCTTTCAATTATACCGAATAGTACCAGTTCCTCAACAAATCAATGACAGCATGATCAGCATCAAACCAGTATCAGAATACGTAGCCGTAAATCTGAAAAAAGACTCCTACTTTACAGCAACCATCCATGAACTAGACACGTGTTCGTATCATGGTGAATACTTCATGTGCCAACTTTTCAAACCCATTTTGCATTTGGAAAACGACGAAAACTTTTGTGAAACTAACACAATAAATCAAAAATGCAAGACAGAAAGGTCAATGTGTACCAACAGATGGGTAGAATTACACTCAACGTCACAATACATGTACTTCTGCTGCGACACATATTCAATTAAAATCATATGTGACGATCAAGTTACAGCACGTCAGCTGACCCGGGCAGGGGTCATTAGCATGAACCAGAAATGCTTTGTCAAGGGCAAGGATTTTGCACTGTATTCGCTACAGCAACAATCTAACCAAATCGAGCTTTCACCAAATATACTAGTGCCAGAGCTAGACCAAATAAACCACATCGTAAACATAAAATTGCCAACCGAAGAAAAGTTACCAGAAGATATGGGGATAAACAGCTCTCTGTCTATCCTCTGAGAACAGATCGAGACCCTGAAAACAACCAAAGCAGAAGTGAACGATATATCAGTTCACGATATCCACCACTACACCATCATCTACGTTTTGCTTGGAATCGTCATATGTGCGGTAATTATCTGGATTTGGAGAAGAGCGAAACTATGTTTGCGTTCAGCGCCCAGTCGTGCGGAGCCTCACCACAGACAGGAGTCTGCGGCGTCTACATCTACGTCGACCAACAACAGAGTGTACAGTGAAGTGCCACCCCGAAATGTGACCAATGTGACCATTGCTGACCGTCAGCAAAACGAGAGTGATCATATAGAATTTAGTTCATTTTTAGCCAAACGGTGGCCCAGTGCTTTGCGTAGTAAACATAGAGCTACGATGCCTGTTGTGCGAAAAGAACGGGCGTCTAAAATAGAGGACTCTTTAGTTTAATGTTTTTTTAAGGACTACTATTTTACACATTTTCTTTGTTGTTGTACATTTAACCATTTATTTTCACGCTAATATATATATATTATGTTTACATTTTTTTTTACATTTGTTTACCACATATTGTCAAAGGTGATTTGATGGTTAATTCAATTTTTCTTTTTATTTTGTGCTCGGGAATATGTTCGGAGCAATACAACCGAACAGCTAAGCACTTTTGCTTTCGTACATTTTTATATAACTAGCACACGTAATTATTAAAGTCAGTACGTATTCGGTCGTCGATCGCGTAACTCAAACCATACCAAAACCATTCAAACCATCTTTTAGGATAAACGAAGAAAGAAAGAAAGAAAACTATTTTATTTGGCATACACACTCGTAGATACACACAATGTAGGAACAACATGTAGACACAAATAAATTGTTAAATATAAAAAAAAGAGACAACTAACAATGTGTGTCTCACGGCGGCGCCAAATAGGTCCAATTCAGCAATAATGCCAGACAACTACATGGTAGTTGCCAGACGCTGGTTTTCAACTGAACCTTATTTCGAGTGTACGGTTGAAAATTGGTTTATTTTTTAGTACTCAGTTATTAGTGATTAGGTGTAGGGTAAATAAATTACATATTATATATGTTTATGTGCAATAAATAATAAATAAAAATACAAAAAGCATACAAAATATATCAAATTAAAAAAGACAAAATAAATAAAAATATAAAAATTGTAATAGGTCTATCTAATCGTGCATAATAACATGCGCAAACAAACAACCGGCTTTAAAGCGACTCAATCTCAAAACAATGCCACGCCCGTCAGCTTGCGCAGTGTAACGAGACGCCAATTCATTATGCCTAGGGCAGCTAGGCGCAATGGACGAACTGCCAACAGCGCGAAATGTAAAAATAAAAAACTTGTTATAATTTCGGGTACTTTGGAAATAAAAAAGAAATATCACAATGAAATAAAGCGTGAGTTTCTTAATGCTTAATATCTATCAGTTATAGTCAGTGTTTTACTCGTAGAAGAAAGAAGTGAAAAAACATTCGTATATAGTCAGAAAGGTGAGTGTCGTTTGTTTTTATTGATAGCTATTTGAATAAATCAAAGTGTAAAAATGTAAATGTATATGTATATATATTTTTAGTTGCGACTCACAATGACTGCCGTGTCCCCAGTGTGAGTGGCGACGGCGACACAGAATGCAAGTACTGGATGCAAGTAGGCCAGACACATAGGGTAAGTCAACATGAAAAAAAAATAAAGTAAATACAGCCAAATAATTATTTTTAAACTATAAATTAACGTGTCCTTCGTTTCTCACAGGTCTCCCAAGCACGCGGGAACACAGACCAGGTGTCGCGAATGATGCGCGCACATACTGGCCGCAGACAGAACGAGACGAGCAGACAGCGGTGCCCCAAGGAACTTTCATCACCCACAAGCCGTAGATATACATGAGCTATTTTTATATCTTCGTGTTAAGTTAAAATCCACTGTAGATAGTTCATATTGTAATGATTTTTAAAGAAAATATTCATAAATCGTTCAACTTACAATGATAAGCGATAGATGGCGCTAGTAGTTACATGAACTTTAGACATTCGTTGTAGATATTAAGTAATAATTTATAATATTAGACTTTATGGATTTGTTTTGTATAAATATATCATAATTGTTAAAATGAAATATTTACTTGCAGTTAATTATTAGATAAACTCTAATGTATATTAGTTAGTCAATTGATGTTACGTACTCTTTACTTTGCTCTGATTGGTCGGTTAGTCGACCGAGTGTTTGTGAAAGTTTGTGGTAGGGAAACACTGAGTTTGTTACTGTCATTTTGGACAGAGTCAGTCTGCTTTGAGTCGTTGAACAGAAAACATGTCCGACTAATCTGTGTATTTGTAAATGATTGTTAATAGAACGATAAGTATGAAATTGTGTTGATCAAAGTGAATAAAATATTTATACAATTTATCCTGAAGTGTTTGATTTATCACATTTCAGAAGTGGGATATGCCTACAAATATGTGCAGTGATAACAAGAAGAGGTTATGTGTGCCTAAATTGAAGATAAATGAGTTCGAGAAATATATTTTTGTCTTTCCAAGTGTACTAGTGTGATTTTAGACAAGAGGTTATGTGTGCCTAAATTGAAGCTAAGTGAGCTCGAGATATTTTTTTTTTTGTCACCAAAGTGTTACTTTAAGCCAAGAAGTTGTGTGCCTAAATTGAAGCTAAATGAGCTCGAGATATTTTTTATTCTTTTTCCCATGTGTGCTAGTGTTACTTCAGACAAGAGGTTATGTGTGCCTAAATTGAAGCTAAGTGAGCTCGAGATTTATTTATTTTTCTAGCCAAGTGTGCCAAGTATTTTAGACCAGTATCATACTCACCCAAATTTCTTACTGATGGTGACAGGCTCGTGTATTGAATCATTCGATTCCCTTCAAATGTGTGAACTGTGTGGTACAGATATGCGCGTCATGTTCGTAATCGAACGTTGACAAGACTAAACACCTCTTAAATGCTGGTGATTCATTTTAGTTTCTATATTTCAAATTGGGTTGCTTTTCCTTTATTTAATTTCATCGAATTCGTATAATGATAGATTAAAAAAAAAAAAAACAGTTTATATGAAAAATTTTCCTATTTCCCAAAGCGATAATTGTCATTGTTGCCTCGGATTACTTTGTGTGGCACGATAATTTTCCTTTCGTTTCGACGCATAGTTGTAAAAACATGTTGTACCCCTTATTAGTATGTCACAATAATGATAAATGATATATAATGAATGATAAATGATAAATGATCAGTGATAAGTAATAAGTGATAAGTAATTAGTGATAAGTGATCAGTGATAAGTGATCAGTGATAAGTGACCAGTGATTAGTGACCAGTGATTAGTGACCAGTGATTAGTGACCAGTGATTAGTGACCAGTGATTAGTCACCAGTGATTAGTGATCAGTGATAAGTGATCAGTGATAAGCGATCAGTGATAGGTGGTCAGTGATCAGTGATAAATGATAAATTTATTTATTTATAAATGTTAAACGATAAATGATAAATAGTAAATGATAAATGATGATAAATGATAAATTTATTTATTTATAAATTTTAAACGATAAAAGATAAATGATAGATGATTGATGATAAATGATAAGTCTTAAATGATAAATGATATTTATTTTGTACTGTTGTTTTATGAACTACATTTCCACCTATGACAAACAATAAATGAATTTGAGAGAACAAAGTTAAAACTGAGTTTGTATATGTATAACACGATTTAAAAGGCTGTAAATGGAATTTCTTCTCCATAGAGATCTACACTTTGGAATATGTAATTACCGTCAATTTGCTGACTTACTGACTTCTTGGCAATTTAAGAGTCTGTAAATGGTTCATTAGAAATGTTTTGATTTGATTTCATTAGAAATGTTTTGATTTGATGAGGCCAAGAGTGTCTTTGATGAGGCCAAGCGTGATTTTGATGAGGCCAAAGGTGCCTTTGATGAGGCCAAACGTGCCTTTGATGAAGCTAAGTGTGTACCTTTGATGAAGACAAGCGTGCCTTTGATGAAGCCAAGCGTGCCTTTGACGAAGCCAAGCGAGCCTTAATAAGACCAAGCGAGCCTTAATGATGGTTCATTTGAAATGTTTTGAATTGATTTCAGTGCTTTTATGAGGCCAAGAGTGTCTTTGATGAGGCCAAGCGTGCCTTTGATGAGGCCAAACGTGACTTTGATGAGGCCCAACGTGCCTTTAATGAAGCCAAGTGTACCTTTGATGAAGCCAAGCGTGCCTTTGATGAAGCCAAGCGTGCCTTTGATGAAGCCATGCGTGCCTTTGATGAAGCCAAGCGTGCCTTTGATGAAGCTAAGCGTGCCTTTGATGAAGCCAAGCGTGCTTTTGATGAAGCTAAGCGTGCCTTTGACGAAGCCAAGTGAGCCTTAATAAGACCAAGCGAGCCTTAATGAGGGATGAGGCAAGCATGCCTTTGATGAAGCTAAGCGAGCCCATTTGAGGCCAAGTGGGCCATTTGAGGCCATGTGGGCCATTTGAGGCCAAGTGAGCCATTTGAGGCCAAGTGGGCCATTTGAGGCCAAGTGGGCCATTTGAGGCCAAGTGGGCCATTTGAGGCCAAGTGGGCCATTTGAGGCCAAGTGGGCCATTTGGAGCAAAGTGGGCCATTTGAGGCCAAGTGGGCCATTTGAGGCCAAGTGGGCCATTTGAGGCCAAGTGGGCCATTTGAGGCCAAGTGGGCCATTTGAGGCCAAGTGGGCCATTTGAGGCCAAGTGGGCCATTTGAGGCCAAGTGGGCCATCTGAGGCTAAGTGGGCCATTTGATTTGGCCAGATGAGCCAATTAAGATTCGGGTTAAGTGTGCCCGGTGCAGATGAAATTATCCTCAAGAGCGTAAGTAACGTATGAATTTACCTATTAATGTGATTTTAGTCTGACTACGTTGGCTTAATGCAGATGTTGTAAATGAATTGAATAATTTATTAAGTTTATTCATATCATATTTGAACTGTTTATTGGATGAGATTTGAACATTCTGTTATAGTTTTTGAAGATATTATAGGTATAGATAAATTGAATTGAAAGTATAATTTAACACTGGGATTTGATTCTTAAAAAAGAGTTTCAAATGAACGATACAAGTACTATTTCCTGTAAATGTTTTAACCACTGTTTTTTTTATTTTTGAGGACTTGGATTCCGACAGAACTACAGAAGGTAAAATTGCCAGTCTTATTGAACAAATAGATAGTTCCTGGTTCAAACAGTACAGACTTGAAGAAAAATGATGCAAAGAGACGATTTGGAAGGAATAAGACACCACCACGATGCAAGAAGCGAAGAGGTACCCCACGTTGGTCTAAGAGAGTGGTTGAATGATTTTCAAGGAGGAAAGCGTTACAAGTATCGAGGTTTGAACATATCCATTGGAACTTTGTGATATGGGAGTTCTATCACTTCTGTAAATTTTGAGAGTATTTAAGTTTGATTAGAAAGAGTAATTATAATTGATTTGTATTAAGCAAGTAGGATCAGAAACTGACTATACAATTTGTCTCAAAAACTTGCTAGTCTTACCAAGAGAAAATAGAAAATTTACGAAACCTTGCCAAGTTTTGTAAGTTAGCATTTAGTGACGAAGTGGTAAACTAAACTAAAATGATTTTATCTAATGAGCAGAATTATGGTCGGTTTCAAGCAGAAATGTTAGCTAGTAAGAATTAAGGTGTAACTTATGTGAATATTATTACGACAAATTAATGCTTATATACGGATAACATATAAGTAAAAGAGCTGCAGATAGAAATTTAAACACACGGGATTAATGATAAATCTATTAGGAATTGAGCCAAACCATTAAATTGTAGACGAGGAAATGGATTTATTATACGTTTTCAATTCCTGTGACGTGTGCATACTGTAGCAGAGACTGATTCCATAGATAGAGAACACAATGATATTTATTTTACAAGTAGGATAAAATATATACTATTACATGACCATAACAAGTTCTCGTCGTCCAGACTGAAATCGAAGCCGGTTCCTAAGATGATTATGATACAATGAATGATTTAAATAGAGCTAAATATTACATCGTTATTTATTCGGTTAAGGGGAAGATGGATTGAAAATCCATACACTAGATTAGAGGACCAATTTCAAGGTTTCAAATAAAAATAAAGTTTGACGAACAGTGCGATCCGAACTTCATTATTAGAACCTTTACTTGGTACGAAATCACGCACATATGCTGCTAATATTATTTGAGAGATAATATTAGTACAATTAAGCCCTTAGCCTCTAGCAGAAGGATCACTTTTATTCTAAATGCTTAAGTTTCTGTTTTATATTATGCTTTCAAATAATGAAAGTAATGAACTCTGACTAAACGAGTCGCCACACAACATGTAGCAACATGGTGGCTACAGATTTGTGAGTTTCATTTAACCACTGAGAGTGTAAGATCTAGGACGCGTATGTCGATACCTTAAGTCGTAATATCATGTTTTCCACAGAAATTAAGACGAATACTGTTTCTGTTTATAGTATTGAGACGAGAATTGATCTAAATATTAAATTTTCGAATACTTTGACTAGAGACACAATAGAAACAAAATGAGAGAGCAAGCGCCAGCATTTGTTTAGGATTAAATGAATAAGATCTAGATTTCAAATTCTTATAGCTGAACCCGATGAAAAACCTAATGACATGAAGTGAATTCAGTGCGCGTAAATAATGAAGAATACTTTCGAACAAAAATCTGATCAATTTTACTTTATGCAGTCTCACATAATTAACATTGACCAATGGTTTTGAGTACCTAATTGAGTGTTGGTTATAAAACATATTTGACAGTAGTTTATGAACTTGAATAATACTGCAATCATGGATTTCTTTTAGATACCCTACTATCAAGAGCTTTTGCGATAATCATGGTATTGACCTTGTTTTTAACGCTGTATCTTGTCTAAGGTTGAGCGCGGTTTTGCTAAAATGTATAACCACTATTTTAAATCCCTAGCAAAATAAAATGATTCCTATGACGAACACCAAGGAAACATATGCCTATGGCGTGTGATTAATTCTGTTAAATGTCCCACTAGACAGACTGCCACAAAACTACCAGGATCAGAGTGCCTTTAAATGATAAACATTACGAAGTAAAATACGTTAAAAAGTTTAAGATATGACGTGAGCGCCAATATCTGGGTTAGACTAGCAAAAAGATACTTTCGTTATCAGTAAAATCCTTGATACAGCCTACAGCATAAGTGGTTTAATAAAGATTAGTAGATCTGATTGCAATTATGAGGGTAAAATTGAATTTGCCTCATTTTAAAATCCATAGATCCATTGAAAAAAAAACAAAGTTTTAAGTATAAAATTACTGTAATTACCGATTTTGGCAAACTGAGGAATAACATTTAGAAGCATACTTTCCTCCGACCTTATATAAACTCGGATATAGAGAAAAGCCTTTGACAAAAAAAAAATACTATATTCTTCGTGTGATGAGAATGTTATAAACATATGACGTGACGATAAAGCAAATAATCAAGACTAAGCCGAATGTAATGATTATGACTGTAAGACTCAGTTCCTTGTAGAACTGGAATTAAGTTTCATAATTTTAATGAAAATATCCTATCATTTTAATTGTAATCGTGCGTCAGGAGATCGCACGATGTCGGATGGCCGAATGTAATGATTTTTAAAGAAAATATTCATAAATCGTTCAACTTACAATGATAAGCGATAGATGGCGCTAGTAGTTACATGAACTTTAGACATTCGTTGTAGATATTAAGTAATAATTTATAATATTAGACTTTATGGATTTGTTTTGTATAAATATATCATAATTGTTAAAATGAAATATTTACTTGCAGTTAATTATTAGATAAACTCTAATGTATATTAGTTAGTCAATTGATGTTACGTACTCTTTACTTTGCTCTGATTGGTCGGTTAGTCGACCGAGTGTTTGTGAAAGTTTGTGGTAGGGAAACACTGAGTTTGTTACTGTCATTTTGGACAGAGTCAGTCTGCTTTGAGTCGTTGAACAGAAAACATGTCCGACTAATCTGTGTATTTGTAAATGATTGTTAATAGAACGATAAGTATGAAATTGTGTTGATCAAAGTGAATAAAATATTTATACAATTTATCCTGAAGTGTTTGATTTATCACAATATAAATGATACGTTAAGAGCGACCATATCCAGTTTCCTTTGCGCATCTATCAGGTACTGCCGTAAACGCGTTCTGAACGTATGGATAGTGCCCAGCACTCTTATAGGAGGCGGAATATTATTCCACACCTTACTAGCAGCGTATCTGAAACTGCCTTTGAAAGCCGCTGTTCTATGAGACTGGGTTGAGAGTTGTTGCGCACAAAGCCTGGGCGCGCATTCCCGTCTACTAGCCATCCAGCTGAGCTTATCGTACAAGTACCTCGGTTTCCTAGTCTTGACGACGCCAAAAAGAAGACAGGCTAAATGTAACTTTCGCCTTGATTTCATTTTTAGAATAAACTGTTTGTTAAGAAAGGGGGGTGACATGACTTCTAGGGGGAACTGTATAACAGAAACGAGCGCATGCATTTTGGACTCTCTGTATAAGCCTGTCAGTACGAGCCAGCAAGCGTGGGCCGTAAACCGTATCAGCGTAATTTAGTTTCGATAGAACAAGGGTTTCGACCAACTGCTCGCGGAGCTTCTCCGACAAGAAAGGTCTCATCTTGTACAACAGTTTCAGGCGATAAAAGCAATTTCTAACGGAGTCAGCAACATGCTTCTCAAACCTAAGGCCGCTGTCCATACGTAACCCCAGGTTTCGCGCCTCATTAACTCGTTCAATAGGCTCACCCATAAGAGTCAAACTTAGGCTTGCGGGCAGCTTCTTCAACTGCTGCTTCGTACCAAACAAAATATATTTGGTTTTCACTGGGTTTAACGTCAGACAGTTCTCATTAGCCCAGGTGGAGATTCTTTCTAGATCATCGTTTAGATCTCTAATGGCTGAATCGTGGTCCTCTGGTTTGAAAGACAAATATAATTGAACATCATCCGCATAGATGTGGTACTTGCATTTCTGAAGGCACTTTATTATGTCCGCACAGTAAATAATAAAAATAATCGGACCCAAAATTGATCCCTGGGGAACCCCTCTCTCTATTGCGGAAAGAGCTGAAGTCAAGGTGGTACCGTCCGCCAAACGTAATTCTACGAGTTGCTTTCTGTCACCGAGGTAGCTTTGGAACCACTGGATGGCATTATCATCAAACCCGTAATATTTTAACTTAGAAATCAGTAATGAAACATTGATACAGTCGAAAGCACGTGAGAAATCAAGAAGTACCACCAGTGAACACATGCCCTTATCTTGGGCTGACAGAATGTTGTCGGTAACGTCCAGCAACGCCGTAGAAGTACTCCGTTGTTTCCTGAAACCAGATTGTAGGTCAGGTAACAACTCGTTTTCTTCCAAAAACCGAGTCAATTGACGGCACACTACCTTCTCCATTACCTTCGAAAGACATGGTAGGATACTTATTGGTCTCAAGTCTTTTACCTCTATAGGGTTAGGACTCTTGGGAATGGGTCTGACTATAGCAATTTTCCATTGGTAAGGAAACTGGGATGTCCATATAGAGTAATTAATAATATCCGTTATAGTAGGTAAAGTATGAGGTAAGGTTAGGGTAAGCATACTAAGGGTTATCTGGTCGTAACCTTCAGCGTTAGACTTAAGCTCAGTGATAATACGTGAGACGTCATTTTGATCCACCGGGGCAAGTGAAAATGTTATATAAACCAACTTATCTTTCTTACTTATAACTACTTTTATCTGCATATTTAGTTGTTTAAACCATAAAACCATAATCAAACTAAAGTCGTATCATTTAAACCGAACCAAAATCAAACCATAACCATCTAATAAACCAAAACCACTAAAATATCAACCAATCAAGAAAGTTGGTATTGCGCAGACAGATACCAAATTTCTACATCATTAATGACCTGAATAATGATGATTCAAATTGGCGTCCTTGATCTGTAGATATTCTTAGGGGGCATCCAAAACGGGCAATCCAGCTTTCATAAAATACTTTGGCGATGATCTCGGCGGTGATCTCACAAACGGGTACAACTTCTGGCCATTTGGTGCAACGATCGATCATGGTCACACAGTATCGGTAATCATTAGACAGTCTCAATGGCCCAATCACGTCGATATGAACATGTTCGAATCTTGCCGACTGTGGAAAATCACTGAGCGGGGTCACAACGTGGCGATGAATCTTTGACCGCTGACAGTCGATGCATGCTCGGGTCCAGTTGGTGACTTCCTTGTTCATATTTGGCCAAAAGAATTTCGAACATATCTGTTTTCTTGTGCATTTGACACCAGGATGACATAAGCCGTGTTGTGCTTTAAATGCAGCAAAACGGTACGTTGTTGGTAAGTAAGGTCGTGGTGTTCCAGTAGACGTCTCACACGTGATTGGGTGGCTGATACCAGGCATTGTGACGTCAGTGAACGTCAGGTTCGATTGCTTCCTTAACTGTTTCAAAACTGGGTCGTTTTCTTGATCACTGGCTAGCTCGGTGTAATCGATGTTTGATGGGCACTGTATATCTTCAATGCGTGATAGTGCGTCAGCCACCGGGTTGGATTCCCCTTGTATGTATTTAATACTCGAGCAAAATTGACTGATAAAGTGCAACTGCCGTTCTCGGCGTGGTGTGTCGGTAGTACTCGGTGGACGCGATAGGGCGCAAGCGAGTGGCTTGTGATCCGTAAACACCGTTACATCACCTCCTTCTATTAGTCTTCGAAAGTGTTTGACCGCCGTATATATCGCTAATAGTTCGCGGTCATATACACTGTAGCGGCGTTGAGTTTCACTCATTTTTTTTGAGAAATATGCCAGAGGTCTCCACTCGTTCTGTATTTTTTGTTGTAATACTGCTCCAAGGCTGATATCTGAAGCGTCTGTCATCAAGGCGAGGGGGCTTCCAGGCATCGGGTGCACCAGGTCTGTCGCTGCTAGAATGCTTTGTCGGCATTTCTCAAAAGCTAATTCGGCCTGCGGTGTCCATTCGATGGGCGTTTTATCATTACATTTCTGGTTATGAAGATATTTGTTTAGCTCGTTTTGTAAGTTAGCTTGGCGGGGTAAGCAGCTGCGATAAAAATTGAGCATGCCGAGGAATCGGCGCAACTCTGCGATCGTTTTGGGTTTCGGATAGTTGCATATGGCTTTCGTTCGTTCGTCTGTCGGTTTGATGCCGTTTTCCGATACTTCGTAACCGAGGAAGTTAATCTTGTTCTTACCAAACTCGCATTTTTCTATGTTCAGCGTGACACCGTATTGTTTTAGGCGCTCCAAAACTTGACATAGGAGTTGTTTGTGTGCCTCCTCATTCTCTGTATATAACAGTATGTCACCGACGTAACAAAAGCAATTATCTATTCCGCGCAGCACTCGATGCATGAATCGTTGAAATGTTTGGCTAGCATTCCGTAAGCCGAACGTCATGCATTTAAATTCGAACAGCCCGAAAGGTGTGATTATGGCTGTTTTTTGGGAGTCTTCATCTGCTATTGGGATCCAGTAATATGCCATTTTGAGGTCTAGCTTCGAGTATATTTTCATATTGTGCAGCTGGTATGTGAAATCTTGTATACGGGGTATAGGGTAACGATCTGGCTGAGTAGCTGCGTTCAATCTTCGATAGTCGCCGCAAACTCGTAGTCCTCCATCTTTCTTTTTGACTATGTGTAGTGGACTCGCCCAAGGACTCTTTGATGGTCTGCATATGCCCAGTTCCATCATGTGCTCGAATTCTTCCCTTGCAGCCTTATATTTATCCGGTGATAAGGGACGGGCTCGGGCAAAAAGTGGAGGGGTGTTTGTAGTGTCTATACGTTGCACGACGTCGTGTTTCGGTGGTTCCTTGAGGGTCATAGGGCGGAGCACTTCTGGGTACCGCTTCAAGATGTCAAAATATACTTGATCGGTACTGATGACATGTACAGTTTCTTCGCTTATAGCAACTTCGAAGGCGTCAATTGACAAGTCTGTAACATTGTCGACGAGCTTCCTTTTGTGAAGATCAACGAGGAGTTTGAAATGACGTAAGAAATCTGCTCCCAGAATTGAGGTCTTCACGTCCGCCACGACGAATTTCCATAGAAAACTGCGACGTAAACCAAGATTTAGCCTTATCGTTTTTTCACCGTAAGTGTTGATTGGTGTATTGTTTGCGGTATATAAACGGTAGGCGCTTGCGGTCGTTCCCTTTCTTTTATTTGTGGCGGCCAACACTGATATGTCTGCGCCCGTGTCCACGAGGAAACGCTCCCTGGTGTCGCGATCAAAGACACAAAGGCGGTTAGTGGTGCAGGGAACATCGACGTCCGCCGCCGTCGATGTTGTAGCTAGTTTAACGACGTTTGGTTCTTCCTTCTACAGCACGGTGATTCGCAACGTTTTGCCTTATCGCCGAAACGAAAATGATATCTACACTCCCATGTAGGATCACCGGGCTTTATTGAAGGCTTGTTATTCTGACGACGCCGCGATTGTGAACGCGAGTGTGACCGGAACGGGGGTCTACGACGCTGCATTGAACGTCCGCGTAACTCGGCTACTTCTAAGCATAACTTTTCCATTTGCTTTGAAAGGACTTCCAAATGTGCAGACATTACTGGGTCCTGCGAAGTTGTGGATACTGCAGCAACTGTCGCCGGTTCAGAGTACTCCACCATCTTATCGGCCATCGCGGCGAGGGTATCTAGTGAAGATTCGGTGTTTACTGATAACACGACGCGCACTTGTGTAGGTAGGTTGTTAAGCCATTCTATCTTCAATCCTTCGTCTGTTATCATGCCACTTCCCAACTCTCGCATTTTTCGCAGCAGCTGTGTGGGTTTTTGGTCGCCTAATTCCAGACCACTGATAAGCTTCTGGAAGTTTTTCACGTCTGACTTGTCGTACACGGTGAGTAGGCGATTCTTCACAGCGATATATTTATCTGTTGCCGGCGGGTTATATAAAATGTCCGTAATGTGCTGTAGGTCGGTGGTTTGCAATTGTTGCAGGACGTAACGAAATTTTTGGTCATCCGAAGTCTTCAGAGGATCCACGACGGCTTCGAACTGTATGAACCAGGCTCGTGGAATCTCTCTCCAGAATGGTAATAGTCTGGATTGGACGGAAATTGCTGACAAGTCGGGTTCCGACTTCATTGTTTTGCTTCCTTCTCCTGTGTTCTCTTGCGACATTTTTTGTTTCGGGGTCACCAATGTTAGGTTTAGGAGTGAATGAAACCACTGATGATAGCTTTCAACCTTTATTTCCAAAATGGGCCTGCTTACATAATTGTGCTAGTCGTACATGTAGTGGAAATTCTCCCTATGTACAATTCTTATCAACCAATAGAAATCACCCAAAATGCAAAACTAAAATTATATTCTTAACTCGAGGTCGGCGGCAATGAATGTGCACGGGTAATCATCCTGTCCCTTTCGCTCGCACGCGCGCCTCCATCAGTAGCGTGGCCTGTTCGCACACTATAAAGGCTTCCGTGCCCCGCGCGGACCCGCAGGGATTAGCCCGTAGCTCACTTGCTCGTTAAAGTACCGACTACATCCAAAAAGTACCCACAAGTGCCCGCACGAATCACATTTAAACCAGGCCAACCGTTTGTGGTGTCGACGGTTCAAACTTAGGTTTGCGCCGGCGATAGCACAAGGGGAAGGCCTGCCCCGTGCCTACCTCAGTATTACACCGAAGTGACTGCGGCGGCTACGCCTAAAAGAAGAAGTTAAGGAGGAGAATAAGCCGAACTCAAGAGAAATGTCGAAGTCTGGCAGCGACCGTGTCCCTCAGGACCGCGGGGACGCCGACGATGACGAAGAGGAGAGCCCAACACTGGACCGGGCGTCGTCGCTACCGAACATTCGGGCGGCGGCGGCCGGCCAAACAAAGAAAACGCCGAAAAAACACACGGAAAAAATAGCGGGTAGTTCCGTAACGGCCGAAAAGTTCAAAAATTACCCAAGAAAATCCAGCTCCACATCGACTCCAGAGAGTGCTAGTAAGCAGCAACAACGCCAAAGCCGACCAGACACGCAGATTTCCCCTGCCCGGGCCGGAGTAGCGTCATACGCTAGCATAGCAGCACCCCCCACCGGCCCCCCGCAGCCCGTGTTTTCGCCTATTGCCGCGCACCGTACAGCGCCACTAGGCACGGAACGCTCCACGCAGTCCGCGCTAGCCGCGCACCGCAGTGCACTACCGACCTCAGAGCCGAAGGCCGCGTCCGTCGCGCGCGCCGCGACGATCGCGCCCGCCGCCACATATCGCGCTCCAGTGCTGCCTATAAGTGTCCCAGCGCCTCGTCAACCGCTGATGAGTGGTGCTGGCGCGTCCCGCGACCCCCGGCTGCGATCGGCGCGCATACAGCCCGCGACACCGCCCGTGCCGACCTCACCGGCGCCGCCGCGCGCCGCCGCGTTCGACTCGCCCGCGCAGCTATCCGCCTGCTCGTCGCGCGCGGGATCGAGTTTGTCACTCGCGTCGTGCGGTAACGATCACGACATGGATCACCCGAGGGACACTCCGATGTCCCCCACACCGTCCCAGGAGGACATAGACGTGTCAACGCGGGCTCAAAGGAGGAGACGTAGCTCGGACGACGCCGCCGAGGGGGCGAAGCGGTACTGTGGCCCGCGCTCCCCACACTCGGATGACCACACTGGGGTGAGTTTTTCCAATTCTATTAAAGTGTCCAGTGCAGTCTCGGAACCCAACGTCGCCGATTCGAATTCGGCGACGGGTAATTCGAATTCGAACCTGAAAAATAAAAAGAAACCACGCTACCCTCCGTTGGTCGTGGAAAAAATGCCCGACTGGCATACGCATTTCCGTGCAATCGGAGCCTTGCTAGGCCGCCCCCCTAACGCCCGCCCTTACCAGGCGGGCATCCGCTTTATGCCGGAGAGCGAGGAGGAGTACAGGTTGGTTCAGAGATATCTAACCAACCTGGAAAGGGAATCGGGACTAGCCTGGTTCGCCTACTCCCTGCCAGCGGAGCGGAGCGTGAGGGTGGCCATCAGAGGCCTACCTGCCGAGACTGACCCTGCTCTCATAGAGGAGGAGCTTCAGCGCCTGGGGTACGAGCCCGAATACGTGCGTCATATAAGGGCCCGCCAAGGCCGACCGGGCTGTATATTTTACGCTGTCCTGAAGCGCACCCAGGACTTCAGGCGCATATACGACACCTCCGTATTTTTGTACATGCGGGGGGTCAAAATAGAAGCTTGGAGGGGGAAGAAAGGGATTGCACAGTGCCATAGGTGCCAGCTGTTCAGGCACAGCTCCCAGCACTGTCACCGTCCATTGGTGTGCGTGAGGTGTGGAGAGGGGCACTCTGCGCGGGACTGCCCGCGCCCCCGCTCCGAACCAGCTACGTGCGCCAACTGCGGCGGGCCGCACCCCGCTTCAAATAGAGAGTGCCCCGTCTTCGTCAAGGAGGCGAAGAACAAACGGGCGGGTACAACCGCCTTAACAAAAACGATTACCCGGCCTGGGACAACCATCCCCCAGGCCCCCACAGTGGACGATAATGAGGCCCCAAGCACCACACTAATGGCGGTGGCGAACGGCCACCAAACTAGAGGCCACCCCCCCTCCACAGGGCGGAGGAAGGGGAAGAGGGGAGGGAGGAGAAGGGGGAAGAAGCCCCCCACCCCCCCCACCCAACAGCAGCGACCAGAGCGGGCCGAACCAGCCAGGAATGGCGCAGGCGACGACACTCGCACCCCGGAGCGAGAGGAGAGCCGCAACCAAAGCGGTGTCCAAAACAAATCAAGTAGGGCGCACACTACTACGTGCGCCCCCGGCCGCTGTAGCAGCGGTGCCCACCCCAGCGATGGGAGTTACTCCCCCCGCTAATTTAGAAGAGCGAAGGGAGTTCACCGCCTGCGCCATCAAGCTCTTGATGGACCTAATACAGGCCATCAGGCAGGGCCAAGACCCTGCCCTGGTGATCCTTGACGGCTTGGCAGCTCTACTAGCTCTCTACCATGCCCCATAAGCCGTTAAGGATTTTAAACTGGAACGCCCGCGGCCTTAGATCTAAGGTCGCCCCCCTCCGCCACCTCCTCAGAGAGCAGGATATTGACGTGGCGCTCATAAGCGAGACGCTACTGGGACCCACGGACAGGGCCGGGTTCCCGGGGTATCTCATTTACAGGAAAGATGAGAAGTCGGCGAACAATCACATTTACCGAGGTCTGGCGGTACTTGTGAGGCGTAGAGTCGTCCATCAGGAACTCCCCGTGCCGTCACTCAGCACACTTTACGCGCTGGGTGTCCAGGTTCACTTGGCCGGCAAGGATCTTAATATCTATGCAATCTACATCCCCCCGGACTAGCCGCTAGACCTAGCCGAGCTACGGGGGCTAATAACTAACACCGCAAACCCGACAATCCTTGCCGGCGACTTCAATAGTAAGCACCCAGCGTGGAATTGTAATTCCACCAATCCCAGGGGAAGACGGCTCTTCGCTGATGCGGAGGCCCACGGGTACACGGTGTCCGGCCCCGAGACACCAACACATTACCCGGATTACGCCCAGTACGCACCAGACGTGCTGGACATCGTGGCCCACAGTGATCTGGACTTCCAGATCACCCAGAGTGTCCTAGACGACGAGATGCTGTCAGACCATCAGCCAGTTCTCGCCGTCCTAGAAGGGGCCCCGACCCGACTTTCTCCTCCAGCGCCACGTCATAAAATAGACTGGACACAGTTTGCAGGAGCGTTGGAAATCACGACGCCCACTCGGCCGATTAACACTGCCGCGGACGTTGACGAGCTAACCACGGAGCTCACCGCCTGCATACAGAGCGCCTTGAAGGCGGCGACAACCACCTCGTCGCAACCACAGGGGGCCCTTCCACCCCTGCCTCTCCCCTTGCACCGCATGATCGCCGACAAAAGGCGACTACGCAGGCGGTGGCAGGCCACTAGATGCCCGACAGTAAAGCGAGAGCTCAACCGTCTCGTGGAGAAGGTGAAGGCCGAGTTACAGGCGCACTCCGCCACGAGCTGGGAGTCAGCAATTGATGCTGCCGAGGGCGACTGGCCGGCCATACACAGATTGTGCCGGCAGCTCACAAACACCCCAGCTCCGGTGCGCCCGCTACGAAACAGCGACGGGGCGCTAAGATACGCTGCGACAGACCGCGCGGAGATCTTTGCCGGACACCTGGAGCGTCAGTTCCAGCCTAACCCGACCACCGACACTGAGCATGTCGCAGCAGTTGAGAAACACCTGAAGGAGTTCTTCGAGACGCCGATAGCTCATGACGAGGACCCGATCTACTTCCCGCCCAGCGCGGTCCGACGCGCCATCCTGCGAACGAAGCCCAGAAAGGCCCCCGGTGCCGACGGTATCACCAACACAGCGCTGCGCCACCTGCCGCACCGCACGGTAGCGGCCTTGGCGCGCCTGTTCACGGGGATACTGCGCACCGGGACCTTTCCCGCTTCGTGGAAGGAGGGGCGCGTCATTATGCTGCCCAAGCCGGGAAAGAATACATCTTTACCGGAGAGCTATCGGCCTATCACGCTGCTGTCGACAGTGTCGAAGGTGTTCGAGCGGCTCCTGCTGCGACACCTCACTCCATACGCTACGCCCAGGCCAGAACAGTTCGGGTTCAGGTCGGAACATAGCGCGACGCTCCAGCTGTCGAGGATACTGCACCTCATGACAGCCACGCTGAACAAGAGGGAACAGGCGGTTGCAGTATTCCTCGACATGGAAAAGGCCTTTGATCGTGTCTGGCACGCCGGTCTTATCTTTAAACTGTCGCAGACGAAGACGCCCCGCCGCGTAGTCAAGGTGATTTCCTCGTTCCTGCAAAACAGGACTGTGAGAGTGGTGGTAGAAGGCACGCTGTCGAGCGCCCGCCCGGTGGCTGCGGGTGTACCGCAGGGCAGCTGTGTCTCGCCTGTGTGTTACTCACAATACACCGACGACATCCCCACCACCCAGGACGCCACGCTCGCGCTGTACGCCGACGACGCCGCATACGTCACGACCTCGCTGAACGCGAGACATGCGGCCGTCAAGATGCAGCGCGCGCTCGACCTGCTCCCCGACTGGCTGTCGAAATGGCGGCTATCGGTGAACGTGAGTAAGACACAGGCGATCGCCATCGGGCGGGGACGCCTCCCACCACCTCTACAGCTCCAGGGGGCCGACATCTCGTGGTCCCCCACGGTTAAATACCTGGGGGTCACGATCGACCGTCGGCTCTCCATGGGCAGTCACGTCCGGAAAGTAGTCGCAAAGGGAAGAGCAGCCCGCGCTCTGCTCTACCCAGTGCTCTCGTCCCGCCTCCCGCTGCGCGCCAAGCTGGGCGTATATAAAACTTATTTACGCCCCATCTTAACCTACGCCGCCCCAGCTTGGCTCGCCCTCACTGGCGAGAGGAACAAGCAAACTCTTCAAGCTCAGCAAAACATCGCCCTACGAAGGATCGCCGGCGCACCTCGCCACGTGAGGAACGATGTGCTGCAGCGGGACTTCCAAATCGAGAGCCTGGAGGAGTTCTGCAGTCGACTCGCGTCGAACATGTTCGCGCGTGCCGACGCCTCCGACTGGCCTCATATCAAGGATATAGCGCCATGGCACGCACGGCCACCCGATGCGAGGCGACTCCCTCGCGACCTACTACCGGACTGACTCCCATGCCCACTGGACTGACCTATGATTAAGTCGCACGCACCTACACGCGACTTAATCATCCAAAACGACTCTACAACACTACACACACTCGGTGCGCGCTGTGTGCTAAGTTAATATAGGCATAGCGCGCACTGAATCCCAGACACGCACGACTCTACATTCGAACAAACTCACGCACCAAGCTGCGTGGCGCAGGTACGCACTTGGGTGCTAACATGGGCGGTGTTACACACACAATGCCGCCCACACACTCACCAACACGACCCCGCGGCCCGGAGCGTGACCGGCTCGACCTGGAAGCGTGACGGGCGGGGGTCAATCACCTACAGATGGGCGCGCCACCAAAGTCGGCTCCCTCGTCGCAGGTCGTTCTTCGCTAGGCCTCCCCTGGGAAACTGGGGGTCCCACCTGGCGGGGTCCGACCGCCGGGGAGTCGCGAAGTAGCGATGAATAGCGTCGCGGCGCTCCCACTGTACTACAATCAAGAATACTTAGCCAAAGTAATGGCAACACAAGGAAGCACCCGTTGTTACGGGTTCCATTCGATACCGCGAGCAGGGGGCGAAGCCCCGATCTCGCCTGCCGCGACCCCCTAGGGGGTCGTAGCGATTATTCCATGCGGACCCGCAGTACAGTGACCAGTTGACTCCAGCGCACACGCGTAGAACGAAGTTGCGGCAAATATTATGTGAATGCTACATAATCAAAATGTCACAGTTTGGTAACAAGGGCCATTATTGACTGGCCTGTTGGTCTAGTGGTTAGTGACCCTGACTGCTATGCCAGAGGTCGTGGGTTCGATTCCCACCCAGAACAAATATTTGTGTGATGAGCATAATCATTTGTTCTGTGTCTGGGTGTAATTTATCTATAATATGTATGCATTTAGAAATATATAAGTATGTTTATCAGTTGTCTAGTACCCATAACACAAGCTCTGCTTAGCTTGGGACTAGACGGCGTTGTGTGATAGTTGTGGAATATTATTATTATTATCTCCTTTATTTTTCTTATAATACATATTTTTGATATTTTTAAATATTTTTTTATAACAAATATATGTAATGAAATGACCTCCTTGGAAATGACATTTCATTTTTTTAATTTTTAAGCTGTGGATACGGGGTGACGTATCATTCAATGACAGATGATGTTTAGATTATTTTGTGCATTTTATTGTTATAAAAACTTGTAGAGAGATAATTAAAGGGATATAATTGCGGAGGCGATATTATTAAACTTTAAATGTCGTTTCTTTGTTTTCAGGTGAGATAAAAGTGTAATTTTAGTTAAACGATAATTGTTATACTGTAAAAGCATGTTGAATAAAACAAATCTTTGTTTTCAGAGAAACAATTTGTGGTTTATTTCGAAAATCCTCATTAAAATCCATTATAAAACGACATTTTTGTTAACTAAAAGAAGATGGACCGGCTGCAATTTGAGTTTACGATGATAGCTTCAAATGATGGCAAATCAAATGTATTAGCCATAACCTCAATATCTACAGAAGAAGGAAAATGTTATGTTTTACCTGATGAGCTGAAGCCGGTGATTCATCATACATATATTGTCAAAATGAATACTTTCTCAAAAATAAAAAATAGTATAAAGAAAAGGTATCAAAGTAGAAAAATATGGATAAAATTGGATGAAGATCTTAAGAAAACATATAGAGATGAGGAAGGTAATATGCAATTTTTAGATCAATATTTAGAAGAAATAAGCACAAAACAACCAATAGACAAAAACGACAATTTGCAACATATCTTGGAAAAATTAATAGAAACTACTACAAAGAAAGAAAATCAACATAACCTAAAACATATTTCAGAGAAATTTATTATTGAAAAATTCACAAGCAAGAACCCTAATGCAATGCAATGGATTGAGAATTTTGAAAAGGAGTGTGAGCGCTTTAATATATCAAAAGATGAAACAAAAATAGATATTGAGATTATTTTTAGAAAAATCTTGTTTGGATTGGTATAGCTCGATGGCCATAAAACTAACAATAAAGGCAGAATGGAATGAATGGAAAGACAAATTTTTAGAAACTTTTAAAAACCGAGGATGGGACATAGTTACATATGCTCTCGCATTTAGATATAAAGAAGGACTACTAATTGATTACGCTATTAGAAAAGAAAGGCTTATGCTAGACATAAACAAATCCATAGACTCCAAAACAATGATAGGTCTTATTGCAACAGGTTTACCTGGGTTTATCTTAAATAGGTTAAACAGAGATGAACTCAATGACACTACTGATTTGTTCAATGAGATAAGAAAATATGAAGGTATGATGTACAAGAAAAACTCAAGTACAATAAAGAGTTGTACATTCCTTTATAAAAATAAAACTAATGAGAAGAAGCCATGTAACACTTGTGAATCTTTGAACAAAGGAATAAGATATCATCCGGAAGAGTCATGTTGGTTCAAGAAAAATAAAAAAGAATCTGAAAAAGTTTTTAAACCCAGAAATGTAAATAACAACTCCATTATTGAAGTAGATATAAATACTGAGAAAAAAAACGAGTAAGTACACCATTAATCAAAATCAAGCTCTTATTAGAAAATAAACTAGAAGTGAGCGGCATTTATGATTCAGGCTCACAGATCTCTTTAATAAATTCAAGACTGATTAAAATAAAAGAAAAAAAGGACAATGAGAATATAGCATATATGAAAACGGTTAATGGTGTTGTACGGTTCGTACACTTGCAAGAGTTGTTGTTGTAGAGGTTGGAGTGCGTAGAGAAAAGATCACTTGGTTTCCGTAAGGTTTATTCCGTAAGAACAAAGAAAACTGTTGACGATTCCTTTCTCTAATGTTAGTCACCGCGTAGCAGTAATTGCACTCATCGATTTATTGTAATGTATGTTAATTTATAGTAATAAAGTGACGCACGTCGGGTGTAAGACCCAGCGTCAGCAAAATGTACTGTTTAAGACTGTACATCTTGGCAACCCCAAAAGGAGAAATAGATCAAAAGAGAAAGGAAAAGCCATCACAAAGTTAAAAATTTAGTAAATTATAGTAAATTAATTAATCAAATTGAAAGGCGATGTTCCTATGCCCAGGTCGAGACTCCAGCCGCAAGTCCTTTGTTGTTTGTGCTGCCGTCGGTGCCGCCCGTGCTGCACCTGCTGCTTGTTGGTACTCTGGTTGACGGATGACTTGAAGTTCGATGTCTTCAGGCGGTGGACTAGTAGTATTGTACTTGGCGTTGTTTGTGCAGTAGTGCGCACAACGGTTCCTTCCAACCACCACAAGCACAGCTATGATGCCGGCCGTCAGTAAGAAGTAACAGATCGCATATTGATGAATGTCGTGATTCGTTATTGCTGGTAGAGAAACTTCATTCTTCCTTTGAGTCGCAAGTTTCTGTTCAATTGTTGCAATATCTTGATTCGTGGCCCTTGACTGAAGGATATTTGGGGCATAGCGATATGTCAAGTTCACTATTTTGTTGATAGATGTATCAAATGTTGGAGCTGTGAGCTCATAATCCATTTTCATGTCGCTGTGGTACTGGCGTTGTGCGTAAATGGTTAAGTCGGTAGATTGCAGTACACATCCTTGAGATAATGTCACTATGCTCGAAGATGAGATGGTTTGTGATGTGACGTCATTGCTACATATGATTCGTAACGAACACGTTTCGCAGCAAATTGCTAGCCAGCTGTTTTGTGTTTGTAACTCTATCCAAGCGTCCTTACATGACGCGTGCTCGACGTCACAAGGTCCGCTGTTACGATGAGATAGCAGTTGTGCCTCACACGGAGCGCTTTTGCTGTGTAGTTCAAATGATGGCAGGTTGTTCCTGCACAAAAAGTTCCGCGATTTTTGTTGCATGCAGTGTTTCAGATCATCTTCGGACATAGATACGTAGATGTTCTTCTTGAAGTTGACCGCAATGTACTTGTTTGATAACTGCACATATGTTGTCTCCTTGGCCATGTTAACCGGTAAGGGTATAGCTTTGTATATGTCAAAGTCTTCGTTAGCTACGAGTGGAATATGAGCTTCGAATAAGAAATAGTTTTCAGTGACTCGTGCTTTCACGTTAATCAGTTTGTAGATATCTTTGATGTTTTCTGTGTAGTTTTCAACTGGTAGCGATAAAGATTTCGGAAGACTTCCGGCTATTTCCGACAGTTTTTGTATCAGACGAACCGGAGTTATCAGATGAATGTCCACATGTCCTTGGTAGACGTTAGTTAGAGTGTTGAACAGCATCTCCTGGAACGTCCTCAAGCTGTTGATCAGTAGGTACGTCGTCAGTGAGGCAGAGTTGATGTAGCTAGTAGCCGTAAGTATTTCCATTTCCGTTTCGATGGATGCTATGTTCATGTTGGTCGAGTTGATGAAGCTATCAATGGAGTTGAATTGACGCTGAATATTGTCTTCGCTTTGCTTCAATACTTGATTCTCAAGCTCCACGATAGTCGTTTGGTTTTTGATTAGCTCAAGTAAGTAGTTTTCGTTAGTCTGCAAAGATTGGATGTCGTTTTGGTATTTCTTAGCAAAGTTTTGGTCCAGTATTCCAAATAAACTATTAGCTATGTAGCCGACTCCGTCGACTAAACCCCGTTTCTTCCTGTTGCTCAAATGTTTGTGGGGATTTATAAGTACAGAGTTGTAGTAGTTGAGGAGTTCTATTTCATGGTTTAGTTGTTCCATAGTAGATCTGCAGTGTTGTAGATTCGTTTTATGACATAAGTTTTTGACATTTTCGAAGTATGTTTGAGTTCGACGAGTTCCTTCCCAATAGTTAGTTAGATTGTAGTACATCATGAGTATCCATTCATCGTGCACTACTTGCATTTTTCCGATCGCGTCGTAGTATATGGGCCGCTCGCGTTCCAGACTTGTAATCTGAGCGGTTGACGACGTTTGGCGCGTGCGATCAGTGGCGCTATAAGATCCAGTTATAAATGTAAACAATGATAACATTGTTATTAGTAACGTTGAAATAGTCTTCTTTGACCTTTGCCGCCGTTGATTGCTCGAGTTCTGTTGAGGCTTACTTTTTGTGTCGTTTTCTTTGACATCTTCAATTTCAGAGTTCAGTGGTAATGGCGATAGTTTTGTTATTGGGCGCTTGATGATTCCAGCTTGAGTCTTGACGGTAGTAACTCGAACATATCCATCAGATCCTGGATGAGTCTCCAGTATACGACCTAAGGCCCATTTTCCCGGCGGTAGATTGTTTTCTTTCACCAGTACTATATCGCCTTCTTTGATATTCCTAGAAGGCTTGTTCCACTTACTACGTGTTTGTAAAGTAGTAAGGTAATCGTTTGACCAGTTTTTCCAGTATTGTTGAAACATATGTTCAGTCAGCTGCCATCTACGACGTAAATCGATGTTATTTACGTCGTTGTAATCTGATAGTGGCATAGACAATATTGGGCTTCCTGTTAGGAAGTGTCCAGGGGTGAGGCAGTTGTAAAACTCTTCTGGATCTTCAGTCAGCGGGCACAGAGGCCTTGAATTCAAACAGGCTTCTATTTTCGCTAACATCGTTATGAACTCCTCGTACGTCAGTTTTTGTTCCCCTAGGACTCGTCGCAGATGATACTTCATGGACTTGACGGCTGCTTCCCACAAACCGCCAGCAGTTGGCCAAGCGGGGGCGTTGAAATGCCACTCCACTTCTAGTTTGGCCAGTTCGTTGAAGAGGTCAGGTTTCAATAGGCGTTTGAACTCTTCGAATTCCTGACGAAGCACCTTTGCAGCGCCGACAAAGTTTGTTCCACAGTCAGAGTACATATGCTTGGGGGTGCCGCGCCTCGCACATAGTCTTTGGAAGGCTGCCATAAACGTTTCTGTGCTAAGGTCGGACACGAGTTCGATGTGAACGGCTTTGGTCACCATGCATATAAATATGGCGACGTATCCCTTGGAAGTTTTCACGCCTCTGCCCTTGTTGTGTTTGACATCTACATGGCCGGTAAAGTCTACTCCTGTGTGCGTGAAAGGTCGGCACGGAGTGATCCTTTGCTGTGGTAGATCCCCCATTAGTTGATAGTCATTCGTCTTGTTGAAGCGATGACAGCGTACACATCTTCGTAGTTGGTTCTTGACAGCCCGGTTACCGCTAACAATCCAGTAACGTTGTCTTATATAGGTCAGCGTCAGTCGAGCTCCGCCATGTAACGTGATTGAGTGAGCTTGTTCTATGAGAAGTTGTGTAAATCGTCCACTTTGTGGTATGATGATTGGATTCTTCATCTCCCCGGATAAGATGGAGTGCTTAAGTCGCCCTCCGACACAAATCATTCCCTCTTTGTTTATAAAGGGATTCAGTTTATAAATTGCGCTTTTCTTCGATACGGTTTCATTTTTTACAAGTTGTTTGTATTCAAAATCGAACTGCAGTCGCTGCGCATGAATTATTACACTTTTACGCGCTGCGCTTAGTTCACTTGTTGTTAGGTACGGAGTTTCCGATTTCGTCCTATTGCGCATATTTGTAATGAAGCGTAATATCCATGCGATGACCCTGTTCACTTGTGTCAATGAACTGCATTTGTTCAATAATTTTGTTATAATGCTCTGTTCGTTGTTTGCTTGTGAAGATTTTTCGATCTGAACGTGATTTATGTAGCCAATGTTCGTTTGGAAAGCGCAGGGAATGTCTTCCGATGGGTCAGGTCTTGATAAGAGTTCGGGGCCTTGCCACCATAGGGTGAAGTCCATTAGTCTGCTTGGTGACAGCCCTCTTGATGCACAGTCTGCAGGATTCTGCTCCGATTTCACATAACGCCACTGTGCAGCAGGAATTATGCTCTTGATCTTTGTAACTCTGTTGGCTACGTATGTCTCCCATCTTGATGTTTCGCCTTGAATCCACGCTAAGACGACTTGAGAGTCTGACCAAGCCCGAGTTGATATGTTATATCCACTGAAGGTTTGCTTGGTTTTCTCCATAAGTTCAGCCAGTAATTGAGCGCCACACAGTTCCAGTCTAGGTAATGTTGTTTTTTGTGTTAGTGGAGCCACCCTTGTTCGAGCTGCTAGTAGAGTTATGATAGGTTGGCCATGTTCGTTGAACACCTTGCTGTAGATGACACAAGCGTAGGCCTTTTCGCTTGCGTCACAGAAGCCTAATAACTCAATACATTTTTGTGTGTCGCCAATCCATCTGTTTATAGTTAGTTGGCTAATGCATGGCAGCTCCGTTTTCAGTTTCAGCCATTCTGATTCGATGGCGCTGGGTACTACGTCATCCCAGCTAAGTTTACTCATCCAGAGTTTCTGGAATAGTAGTTTGGCTTTGACTGTCACTGGGGAGAGCCATCCCAGTGGGTCGTAGAATCTTGATATGGCTGATAATAAGGCCCTCTTCGTCATTTGTTTGCAGTTTTCAGCAGGCCAGTTGAATTGGAAAGTGTCGCTGTTTGGATTCCAGCCGAGTCCTAAAGTTTTGGTTGATTCTTCACCTTTGAAATCGAACATGTGTTGAGTTGAAATTTGATCCTCGTGTAAGTCTTCCACTATAGCTCGGTCATTGGCTGTCCACTTCCGTAAGTTCATGCCTCCTCCTTTCAATAGTTGAATCAAGGATTGTTGCAGCTTTTTCGCTTCCGTAAGTTCGTTATGACCGCTGATGACGTCATCGACGTAACATTCTTCAATGAGAATCTTGGCGGCTTCCGGATGTTTGTGACCATCGTCAATGGCAAGTTGCTTCAATGTTCGCATAGCTAGCCAAGGTGCGCATTTGGTTCCGTAGGTTACGGTGCAGAGCTGGTACTCTTGAAGATGACGGTCTTGTGATTCCCGCCACACAATTCTCTGTAGATGTTTTTGTTCGTTTGATATCCAAATGCAGCGGTACATCTTCTCAATGTCGGCCGTAAAAGCGTATTTGTAAGTTCGCCATTTAAGGATAAGAGCCTGAATATCCTTTTGTAAATTGGCACCTTTTTCCATGACATCGTTCAGACTGAGGCCACTTGTAGTCCGCTGAGAAGCGTTGAATACGACCCTCAATTTTGTTGTTGATGAGTTTTCTCTCAGAACACCGTGATGAGGTAAAAAGTAGATGTCAGTAGGTATTTGAGGCGCAAATTTCATGTGATCCAGATCTGCGTACTCCTTCATGAATTGTTTGTACATTGAGGAAAGTCTCTCATTCTTCTTCAGCCTTTTTTCTAACTGTAAAAACTGCGAAACAGCAATTGTTTTAGACTTCCCTAGTTTTTCTTCGTAGTCTGGAACGAGAGGCATCTTGACGATGTACTTCCCATCAGATGTTCTTCTCACAGTTTCCTTATAAAATTGTTCGCACTGGTCGTCCTTGGGGATATCTTTCGTGTTTTGAATTTCTTCATTCTCCCAAAATTTTGTGAGATCCTCTAGGTTAAATAAAGTAGCGTGGCAGTCAAATGTTTGCTTCATTTTCCCGCATAAAATCCACCCAATTTGCGTGTGTTGTGCAACTGGGGAGCTGTTATCGCCTTTCAGTACCCCCTCTAGGATGATTTCTGAGTATACGTCGGCTCCTAGTAATAGGTCGATTTGCCGAGATATGTTGAAGTCTGGATCTGCAAGTTTCAAGTTTTCTAAGTGCGTCCAGGCGCCTCTCTCGAACGTTCTTGTAGGCAAGTTGTTTGTTAGCTTCGTCAGGATCAGTGCTTGAGTTTCAAAGCTAAAATCGGAGTGAATCGATTGGCAGGTAATTTTGAGTTTCCCCCTGCATTCTCTGGAGACAGAGCCGATTCCCGATACTGATGCGTTTATTCCGCTTCGAGGAAGGCGTAACAATTGCGCAGCGTTCTCTGTTATCAAGTTCACTTGTGATCCTTGATCGAGTAGCGCACGAAGTTTTACGTAAGTCCCATCTGCGGATTTGACCTTTAGCAGGACCGTTGTTAGCAGGACTTCCATGTTGTCTTTAAACAAATGGTTGGATGTTGGTTGTTGAGCTGATGATGAAGGGCGTTGTTCTGTTTGGTTTTTTCTAGTTGACGACGTAATGTTTTGTTTGTCCGAATTGTGCAATAATGTGTGGTGCTTCAAGTTACATTCTCTACATGTTTTCATTGATTTGCACTCGTCACTTCCATGGCTGAACAAACAGTTTTTACATAGCTGCAGTTTCGAAACTGTGTCATTTCGTTTGCCAAAGTCCATTTGAAGGAATTTGCTACATTGGCGAAGTATGTGACTACCGTTGCAGAATGGGCATTTTCCATGTATAGTGTGATAGTTGTTTGTTTTATTTTGATTGACGTTATAGTTATATTTTTTCATCTGATTTTGCTTGTTAGACGTTTTCCAATTGGATGATTTTTCTGAAGCTGCAGGACTTGCTTTTTTAGCTGACTTCATCGTTTCGTATGCCATGAACTGTGTTTCAAGGAAATACAAAAAGTCGTGGAGGTTCTGAATTTCTCTGTGATCTTGGAGTTCCTTCATGTAGTCACTCAAGGTACTGGAGTCCAGCTTTTGTGACATGATGTGCACAATGATAGGGTCCCAAGTTGATGTATCAATCCCAATGTTAGAGATGCCGTTCATGCATTCGGTAATGACGTCATGCATCTTCTTCAGATTGAATGAATCTGCATGTTGTATGATTGGCAGGTTGAGCATATTGTTCATGAATGTGGAGAACTGCAGGCGACGGTTGTCGTAGCGCTGATTTAGTATATCCCAACATGCGTTATAGTTTTCAGTACTGATGGTCAGATGTTGCACCAAACGTTCAGCTTCGCCTCGCAGCTTGGTCTTCAGGTGCTGCATCTTCTGCGCTTTGTTGATCATTGGGTTTTTGTGTATAGCTTCCAGAAAAAGGTCCTTGAAGGAAATCCACTGCCCGTAGTTTCCGGAGAATTCAGGGATTTCCATCTTGGGTGTCGATTGCTGGAAGTGGATGGTGGACCAGATTTTAGCATTGATTTTCTTCTTCAGTTCATCGTATCTCTGTTCGATATCCGTGAACGTTTCATAGTAGTATTCGTTGGATCCTTTCAGCTGGAAGTCTATTTCCCAGTGAAGTTTGTCGATGGGTTCCCATTTCGATTTCAATGTCGTGCAGTGGTCTTCTAGTTCCCATCTTTCTGAGATAGTAGCTACGTCGATCTTGGACATAACACGGTATATTGCATTGAAGTTGCATTCTTGCTTGTTAAGCAAGAGTTGTATGTTGTTGCTGTCATGTTCTGAAGTCCCACCTAGGTCGAACTTCACGTTTTGTTTGCCCAAAGTCGCCAGTTTCTCGATAATGTCCTTTTTAGTTGATACGAACATATCTTGAGTTTTCTTATATATGTCATTCTTGAAGTATTCTATATCCTTATCTTCAAGTTCCAGTAACAGTTGGGCATGCCTGGTTTCGAAGTCTTGCCATTGATTTTCTAGCGACGTCAAGCGTTTCTTCAAGTATTCCATAGTTTTTCGTGATGCGGAATCCTTGCTGTAGTTGACACATAGTGTTTTTATGTTCTCGAAGCATGTTGACTGCAATTCGAGTTTATCCATGTTGATGGCTTCTTGTTGCTAGCGTAGTTATGTAGCTCACGAGAGTTGGCACGTCGTTGACTATGCCAAAACAGCGTTACGTTGTGTTGTGAAGACTACTGCGTTGCTTGTAGTCTTTTCCGTTTCAAATCTTGGAATCGTTTTCTTCCTTGACTTGAAATGGTCACTGGAACTCAGCACCCTTGCGCCTCGGTTACGATATTATGCGACTTCTCAATCTAACTGGGGCGACCCGCTTCTGGGAGACCAGCTAAACCGATCCGCTACCGTAAGGAGACACACAGCACCAAGATCCGGCTCGAAGGACCATAAAATGTACGGTTCGTACACTTGCAAGAGTTGTTGTTGTAGAGGTTGGAGTGCGTAGAGAAAAGATCACTTGGTTTCCGTAAGGTTTATTCCGTAAGAACAAAGAAAACTGTTGACGATTCCTTTCTCTAATGTTAGTCACCGCGTAGCAGTAATTGCACTCATCGATTTATTGTAATGTATGTTAATTTATAGTAATAAAGTGACGCACGTCGGGTGTAAGACCCAGCGTCAGCAAAATGTACTGTTTAAGACTGTACAGGTGTGAAAAAAACAGATGGCTTGATAACAATAAAAATAAAAATATTTGATTTAGAAGAAGAGGTGGATGTATACATAGTAGAAAATGAGTATTTTGATGATTTTATAATCGGATTGGATATGATAAAGAAATTCAAACTAACCCAAAACGAGGACTTGCGGATAGAACAAAAGATAAGAACAAATAAAATAGATGAAATGTCTAAAGATAACAGAAATGAAGAAAAGAATATAAAAACATTAGCAATAAATTTTAATGAACACATAGAAACAGAAGAGTTTGTAAGTATGACAGACCATTTAGATAATGAAAAGAAAATTGAGATCGAGAAAATAATAAAGGAATATAAAACAATTTTTGCAAAGGACAAGTATGATATAGGAACAGTTAGAGATTATGAAGCTCACATAGATTTACTAGTAAATAGATACTGTAGTAAAAGACCATACAGATGTACAATAGAAGATAAATTAGAAATTGAAAAGCAAATATCCATGTTACTAAAGAATAATTTAATAGAAGAATCCTACAGTCCTTTCGCTGCTCCAGTGACATTGGCATTTAAAAAGGGTGAAAATAGGAAATCCCGCTTGTGTATAGATTTCAGGGAACTAAATAAAATTGTTGTTCCACAAGCTCAACCTTTTCCGTTAATAGATGATTTGATTGTTAAAACTAGAAATTGTAAGTATTTTACTACACTGGATATAAATTCAGCATTCTGGGCGATACCATTACGGGTGGAAGATAGATATAAAACAGGATTTGTCACACAAGATGGCCACTTCCAGTGGACCTGCCTTCCCTTTGGCTTGAAAACATCACCAGCAATTTTCCAGAGAATTTTAAGCAATATTCTAAGAAAGCACAATCTCACAGGATACTCCGTAAACTATATTGATGATATTCTGATATACTCGAAAACCTTTGAAGAACATATAAAACACATAAGAAATGTATTAGAGGCAATAATACAAGAAGGCTTTAGATTGAAGTTTACGAAATGTAACTTTGCTTCAGACTCAGTAAAGTACCTCGGCCATGTAATTCAGAACAATTCGGTAAGACCACTAAAAGACAATTTGATCTCGATAAGACATTTTCCAACTCCTAAGACACAAAAGAATATCAGACAATTTTTGGGAAAAATTAACTTCTACCATGAATACATACCAAGAAGTGCAATTATTTTAGACCCATCACATAATTTATTAAGAAAAAATGAAAAGTTTGTGTGGTCAGAGAAGTGTGAAGAATCATTTAATCAAATAAAAAGATATTTATGTTCTCAACCTGTGTTGGAAATATTCGACAAAGACTTACCAATAAAAATCTTTACAGATGCGTCTTTAGAGGGTATCGGGGCAATATTAAAACAGACTCAACTAGACGGTAAAGACAAACCGGTGGCATATTTTTCAAAAAAACTAAACGAATCTCAAAAACGAAAAAAGGCCATATATTTGGAATGTATTGCTATGAAAGAAGCAGTTAAATACTGGCAACACTGGCTAATTGGAAAACATTTCACTATTTACTCAGACCACAAACCTCTAGAGAACATGAATATTAAATGCAGGACAGATGAAGAATTGGGTGACCTCACATATTACCTATCTCAATATGACTTTACAGTAAAATATATACCTGGTAAAGAAAATATAGAAGCAGACTGTTTGAGCCGAAACCCTGTATTAGAATCAGAAGATAACAAGGAGGAACTATTAAAAATAGTTAATTTAATACAAATAAAAGATATAGTTGAAGACTAAGAAAAAAATGAAACAATAAAAGAAAAGAAACAAAATCTACTACATAAAAATAAAATCTATTATAAAAAAATAAAGAAACTTGAAAAAATTATACTCTCAGAAGAATTTAGTAAAAAAATTATAAAAAAGGTGCATGAAGATTTATGCCATATTGGAATCAGACAATTACAGAAAAAAATAAGTCCACTATATACAGCTAAAAACCTAACAAAAAATATCATAAATATTTGTAAAACATGCGAAATATGCATAAAAAATAAATCAAGATGTCAAGGAAAATTTGGGTTAATGTCACAACTGGGACCAGCAACAAAACCATTTGAGATAATGTCAATGGATACTATAGGTGGCTTTGGAGGATCTAGGTCAACAAAAAAATACTTACACCTTTTAGTAGACCACTACACAAGATATGCGTTTATTGTGACTTCAAAAACACAGAACGCAAGTGACTTTATAAAACTAACAAAGAAAGTACTCGAGACAGATGAGATTGGAATAATTCTAACAGACCAATATCCAGGCATCAAATATAAAAAAAAATTAAAAATATAAAAACAGTAGTCCACCGATGTCGGGAGCAGGGTCCAAGCTACCGGTGGTAAGGGCTCCAGAGACAGGAACTTCCTCACAATGCGAGCCGTATCGAGGAGTACTGCCTTCTGTATCTGGCCCTTAATCCAACCGCGCAACGACAGCTTCGACAGATGGTCGTCGAAACTTTTGGCAATAAGACCATTGGCGGTTACGACAATCGGCACAATGATAGCCAAGTCCACATTCCACATGTCGACAACCTCGTGTGCTAAGTCGAAATATTTGATTTGTTTCTCTTTCTCAGCTTTCACGAGATTCTCGTCATGCGGGATAGTGATATCGACTATCATTGCACGGCGCGCTAATCGGTCTATCACCACTATATCCGGCTTATTGGCTACAATAGTCCGGTCAGTAATGATAGACCGATCCCAGTACAAAGTGACATGGTCGTTTTCGAGAACTGGGTCGGGCACATACTTGTAATACGGTACCTCTAAATCCACTAGGTTGTACTTTAAAGCAAGTTGCTGGTGGATAATCCTGGCTTCTTGGTTATGTCTGTGCAAATACTCGTCGTTAGCCAAACGAGAACAACCAGAGATAATATGTCTGATAGACTCACCCGGACGGTGGCATGCCCGACACACGTCAACCGTCCCGTCCTTCATTATATATCTCCGGTAGTTGTTCGTTAAGATAACTTCGTCCATAATCGCACAGACAAAACCTTCAGTTTCCCCAAAGAGGTCACTGAAACGTAACCAGGCCACGGAAGCCAAGAAATCTACATCAGGCTCGCGAAGAGCCCGGAAAAAGCGCCTGTGGAGCTCCTTGCCTTTCCATATTTCCTTGCGGTTATCAGTACCTAGTCATTATTACAGGTTTATGCCAGTCCTCTTTAGCCATGGATAACGGGGTGAGTCCCTTGTCCACTGCGACCACATCTCGGTGCATACCCACATCGGTTTTAAGGAAATATTCTCTGAGGCTGCACACCTCGCGGTTGTGCAGGGTCTTCGCGTTTAAAAAGCCTCGACCTCCACACTTCCGCGGGATGTACAGTCTCATCACCGAGGATCGTGGGTGATGCATCCGATTTGCCGTCAGCAATGTACGGACTCGCCTATCCAGGGCGTCAAGTTCGGTCTGAGTCCATTTGAGTATGCCAAAAGAGTACATTAAAACCGGCATGACCCAACCGTTGAAGGCGCGCACCTTATTTCCGCCCGACAGAAGGCTATTTAACACCTTCTTCAGGCGGCCAAAGAAGCGCTCCTTCAGCGATTGCTTCATGTCAGCATTGTTAATGCCTAAGGCTTCTGACATACCCAAATACTTATAAGTTTATTATTATTATTATTATGTGCCTAAATGCAGTGCAATAAGAGTCACTTTCTGAGCAAGTGTATTGAAATAGTTATTATGATATAAGTGTGTAATGTTAGTAATAACCGCCGACGCGGTATTTAGTCCCGAGCCGTGGCGAGAGTCTTAAGGGAGCCGAGAACGGTAATCATTAATTACTCACGTGTATCATACGACGTTTTTCAAAACACTTGTGATGAAAATAACTTTAAAACTATTAAACTTTTGTGGCGGAAAAAATCTGTTTTCATATGCGTGCACATATTTTTTCTTTTATTTACCTTTCAATATACACCCCGAAATGAATAAAAGGGGGTTGACCAGTTACTCGTTGGGGACGACGCGCACCCATCCTGATACGATACATGTAATAAAATTATGGCACGGGAGAGGTTGCACAAATAGTACATTGTTACACTAGGGGTGAAAGTAACTCATTTCGTCCCGAGAAGGAGTTGGCGGCCGAGCGAAGCGAGGTCGCTAATTCGAGGGGTTAAATGGGTTACTTTCACCCCGAGGTAAACACTGTGCTTTTCATTACGAATACGAGGAAAATAAAAGTAAAATAAAAAGTTTATAAAACCTGAGTCGTCGTACCTATGATTTTAAGTGGGTATCTTTCTTCTGATTTAGGCGGTAAAAGGTATTCTACTACTGCTTTAGCCTCTTCTCTTATGAAATTAGGCGTTAATCACTATTGTAATCTGATAAACAACGTGTTAATACAAATCTCTGTTGTACGGAAATGTAAACAAAATTCGAAAAAACCAACGACTGATTGCCAGTTTCCCGCCATTTTGTTTTTTTTTTCTGTGGCCGGCCAGCTATTCAGCCTCATTAATGAAAAATGAAAAATTAATTGTAATCTTTTATAAATAAAGTATTTTAAAGAAATAGTTGAACAAATAAATCATTTAAAATATAATATTGTTCAATTAATACTTATCTTTAACTTATTTCAATTTTATGTCGCGCTGTGATTGACTGGCTGTATGGAAATTGGAACATGGTTCAATAGATATGTGAAGACAGAACTAGTTTTTTTTTTAATAATTTGACAGCTGTCAGTTGTAAAGTAAAACTCCCTAGGGATGAAAAGTATCACTTTCAGCCCGCTCCTCAGGCAACTTCAGACCTACTTTCAGAGTATGAGTAATGAAAAAGGTTTTTACTAAATTATAGCACGAGTGCGTAATATTAATCAAAATGTCACAGTTTGGTAACAAGGGCCATTATGTATCTAAGTGCAGTGCAATATGAGCAAGTGTATTGAAAAGCACATTATGATATAAGTGTGTAATGGGTGTGATTACCGCCGAGGCGGTAATTAGCCCCGAGCCGAGGCAAGAGTTTTAAGGGAGCCGAGATCGGTAATCATTAATTACTCACGTGTATCTTACGATGTTTTTCAATACACTTGTGAAGAAAATAATAGTTAAACTAGTATTTTTTTCGTAATATGGCGGTAAAAATCTGTTTTCATATTTGCATTTTTTTTTACTCCTTGTGGAAGGCTAAGGTATTTTGATTACATTACTCAGTCTAAGTTTATGTTAAAAGTTTTTACAATAATTGCTTTCGTACTGTCAATAGAATATTTATGTTACATATTCTAATGATTTTGTAGTATTTAATTAATACAGCTGCTGAACTTCACTCGAAAAAATCACGCCTAAAACCGCACGCATCTTAAAATGGTGGCCATACACCACAAAAAAGAAAAAACAATTTTTATTTGAATGTACAATTTATATATTGAATTTTTTTTTTAATAAATAAATCGTTTGTACAAGTTAAAATGGACAAAATTGCATGAAATAAGTGAGTAAGACACTAATTTATATTATTGAACGCAATAATGTTTCTGTAGACAGACAGGGGAGCCAACATTACGGCGAAGGAACTTCTTATGTGAAACGCACTGTCTTGCAGAATCCAGTTGTCATGCCACCAACAACGTAATGGGTGTTTATTTTTTTTCGTGCATATTATGCGTCCAGTAAAATAACATCAATTTATTCCATAAATATCTATATTCTTTCCAACGGATACCAAATGTAATACACTTATGCGCGCATTATTTCAAGACCATAATTATGTACCATATTCTGCCGACCCATCCGAGGAGCTTGCAAAGGTAGTCGAGTACGCCTATGCCAACAATGCCGAGCTTCTCATTGGGTGTGACGCCAACGCCCACCATACCAACTGGGGCAGCACTGACATCAACGACAGAGGTGAGTTGCTTCATGATTTTGTACTAACTAACCGCCTCCAAATAGTTAATGAGGGATGTAAACCGACCTTTGTAACTAGATCGAGGAAGGAAGTTCTTGATGTAACTCTCGCTACTATTCACACTGCCAGGCTGATAACCAATTGGCATGTCAGTGATGAACCATCTATGTCTGATCATCGACTAATTAAATTCGCACTGAATACATCCAACATTTGCGAAACCATCACTTTTAGGGATGCAAAAGCCACGGACTGGGACTTGTACAGAATAAAGCTCCAGGATAGACTCCAAAACTTCCCTAAAACCATACGCTCCCCTGAAACATTGGATTATGCTGTTGCTCAAGTTACGGAAGCCATTACAGCCTCTTACGAAGAGAGCTGCCCTCTAAGAACTGTGAGGGATAGAAAAGTGACGTGGTGGAACAAAAAGCTCGATGTTTTAAGGGAAGAATCACGTAGGTTGTTTAATAAGGCTAAATCGACTGACGACTGGGATCGGTATCGGAAAGCTTTAACTACCTATAATAAAGAAATCCGAAAGGCGAAAAGACTGTCATGGAGGAAGTTCTGCGAGGAGATTACTAAAGTCCCTCAAGGAGCCAGAATCCACAAAGTCTTATCCAAATCGCCTACAAATCAACTGGGATTCTTAAAGAAACCAGACGGTGCCTTCACTGCATCAGCGGAAGAAACCCTGAAACTTCTGGCGTCTACACACTTCCCTGGCTCGGTGATGGCACCAGATAACATCGTACAAAATACTCCTCATATCCGCCTCACCAGGCCTTCAAATGAAGACTGGAGAAGAGCGGCGAGGTATTTTAGACCGAACAAGGTAGAATGGGCTATAGACTCATTCAAGCCAATTAAATCTGCAGGGGATGACGATGTCTTCCCAGCTCTTCTGCAGCAAGGGAAGACTATTCTCATCCCTATTTTAATCAAAATCTTCAGAGCAAGCTTTGCCTGGGGATATATACCAGAGAAATGGACTATGGTTAAAGTCTGTTTTATCCCAAAGGCCGGTAAGAAGGACTACTCTCAACCAAAGTCCTTCAGACCAATAAGCCTTACCTCCTTCCTACTCAAGAGTATGGAAAAGGTTATTGACGAATGCATCAGGGATGGACCATTAAGGGATAACCCTCTGCATCCGAAGCAACACGCTTACCAAAAAGGAAAATCTACAGAAACTGCTCTGTTAGAACTAACAGACAGGATCGAAAGGGCTTTGGAAGATAAACAGATAACCCTATGTGCTTTCCTTGATATTGAAGGAGCTTTCGACAACGTCACCATAGACGCCCTTTCCAAGGGAATGAAGGCGAAAGGGATTGACGAAACAACTACTCGTTGGATCGAATTCATGCTCCTCAACAGAACTATCAGTGTTACCTTACACGGAACTACAAAGAGCTTCAAAACAACCAAAGGGTGCCCGCAAGGAGGCGTTTTATCGCCACTTCTATGGCTACTCGTTGTTGACCAATTGCTGGTTGAAGCCTCTACAAGAGACTTAGATGTACATAGCTATGCTGACGATGTGGTGGCTTGTGTTGTCGGCCCCTGTCACAGCACGGTATCATCTATACTACAGAGATCTCTGAACATTATTAACACATGGTGCACAGAAAACAATTTATCGGTTAACCCGAGTAAAACAACAATAGTCCCCTTTACTAGGAAGCGTAAGTTGGACAAACTTGTAACGCCCACTGTAAAGGGGACTCTCATACCATTCTCCAGCGAAGTCAAGTACCTGGGCGTAACTATCGACCAGAGACTGACCTGGAACACTCACATTAACAATGTGATCCAAAAGGCTAAAATAGCTTTAGGAATATGCTGTCGCTTAGCAGGGAAGAAATGGGGCTTAAACCCTAAAATCGCCCTGTGGTTGTACACCGCCATAGTCAGGCCGATAATAACGTATGCCTGCGTAGTATGATGGAGGAAAACAACTCAAGTGACAGTCATTAACAAACTTAATGGTTTGCAGAGACTTGCATGCCTCATATCAACAGGGGCCATGTCCACAACCCCAGGAGCTGCTCTAAATGCCCTGCTTAACCTACCGCCACTTCATCTATTCATTGCGAAGGAGGCGAAGGCAAGCATGTACAGAACAAACAGCACTGGCAAAGCAAACTGGCGCTCTCAAGCACTGAGATCGCTACACGAATCAGTACTTGAACACGATCAACTAGCTATGACAACAGACGTCATGCTTCCACAGTGTAATTTCACAAGGAATTACACAGTGGAACTGCCGAGCAGAGAGGATTGGTCAAACAACCTCATCACTTGCAAGGCTGGAAGCCTGATCTGGTTTACAGACGGGTCCAAAATGGGTGAGAATGTAGGATGTGGAATATTTGGCATTAGCCCGAAATTCAGCAAAAGCTTGAATCTGGGTAAACATGCTACCATATTCCAAGCGGAGGTATACGCCATTATAGAATGTGTGGAGGCCAACCGTCAACGAAACTACATAAATCAATTAATTCTGATTTACTCAGATAGCCAGGCAGCTCTTAACGCCTTGAACTCGAATACTTTAAATTCGAAACTGGTAAAAGACTGCGTTAACAAACTGAATGACCTGGGGCAAAGGAATAAAGTTATTCTGAGATGGGTACCAGGTCATTCTGGAATCAACGGCAACGAAAAAGCCGATGAACTTGCACGGGCTGGGGCTCAAGGTCATCAGATAGGTCCAGAACCCTTCTGTGGTATCTCAAAGAACCAGGCCATGCAGACCCTTAAGGGCAACTTATTTGGCGATTCAAAAAAGAACTGGTTGGTACAACCAGGTCTGCTACACGCCAAATCTCTCATAGAAGGCTACTCACAAAAACGAACTGCCGAGCTTCTTGAGCTTAGCAGGACGAACATCTGTGCGATAGCCCGCGCCTTAACCGGCCACTGCAAACTAAACAGGCACCAATTTCACATGAAACTGAGTGACACTGATGTTTGCCGGTACTGCAATCAGGAGAGGGAGACGCCTAAGCACCTCTTGTGTGAATGCGGGCCCCTTGTCCACAAACGCAGTGTCCATCTGGGCCGACACATTATTCGCCCGGAGGAGATTAAAACTCTAAAAGCTAGGAGTATTCTGAATTTCTTGGAAGCCTCCGGGCTAAAAGAGTTACTCTAACAAGGTGGCGAGTCACAATAGATCTTTTAGGTCGCAGTGACTACATCCCCTACACTATGGGTGATGCATAGCCCCTTATCTTCTAAATAATAATAATAATAATAACCATATTCTGACTAAATAAATGATTTGATTGATTGATTTGATTGATTGATTGATTGATTGATCATGCATGTAATATTTACAGTAGTAATTAGCATAAATAATTAATTATAAATAAAAAACTCTACTTATTCTCATTTCCTTCGGTGTCCATTTACTACTATCCTTAATAAATGTATTTTTTTAATCAAATAAATCGGAGTAAATAGAAACAAAATAATCATATTAATTAAGTATATTAAAAAACACAACGTTTACACCTAAATTAAATAATGCTATCTTCTCAATATATTAAAATATGATTTGATTTATTTCTTATTTTTTCTGATTACCCTCGATATGAAAAGAAATCCACACTATAGTTTGCGCTTGACCATAAATGCTACTCTACTGCGATGTCAAGCCCCGCGCACATCTCGGTATGCCATTGAACATCGTAACAGGTGCATGCTTGCTTGTGAAAAAAAGATATTTTCGTGTTAAGAGCACGGCGACAGATGAATTTTTCATACAAACGTAATACCACGCTCATTTGCAATTGGAGTATATTTCCAACTTAATATGATGTTATTCGGTTATAGACGATATTTATCTAGGTTCCTACATCTTTCTTTTAAAAAAAAACTTGCCTAAAACGAAATTAAAGCGAATTATAATTCGCACTTTTTTACAACGTAAATGGCATGTTTTCATTTGGCTTTTCCTGTATTAAAAATAACAATATGTCCAATATTCTCAATGTAGGAACACAGATTATATTATCAATTTTCAAATGATAGAAAACAAATTGGAAAAACATTAAGTTTTCATTCATCAATTTTGGTATTACGAAACACGTCCAATTTATCGCAAATTTCCTAGAGTTACTAGTGCTATCGCGGCAAGCGGGATGTCAGTGTCATTGTGTGCGTGCTGTCATTACTTCAGTTGCGTTCATAGGTCGAGTTATAAATATTGTAATATTTTTGACACTATTGACTTAAATAAAATAGTACGTAAGCATTTAAAGTTTAATAAAAGGAATACAGAACTCTTGAGGACATGTCAGACTTTAGCTGACTAAAAGCGCCGTCAAAAACCCCTTAAAAAAAAAGAGTAAAAAAAAAGCGCCGTTGACGATTTGGGTTCGGTCCAGATGGTTACCGGATGGCTGGACGGCGATTCCAAGCCCAGGGTGGCTAGAAATCTGGGTCGAGATCCTGGCTGCTGGGGCGTCAGGGTATCCCCTCGTCCATGCGGCCGCCTTCTTCGCTAGCATTACTGTTTCGCAGAAAGAAGGCTCGGCGCGAGAGGTCGTTGCCACCGATGGCCCCCACGAGAATGCGGCGGTGTTCCACCTAAACGGGGCACATATGTACATCTCTACCGTATGCTCCACCGTATCCTTCAGACCGTCCACACAATGGTGATAACCAGGCGTTTCTTCCGCCTAAATCCGACGCAGGAGCCTCCCGTACTTGCCATGTCCGGTGAGGTTTTGCGTAACGACAGTCGCTGAGACCCTGCCGGAACTGTCTGCCATACAGCGACTTGTCGTGGCAGCGGAATTTCGCCCCGGGATTGCATCTCCACGTGTAAATCATGCATATGCATGCAAAGGACTGTTGCCTCCACATCCCATGGTAGCAGACCTGCAGGAAACCGTGCGGGTATATTGCAGGAAACCGTGCTTTGTCTTTGTATCATTAGGATGGCTAAAACTCCCTGGCATGCGTTCAGCTTGGCAACTGATCACTTTCGCAGCTACGGCGCTCCATAAAGGGCCATGGACCGAACGATGCCTGCGTAGAGCCTCCAGCAGGCGTCTGGATACCCCAGGTTGGACAGGAGCCGCTTGAGTGCTCCAGTCTAATCAAGTTTGAAAGAAAGAAACAAAGAAAAATAATTTATTTGGTACAGCACAAGGCGAAACACAAAATAACCAATAAGTAACACGTTTGGGAACCAGACGTCGGAAGTGCTCCTCAAAATACCATCGGCTGTCGAGGACGAGTCCCAAATACTTTTAAACTTTTGTTGTAATGTATAAACCGGCGGTGGCTCGTTCCGAGGGCCATGAAAACACATGCTCTCGGACTTGTGCAGTGCCACCTCGAGTCCCAACTGCTGGATCCTCTTCATGACTGTTGCAACACTGCGTGAAGAGGCGATGGAACTTCATCGATTCCTCCCTGACGTGGCGGTTAGGCTCAAGGCAACTTGGGTCGAGCCGGACTACAAAGTCTCGCAGATCCTGACTGGACATGGATATTTCTGGAAGAAACTGTATGATATGCGGTTATGTGAGGTTACCGTGTGCTATTGCGGTGATGAGGACGAAAATTTTGATCACGTTCTGTGGCGATGCCCCCTGTGACGAACAGCGACGAAAGATATATATGTAGATGATGGACGGGATCACTTGCTTGAATGAGAGACCGGCTTACTATTGCAATCTCATGGCCTCAAAAGAGTTCGATTACGAATAGCACAGACTAAGGAGTAAGCAGGCAGCGAACCCGTACTGTGTGTTTGTCTTACCCACGTGAGGGGGGACCGTTAGTACGCCGCCCCAGGATGGGGAGAAAGGCAACATGGGGACAAGACGAGGAAATTTGTAAAGGAGTCAAGAAGCGGCTGCGGTGATAGCGCGCTCATATTTATATGGGTGGACTGTGTCCGCAGCCGTCTCATTTCGATTCGGCCCATATGACATGATGTCGGTGGGGCCAAGGCTGGTTGGAAGGTGTTGCAACCCTGCGTTCCGCTAATTCGACAGCCGCCTGGTACGACTCTCCCTTCGTTAGGATCAGCGTGTCGTCTGTATAATAGACCACGCTGACCCCGTTGAGGAGGTCGCATAGCACATAGTATGCAAATATGGCTACAAAAAACGGTGACATAAAAATATAAACTACACTACAACTAGTGGCGGAGCCATGGGCGGATGAGAATGCTCCCCTTTTGACGGGAATAAAGCGTTCATCACACCCTTCATAAACAGGGGCCGGTACTCTGTGTCAGCGGTCCCAGCCCAGGTACGGAGCTTGTTACGCACCATTTCGTAGGGTCGTCCCCACGGGTCTCTGTTTAGAGTCCCCAGCTACACGTCGCGGGCCTCTAGTTTGGCCAGCCGTATCTCCGCTCTGAGGGTGCGCTTCGCTGTTCTTTATTCCTCGTACGCACCTGGTACGGGTGGAGCCGGATCTTGCGGATGGCCAGTTTGGCTTTTGCAGGGAGCGCTCTATTTGGACCGGTGCCGGTCTACTTCATTCGTGTGATCGAGGCCAACCTGAAGGACAGGTTCATTATCTGCCCCGCTCACCGTAGAGAATGGAAACGCCGAGAGATGTCGTGCGGTGTTCCCCAGGGATCGGTACCAAGATATGGGTCGGAATGTTTTGGGACTTGTCCTCGACATCCGTTGGAATTTCGAAGAACACTTCCGACGTCTGGCTCCCAAACTGGACCGGACTGGGGCTGCCCTGAAGCGGCTCCTACCCAACATACAGGTCCTTAGCCCTTTGACGGAGGCTCCACGCAGCATTGTTTGGTCCATGGCCCATTACGGAGCGCCGGTGTTGGCCCCATTGCTGTGAAAGCGACCGGGGGCAAAGCTGAACGCATCCCAGAGGATCATGGCCATCCAAATGGTGCGGGGATACCGCACGTTCTCCAGCGAAGCGACGTGTCTCCTAGCTGGTCTGCCACCATGGGATCTAGAGGCAACAGTCCTTGCACGCATGCACAATTTGCGCATGGAGTTGCAACGCCGGGGTAAAAAACCACTGACGAAGGCGGTCAGAGTACCGGTGGGATCTCGGGGCAAGCCATAATTATGGCGATAAATCCAATCTTTGAGGAGTGGATGAATAGACGTGGAAACATCCTCACCTTCCGCATGACTACACCTCACCTCGTGGTAAGTTTGGAAGAAACGCCTGGCTGTCATCATTGTGTAGACCGCCCGGAGGATAGGGTGGAGCATACGGCGATGGTATTCTCCACTCAGGAGGAGCACTGCCGCCGCGCCGTGTCCTCGTGGGAGTGACCCTGGTACAAGCCATGATCCGGAATGTGTAGGAATGGCAGGTGGTCGGCTCCTTCTACGAAGTAGTTATGTTAGCAAAGGAGACAGTCGTACACGTGAGGGAACATCATTCCTCACGCCCCAGCCACCGGGATCCTGATCCCTTTTTCCAGTCACCGTACTCGCAGGATTGCGGACGGCGAGCAATTTGTATCTCTCCGTCCGGCCGTCCGGTAAACGTCCGTACCGAGCTCGAGACGTCGATGTTGCATAGTGTTCCACTCGCGTCTCGAAGACATGTCAGCAAAACCGTAGGGGCCCAGCAGGTTCGAAGTCTACTGAGGCCAAGGGTTGAGCGAAAGAGAACATCGAGGCCTTGAAACGAAAGAACAGTTTTCATTTCCCTAAAAGTCTGACACTAAAAGAGCGGCAGAAGTCATTGAATAATTTCCCACCTAAAAAAAAAAGCTCTCACCTCCATAACATTTTCTGATTTGACCACAAGAAGACCACCTTGGGCACGCCACAATTATGGCAGTAAGTCCCCTCTTGGAGGCATGGCTGGAAAGACCTCACGGCGCGGGCGTCCTCACCTTCCGCATGACGCAGGTTCTCACCGGACACGTAAGTTCGGTAGGTTCGGGCTGTACCGGATTCGTACGGAAATGACGCCCGAGTGTCGCCACTGTGCGGAACGCCCGGAGGACACGGTGGAGCACGCAGTGGAGGTGTGCCGCTTAGGCGGAGCATCGCGTTGCCCTCGTGGAGGTGATCGGCGGCGGCGATCTTTGGTACAGGCCATGGTTCGGAGCGAGGAGGATCAGTGGCAGGCAGTCGCCTCCTTCTGCAAAGCAGTAATGCTAGCAGCCGCTGCCGGGATTCCGATCCCGATTTCCGGCCACCGTAGGCGCGGGCTTGCGGACGGCGAGCAATCAGTAGCTCGCTGTCCAACCGTCCGGTAACTGTCCGGATCGAGCCCAAGTCATCGACTGCGCGAACTGTTCCCGTGCGCCTCAAGGAGTTGTCAGCAACAGAAGGGGTCCAACCGGGTCGAAGCCTACTGGGGCCAGGGTTAGCTCCGAAAGGTAGCTCAGCCCCAGTACGAAAGGCAACGAAGGAACAGGAGTGGGTTTTTAGTCAGTAAAAGTGTGACACTATCTCCCGCTCCACCCAAGAGCGGGGGATGTCATTAGATGATTTTCCCACCGTAAAAAAAGACCACCTTTGTATGACATATCTGCTATTGTTATCATAATATGTTGAGATATTGGCGCGGTAATAAAATTTCCAAAAAACACATTACTAGTTCGTACATTCACAAACAATTCCCGAAGTATTCGGCAAAAATAAAGCAAATAATGAATATACCTCATTTTACTAACAATAAATTGTAAGACGCTCACATACACACACACAGCTGCATCAATCCGTCACTTGTTTTTGTCAAACAGAGATAGCTATATTCCGCGAACGAATTTTGAATACCGTCAACTTGCAGTTGCGAGTGACATTCGCCGGCCTCTTAAGTGTCGCGGGAGGTGATTATTCTGGAATCGTTCTCTTTCCTATCGTCCGTATTATAACGTGAGTATATATGATTTTGTTAATTACTTAGCTTATTATCAATTTCAATGATTCCCTTCGAAGTTTGGTATAGGTATTAGGTTTGTAATTTTGATATTTTTGAATAAAAACTGAATAAAGGATTTAAACCTCATTACCTTCTTCCTCATTCCGTTCGTTTACCGTCGTTTCTTTAATTTAACAGCATTGCCTTCTGTTTTTTTTTCATTACCTTCGCACACCTCTTCTTTTATTAATTCTTATAGTCCCTCGAACCATCTGGCCGAAATTAAATGGATGCAACTCTCGCACCCGCCTAGGCGGCAGTACGCATATCTGTGCATTTATTTGCGGCCAGCAGGGCCCGGAAAGCGCGCGTCTGACCTTTAAATCTATTTTCTTTGCTAAATATTGATTGATTTACATATGCTATGTTCACTCTGAAGAATATTTAACCACCAATTTTTATGTGTAAAAATGTTTCTAAAGATCCAAGCCGTTTCGAAAGAGTAGGGAAAAGTTGCGAAAAGTTGCGAAATTGCTAAATATTTTTTTTAGACAAAAGTATTAATAGCACGAAAAAATCAAATGTTGATAATGTTGTTCATGAATTTATTATAAACATATATTTTTTTCAAACCTATTAACCTGGCCGTTACCGAGGAGTAGGCTTCAGAAAGTCACTGTTTTATGGCACTTTTCGGGCGCTTGGGCCTTAAAGGCTTCAATATCATTTCCTTCCCTATCGTTCTCATTACCGTCTCAGTTCAATTTTAGAAATATTATCAAATTCAAAGTTACTAATAAAAAGCAAGTAGAAACGACGAAATGTTCAAAGATTATCCATATATTAACGATATTAGTAAGAAAAAACAAAATAATTCGACAATAAATATAAAATGTAGGATTGCTTCGAATTTGCACGAACTACGCGAAACACCCTAATAAAAGTCAAAATCGGATGAACGGACAGTAATAAAAGGATTTCATAATTGTTTAATATTATTTTGAACGGAGTCTGACTGACTCTCGCACTAGATCTTTTGCACACACTCACCAGGACTTTTACACTAAACGAGAAGACTTTCAAACAAGATTCACACTTCGACACAAAACACGTCAAACCTACCAACATCTCGTTTAAAAACGCATTCATCTGGGCCTCTAGTAATGTCGATAAAAATGTATAATATACTACCCGAGCTGTTAAGAAATGAAAAAAAGATTTCTGTTTTTACTAATAAATTAAAAAAGCTATTACTAAGTAAATGCTATTACAGCATAATAAGTCAGACTCTAAGGGAAAATATCTAAGGATATCTAAAGATATCTAAGGGGTCTTTATCGCCCCATTTTACTCTATATCTTTCAAATTCTTTGTTTCTATGATCTCATGTACTTGTTTATCTTCTTTCAGACTTTAGAACAAGTGTTCAGCTCTTTTCCACACCACCCATGAGGTAGAGCTGCAGGCGCGTTTTTTTTATAGTGGTCTCCCCAGTTTTTAGGCCTAGTCCACTTTTGTTATCGCTGAGAAACACCTTAAAATAATACCTTAAGGACGTATTCACCTATTTCGACAAATATCACGGTTTTTCGGGAACCATTATGATGCTCTAGGAATCATAATTATGAGTATATCTTGGTATCAAATAAAAGACAATATATTTAACTCCAGGATGGCATAAAAAAAATATTACGGTCTCATATAAAATTTTCATATATATACGATTTTACCAACGCACTAATACAAGAAAATTACGAAACACAGAGTCTGAGTAGGAACCCGTAACTTAAATCCAGTAAACATTTTTACTTTAAAAAACATAAAATAATACAGCTTATGTAGTCTTCAACACCTATAGCTAATTATTTTGAACCTACATAAATAACTTTATGATTTATGACCAAAATAAAACCACTCTCAATATTTCTTCCTACATTTTTCTTTGAACGCGCGATGTCTAACGTCAGTCCGCGCTCAGAAGCGCTTGTGAACGGATGTCCGTATCGCTCTCTTACAAAAAATAAATACGTCTAAAATGTGTGCCGACTTGTATACTGCGACTGCAAAGACGTGCTACTTTTTCGGTCCGAAATAAAAGTACAAATATCATACTTATTTTTAAAATTGTTATTATGGAGTAATAATGGACTTACTGCTACAGAATGAGTTTTATTCTAAAACAAAGACCAGAAATGGCCAACGGAACTTCATACTTACATAGATATCACAATGTACATAGTTAAGCGACAATAAAAATAAATAAATGGTTCTGAATAGATATGTTAAAAATGGTACCGTCGAAGTGATGATGATGATGGAGCCGGAAGATAGGCACCGGAACTCCGTAGTTAATCAATGTGTCCTAGCCATGTTTGGGCTTATTAGAGTTGTCATGAGATGCACTTTGGCTGTAAGGTACTATGGAACTGATTTGATGATGATGATGGAACCGGAAGTTAGGCACCGGAACTCCGTAATTAATCAATGTATCCTAGCCGTGTTTAGGCTTTTTAGATTTTTCATGAAATGCCCTTTGGCTATAAGGTACTATCGAAGTGACCTGATGATGATTGAGCCGGAAGATAGGCACCGGAACTCCGTAGTTAATCAATGTATCCTAGCCGTGTTTGGGCTTATTAAAATTGTCATGAGATGCACTTTGGCTATAAGGTACTATCAAACTGATCTGATGATAATGATGATGAAGCTAGAAGATAGGCACCGGGACTCCGTAATTAATCAATGTAGTATCCTACCCGTGTTTGGGCTATTTAGAATTATCATGAGATGCGCCGCACTTTGGCTATAAGGTACTCAAACTGATCTGGTGATGATGGATAACCCTATAGTAATCCAATCGGCCGTTGAATTTTGTCATGAACCTTGAAAATCCATAAAAATAATTTGTTCGAGCTTAGAATATAGGTTATAATGACACGTATGACATCGTAGTGCAAGTCGAGTATAGTACAAAATAAAACAATATCTTTTTTTTATATAATGTATAGGCTCGCGTTTGACCACAATCTCACCTGATGGTAAGCGATGATGTGGCCGACGATAGAGCACGCTTGCCTATATCTTCGAGTACCAAGATAAATTAGGACACTTTTCACTACATATTATAAAACAAAGTCCCCCACCGCGTCTGTCTGTCTGTCTATTCGCGATAAACTCAAAATTTACTGCACCGATTATCAAGCAGTTTTCACCATTCGATAGCGTGATTCTTGAGGAAGCTTCTAATATATAATTTGTTAAGTTTTTGTATGTATTTTTGTGTACATTAACGTTATTTGTTGAAGATGTCGGGAAAAAATAAGCCGTCTGGGAGCTTTTAACGCAAACGCTGCCTAAACCCTTTGAGATATAACAAAATAATGTATCGTGGAATTGTGTATCTTATATTGGTCTAAAGAAAAGTCTGCGGTGGCATATGTCTATCTCTTAAGGTTAACATAATATATCCATTTTACTACTTTTAAAAATTGGCATTCATGAAGCATTTATTGGAAAGCTATTTACATAATTACGGTATTAATTCTTATCAAAATAAGTTACTTCGCGTTCAAGACTATACCAGTATCTTTTTTTTTTTTTTTTTTTTTTTATGGTGGGAAAAAATCATGCATTGACATCCCCCGCCCTTGGGCGGAGCGGGAGATAGTGTCAGACTCTTACTGACTAAAAGACCCACCCCGTTCCTTCTAGCCTTCATACCGGGGCTCGAGCGCCCTTTCGAATAACCCTGGCCCCAGTAGGCTTCGACCCGGCTGGGTCCCTACTGTTGCTGACAACTCCTTGAGGCGCGCGGGAACAGTGCGCGCCGTCGACGACTTGGGCTTGGTCCGGACGTTACCGGACGGCCAGACAGTGAGCTACCCATTGCTCACTGTCCACAAGCCCGCGCCTACGTTGGCCGGAAATCGGGATCAGAATCCCGGCGGCGGCGGCGGCGATGACGGCGATAACGCCGTTGCCTGATGCGTTCGGCCTCCTCCTTTGCGAGCATTACTGCTTCGCAGAAGTCGGCGACCGCCTGCCACTCCTCCTCGCTCCGGACCATGGCCTCAACCAAGGCCCGGCGCGAGAGGTCTCCGCCGCTGATCGCCCCCACGAGGGCACGGCGATGCTCCGCCCAAGCAGGGCACACCTCAACTGTGTGCTCCACCGTGTCCTCCGGGCGTTCCGCACAGTGGCGACACCCGGGCGTCACTTCCGCATGAATCCGGTGCAGGAAACTCCCGAACGAACCATGTCCGGTGAGTACCTGCGTCATGCGGAAGGTGAGGACGCCGTGAGGTCTTTCCAGCCACGCCTCAAAGAGGGGACTTACCGCCATGATTGTGGCGTGCCCAACACTGGGTTGCGATAGTCGTTGACGCCATTTCACCATGAGATCCCGCCGGAGCTCTGTCCGCCATGCCGTGACCTGTCGCGGCAGCGGACTTTCACCCCGGCGTTGCATCTCCACGCGCATATCGTGCATGTGTGCAAGGACTGTTGCCTCCAGATCCCACGGTGGTAGGCCAGCCAGAAGGCTCGCCGCTTCGCGGGAGACCGTGCAGTATCCCCGCACCATCCTTATCGCCATGACCCTCTGGCAGGCGTTCAGTATGGACGCCGGTTGCTTTTTCAGCAACGGCGCCCACACCGGCGCCCCGTAGAGGGCCATGGACCGAACGATCCCCGCGTAGAGCCTCCGGCAGGAGGCGTCTGGACCCCCAAGGTTGGGCAGGAGCCGCTTGAGCGCAGCCCCAGCCCGGTTGAGTTTGGGAGCCAGACGTCGGAAGTGCTCCACGAAATTCCACCGGCTGTCGAGGACGAGTCCCAGGTACTTCATCGTCGACCCGACACCGATGTGAACTCCTCCTACCGTTAGTTGGGAACTCAACGGCGGCGCGTTCCGAGACTGGCGACCGTGGAAACACATCGCCTCGGATTTGTGAAGCGCCACCTCGAGTCCCAACTCCTGGATCCTATCAACGACCATCGCAACCCCGCGTGTCGCTAGGGCGACCGCCGCCTGGTACGACTCTCCCTGCGCTAGAACCAGCGTGTCGTCTGCGTAGCAAACCACGCTGACCCCATCAGGGAAGTCGCCGCGCAGCACGTAGTCGTACCCGATGTTCCACAAGGGTGGCCCTAGTACCGACCCCTGTGGAACACCGCACGACATCTCTCGACGTTTCCAGTCTCCCTGGTGACCGGGGTAGACTATAAATCTATCCGACAGATAGGCCTCGACCACTCGACAGAGGTATTCGGGCACCCGGTGGTACCGGAGTGCCCTCCGGATCGTACTCCAGGGCAGGGAATTAAACGCGTTGGCAATGTCCAAGGACACTGCCACGACACACCTGCCCCGGGACACCGCATCCCCCGTCGTGAGGGCTCGCACGCGCATGATGGCGTCCACCGTAGAGCGCATCCTGCGAAAGCCGAACTGTCCGTCCGAAAGGTCCGGCCCCACCCGTGTTAGGCGCCCGACGAGGCGGTTTGCAATGACTCTCTCAAAGAGCTTGCCCACCTCGTCAAGCAGCACAATGGGCCGGTACGCGGACGGAGAGTCCGCAGGGCGCCCCGGCTTCGCTATGAGGACCAGTTTCCCCGTCTTCCAGCAAAGTGGGAACTGGCCCCTCTCCAGGCATGCGCTGAAGAGCCCCCTCAGTCGAGGCCCGAGAGCCTCCATGGCCAGGACCCAGGCCTTTCCAGGCAATCCGTCGGGTCCTGGGGCGGTGTTTTTGGCACTCAGCCTTCGCACCGCCACTCTCATCTCTACCTCGGTCACCTCTGGAGCATCGTCGTCGTCGTCGCTGTTGCGGTCCGCGTCAGACACCGCTGGTGGTGGAGGCGGAGCCATGGGCGGGGGGGAGTGTTCCCCCCGCGCAGGGAACAGAGCGTTCACCGCACCCTCTACGATCTGGGGCCGGAGACTCTGAGTCAGCGGGGGAGCCCAGGGGCGGAGCTTTTCCCGTACCATATTGTACGGGCGCCCCCACGGGTCCGCGTTCAGAGACCCCAGCCACACGTTGCGGGCCTCCAGTTTGGCCCGCTTGATCTCCGTTCGGAGGGTGCGTTTTGCCGCTCTGTATCCCTCATACAGCTCCGCCTCTCTGGCTTCCGCATCCGGCGGGCGGATGCGGCGCCTGCAGTGTCTGGCGTACCGGCGCCGCGCGTGACTGCATGCGTTGCGCAGTGCAGCAATCTCCGGCGACCACCAGCACACCTGGCGCTTAGCTCGCCCTGGACGGACTCGGGGTATTGCCGCGTCGCAGATTTGCGACATGGCCTCCCGGAACCACTCCGCCTCGACGTCTATGTCGACAGGCCTGTCCGGTGCTTGCACCCAGGCCTGTACCGTCGCGGCTTCCAGGAGGAGCTCCCGGTCCATCTGCTTAAGCGCCCACCGCGGACCGCAAGGGCTCTGTCGGACCGGCGCGGCCGAGGTTTCGGCGGAGACGTCCAACCGGATGTACCGGTGGTCGGAGTACGTCTCCACCTCCTCCATAACGCGCCAGTCGACGACACGCGGCGACAGAGCGGGGCTGGCGAACGAGATGTCCACCACTGATTCACCCCGCATCCGCGCCAACGTGGGGACAGAACCCCGGTTCAGGACGACCAGACCCAGCTCCAAAGCCCAGTCCTCCACCATCTGACCCCGTGGGTTCGTGTACCGGGAACCCCAAGCCGTATTCCAGGCGTTGAAGTCCCCGCAAACGACCACGGGGAGGGTACCGAACCCAGTGACGACGACATTTAGCTCCATAAGGGAGACTTGGAGTTCGTCGAGAGATCTGTTCGGGGACAGGTAGACGCCTACCACTGCAAAGTCCCCGAACCGTGCTGCCACGCAGCCCCGTCCCCTCGCAACAGCCTCGAGGGGCGGGGTACCGGCGGCGGCCGACGAGATTAGCGTCACCGAGCCGTCCAGGTCCTGAACCCAGTCTCCACGGGGATGGACGTAGTACGGCTCGGAGACGACGGCGACATTTATCGACCACTGCGCCATGCTCTGGAGCAACAGATCCTGAGCGGGGGCGCAGTGGTTGATATTCGCCTGGAGGAGACGGAATGGGGCCGTTATTGGCAGTCCATCGTCTCCTCCCGAGCCCTTCTAGGGGGCACTGCCGCGGCGGGTGTGACGGCGACTGCGGCGGGTGCGGCGGCGAGAGCGGCGGGTGCGGCGGCGATAGCGGCGGCGGCCAAGGAGGCGGCTGCGGCGGTGAGGACGTCGGCGGGGATGGGCCTACGGGCCCTGCCCTTGGCCTTGGCGGGGGGGTCGCAGGACCTGCCCCCAGCCCGGTGGTTGGCCGGTTTGCCTGCCGCCGCACATGCGTAGCAGTGCGGCGGAGCACGGCATTCTGCGGCCTTGTGACCGGGCTGGCCACACTGGTGGCAGCGGTCGCTGCGGTCCACCTCCGCGGCGCAGTGGGCGCCTACGTGGTGCCCCACTTGGCACCGGAAGCACCGCAGAGGGCTGGGCTCCAGCAGTTTAACCTGCGCGGAGACCCAGCCCACCAAAAGCCGTCGGCCCTCCCCGGTGATGGTCCTGGCCGCCGCAACGGGGCAGCTGACTGTCACCGCTCGCATGCCCGTGCCGTCAGCGCGGATAGTGCCCGCCCGAACCTGATCGGTCGTGCACCCGCCCGCCCCGACGATGGCGGCCACCACCTCGTCCACCCTGACGGAGTCGTCCAGGCCCATAATGCGCATGTCTATGCACTTGGTGGGCCTGGACACTCGGGCCTCCTCCGCATTGAGGGACGCCCTTATTCTTGCGGCTAGGGCATCCGCTGCAGGGCCGCTGGCCGCACCGGGGACCTCAAGGATTCGGGCCCCAGTGACCGTGCGCCTCATGCGGAAGCCTCCAGCAGCTCCGAGCTCGTCAAGGTGGGGCAACACCGCCTGCTTCGCCTTAGCCATGACGTCGTCGTACGTCACGCCCTTCTTTTCCGCCTCAGGCTGCAGCGTAATTACTACAGCCTCGGAATTCGGGGCGCGAAGTCTCGCCGCCATGGCTTGCTTCCTCCTATCCTTCCGCCTCGCGCGCTTTTTGGCCGCCCTGGCCGCCTTGCCCGCCTTCTTCGCGGCGCCGACGATCGTCCATGCACTGCCGGGTTCCTCAGGTGGAGGAGGCGGCGGGCAGGGCCTAGTCGCCGCCGCGGCAGGAGGTCCCGCCGGTTTAGCGGCAGGCACTGCCACTCCCTTTTTCCGCCGTTGCTGCTTGGCCGTCGGCGGCGGTCTCGCGGGCTCCGATGCCGCGGCCCCGCGCCCTGCTTGCCCCGATGGGCCCGCCTTGGGCACAGAATCCGCAGCCGCGGCGGCGGCGTAAGACGGCGCCTTTCGCTGCTGGCCAGAGGCCGCTAGCGGAGGGCGCAGCACGATGCCCTCCAGCAGGGACAGCTGCTGCTGGATGCGCAGCTGGAACTGCTGCTGCTGCTGTTGCAGCTGCTGCTGGAAAGCAGCCAGTTCCTGCCGCACCAGCGTCAGCAGCTGGCTCTCCGGCTCGGGCTGGGCCTGGGGCCGGCTTTGCCCCTGCCCTTGCTTGCACACCCCCTCCGACGGCTCCCGACAGCCACCGCCATTTGGCACTCTTCCCAGCTCGGCCCGGACTTCGGCCCGGAGCTCGGCCCGGAGTTCGGCCTGGAGCTCGCTCCGGAGTCTGGCCACTCTTTTTCGGAGAGAGGTGTCGAAGGCTTCCCTGAGGGACGCGGCGTGCCGTTGGGCCGTCCTCTCCTTCGACGTCTTCTCCCGTTTCCTACTCATGTCACGCAGTAGGGTGACAGCCAGCCTTTGGAGCGACTCCCCGTCCGAGTTCTCCTTGGCCTGCCTCTCGCTGCCGGATGGCTCCGAGAGGTCATTCTGGGCGCCGGTCGCTCCAGGGTGACGCCCATCCGCGGCAAGCCTTTCGGCTCGCTGGGCAGAGGATTCGCCCTTTAGCCTCCCTTTGCCGCGGGCTCGGCCCACACCGCGGCTGCTGGTGGAGATCTTCCTTGCCGAGGGGTTCTCTCCATCAGTATCGGAGGACGGTCTGTCCCTCGGCCTGCGCTTCCTATCGAGACGAGGGTCTCCGCCAGGGTCCCCACCGGGGTCTCCTACGATCACCTCTGCCTCCAAGCATCTACCGGGGTCTCCCCCAGCCTCCTCACTCTCCGAGCCCTCCGAGCTCCTTCCGGATGCCGCGTCGGACTCCGACCGCGCATCACTCTCCGTAGGTTTGCGAAAGAATTTTGAATTATCCATACAGTTCCCACGAGTAATTACATGTTTTACTGGCTCAAATATGTGGTTCGCACTAGAGACTAATTTAGCTACCCATTAGTCAAGCTACCAACCTCCCTCACGGTGCGCCGCCGCTTGGAGGTTTGGGGTAATTTTTTATAGAGGTTGTCTTCCTCGCGGCCCGGGCGGTTAAGCCAGGACCCTCGTCCCCCATCAAAAGTCAGAAACATGACCTTGGACAATCTCTGGGGCTACGAGACTAACGGTGGCAGAAGGAGGAGCAAGCCTTCCTCCTGCCTGCCCGGCGGCAGTGTGAGTGCACACCGAGCCCGCTCTTACTTCGCCACTGTGCCCTCTGCTATAGCAGAGGGACACGCGTCGAAGCGTTCCGACAGACAGAACATTCGCAGACGGCCATCGAGGCCCCTTAGGCAGCAATACCCAAGGGGGTCATTGGCCGCCTCCCAGGGTGCACCGTCCCGCAGACTGGCCTTCGCTCCGGACGTATCCGCAAGGGAAATGCAGCCTGCGGGCACTCGTGGAGGTTTTCTGTCGTGGCACCCCACTATACCAGTATCTGTAAATTATTTTTTGAATCATTTAAATCGGACGTACCATTAGAAAGCTTTCATAAATTTAATAATTCTCAAAATTAAATTCACGAGTTCACGAGTTCCGCTCTTCAGTAGCTACGCATGACGCGGTCACTGATCCTCCCCCCGCACTGTTTTGCCTACTGTTTCTTTAGCTACTAAGCCGAACGACAATAACGCACGACTGATGACTGTGTTTTCTTTTGGAAGTTGTTGAAAAGTTATAATTGCATTTTTGTTTTGTGTTTGTTTTCTTAACTAACACAACACCAACAATATATAATAAATTATTGTAATACAACATTATATAATAATTGTATATGTGAATTAAGGTCGTAAGAACTACGCTGCTCACGCGTGTAAAATGGAGGTCCAAAATTTATGGGAAATAACATTAGGTTACGCCACGCGGGCGAAGCCGCGGGCAAAAGCTAGTGTATTTATAAATCAATTTTTCCTGTTACCATTTTGATATACAAGGAATTAAAGTTGCCACAATATCATGATATCAAATTAACGATGATTTATTCATCTCCCAGTTACATGCTTTAAAATTATTCAGTCCCATACAATCTTTTCACACAAATACAATACAGAAATTGGCTATGCTACAAATAGGGTCTGGATAGTACACATAACAGCTAAATCCGTTGTATATTTTACCTTATAATTATAAAAAAAAAAACTTTTTCCAAAAAAGATATAACCGATTTCACTAGTCAGTGTTAAATAAGGAACAAAAAATATCGAGAAACACCGACTTCCGAAATTAAAATTATTTTGATGGTTTTAGTGTTTTTTTTAGTGAAGTCGGTTATATTTTTTTTGGAAAAAGTTTTTTATTTCACACTTTTTAGTTGTATTACACTTACTTACAGCCAGAGTAACTTTTTCTCATGACAATTCCAATTAACTCAAACCCTGCTAGGATAAATTCAGTGTTTTATTATGAAGCTTCCGTGTCTACCTTGCGGCTCCATCATCATCATCAGATCAGTTTGATAGTACCTTATAGCCAAAGTGCGGCGCATCTCATGATAATTCTAAATAGCCCAAACACGGGTAGGATACATTGATTAATTACGGAGTCCCAGTGCCTATCTTCTAGCTTCATTATCATTATCATCAGATCAGTTTGATAGTAACTTATTGCCAAAGTGCATATCATGACAATTCTAATAAACCCAAACACGGCTAGGATACATTGATTAATTACGGCGTTCCGGTGCCTATCTTCCGGCTCCATCATTATCATCAGGTCACTTCGATGATACCATTTTCAACATACCTATCCAGAACCATTCATTTATTTGTATTATCGTAGTCGCATAACTATGTTTATTGTGATATCTGTGTGAGTATGAACTTCCACTGGCCATTTCTGGTCTTCTTCACTAGTTCCACTTCATCAAATGTAATTTTTTGAGTGTAAATGCTTAAGTCTTTGATGAAAATACCAAAAGAACTATACGGTTGCTTATGATATTGGAGGAGTTTCCTCGAATTCGCCAAGATTCCATCATAAGATCCCGACTTGGTGACTATGGGACCATTTGGGAAGTATACACTTTCCAACAAAAAAAGAATTTTTCAAATCGGTTGGCAAGCAACGAAGTTATGCGCGAACATACATAAAAAAAATCAAACATCCTTTTTAGAAGTCGGTTAAAAATACATAAGTATTCATAGTTTTAACTGTATTTTACGATTAGATCGAATATTAAATTGGAAATACCTACTTGCTTCAGACATCGTACGAGTATTTATTGAGTTTGAAGATTTAATTCATGTCGGAGAGGGGTTGTGCGTTGTACCTAATTGTCTGATAAAATTAATCTCAAATACCCATTTGATTTTGTTAAATATAATATTTTTAAAGAAATAAGCCTGGGAAATAATCGTAGGTTTACAAAGAAATTGGTCGTTATTACCCGTAACGATATGGCAACTACTTATTTTTGTTATACGAGTAGTACTCGAAACTGGATAATCAGGCAATTACATATTGCCATATAGTAATACTGATACTAAAAATCAAACAAGCTTGACTCAATTAATACTTACTAAGAAAAATAAAATAATACCTCAAATATCAAGACATGTTCGGTTAAAGTATAAAATTGAGCGAACAATGGGCTCTATGTGTGCGTGCGCGTAAGGTCGATGTATTGCGACCAAGATACCTAAATTCGAGCGAGTGAATCTTGCTCACGCGTCCTTAAGGGGATGCAACTCGACATACGGTTTTTGATACAACCGCTCTTACGCGATTATGACGTTATTACACATTTTACATTAGATATTTTGGAAACACAGTATATTATATAATATACTGTGTTTCCAAAATATCTATATATACAACTTCCTTTTAGACCTGCTTTTTTTAATAAAATCCCCTTCCCCTCATAAATCCCATTTTCCAAAAAGTGTTGTAACTACCGTTAAAATCGACTTCGTTTTGCATTTCGTGCAACAATTTTGCTAGATTATGCAATTTTTTTCTTTAGATAGACAAGTGAGCCAACATTACGGTGAAGGAACTTCTTGTGTGAAACGCACTGTACTGTAGGCGCCATTGTCATGCCACCAACAACATAATAAAAGTCAAAATCGGATGAACGGACAGTAATAAAAATCAGAAATCAGAAACGTTCATTTCAAATCTATAGACCAGTTACAGGCACTTTTGAATTGTCAAAATATCGGTCAGTCAAACAAGTGAAGATAAATATCACGTTCCAAAGCGTAGATCTCATGGAGAAGAACGTGCAAGAATCTCCATGGACACTCTTTTAAATGATATTTAGTTACATAAATCTTCGTTACATACGAAGATTCCGTTACATATATCTTTTTACTTCTATTATGTGAGCACAATGAAGATAAGTACTGACCGTTATTTGGGCAATGCAAAAGTGCCTGTAGGCACTTTTGAATCGTCAAACTGTCGGTTTTTTTTTTTTTTTTTTTTTTTCGATGGGAAAAATCATCTTATGACAACCCCCGCTCTTGGGCGGAGCGGGAGATAGTGTCAGACTCTTACTGACTAAAAAACCCATCCCGTTCCTTCAAGCCTTCATACCGGGGCTCGAGCGCCCTTTCGGATAACCCTGGCCCCAGTAGGCTTCGACCCTCACCAGGGAGACTGGAAACGTCGGGAGATGTCGTGCGGTGTTCCGCAGGGGTCGGTACTAGGGCCACCCTTGTGGAACATCGGGTACGATTACGTGCTGCGGGGCGACCTCCCTGACGGGGTCAGCGTGGTCTGCTACGCAGACGACACGCTGGTTCTAGCGCAGGGAGAGTCATACCGGGCGGCGGCCGCTTTAGCGACACGCGGGGTTGCGATAGTCGTTGGTAGGATCCAGGAGTTGGGACTCGAGGTGGCGCTGCGCAAATCCAAGGCCATGTGTTTTCACGGTCGCGGCCGTCGGAACGCGCCACCGTCGGGTTCCCAACTAACGGTAGGAGGAGTTCGCATCGGCGTCGGGACATCGATGAGGTACCTGGGACTCATCCTCGACAGTCGATGGAATTTCGTGGAGCATTTCCGACGTCTGGCTCCCAAACTCAACCGGACTGGGGCCGCTCTCAAGCGGCTCCTGCCCAACCTTGGGGGTCCAGACGCCTCCTGCCGGAGGCTCTACGCGGGGATCGTTCGGTCCATGGCCCTCCACGGGGTGCCAGTGTGGGCGCCGTCGCTGCAAAAGCGACCGGCGGCCATTCTGAACGCCTGCCAGAGGGTCATGGCAATTCGGATGGTGCGGGGATACCGCACGATTTCCTGCGAAGGGGCGAGCCTTCTGGCTGGCCTACCACCGTGGGATCTGGAGGCAACAGTCCTTGCACTCATGCACGACATGCGCGTGGAGATGCAACGCCGGGGTGAAAGTCCTCTGCCGCGACAGGTCACGGCATGGCGGACAGAGCTCCGGCGGGATCTCATGGTGGAATGGCGTCAGCGACTATCGCAACCCCGTCATGGGCACGCCACAATTATGGCGATAAGTCCCCTCTTTGAGGCGTGGCTGGAAAGACCTTACGGCGTCCTTACCTTCCGCGTGACACAGGTCCTCACCGGAAATGGCAAGTTCGGGAGGTTCCTGTTCCGAATTAAAGCGGAAGTGACGCCCGGGTGTCGCCACTGTGCGGAACGCCCGGAGGACACGGTGGAGCACACAATTGCGGTGTGCCCTGCTTGGGCGGAGCATCGCCGTGCCCTCGTGGGGGTGATCGGCGGCGGAGACCTCTCGCGCCGGGCCTTGGTCGAGGCCATGGTCCGGAGCGAGGAGGAGTGGCAGGCGGTCGCCGACTTCTGCGAAGCAGTAATGCTCGCTAAGGAGGAGGCCGACCGCATCAGGCAACGGCGCTCTCGCCGCCGCCGGGATTCCGATCCCGATTTCCAGCCACCGTAGGCGCGGGCTTGCGGACAGTGAGCAATGGGTAGCTCGCTGTCCGGCCGTTCGGTAACTGTCCGGACCAAGCCCAAGTCGTCGACGGCGCGCGCTGTTCCCGCGCGCCTCAAGGAGTTGTCAGCAACAGCAGGGGCCCAGCCGGGTCGAAGCCTACCGGGGCCAGGGTTATCCGAAAGGGCGCTCGAGCCCCGGTATGAAGGCTTGAAGGAACGGGATGGGTTTTTTAGTCAGTAAGAGTCTGACACTATCTCCCGCTCCGCCCAAGAGCGGTGGTTGTCATAAGATGATTTTTCCCATCGAAAAAAAAAAAAAAAAGTAGGCTTGCCATTTCCGGTGAGGACCTGTGTCATGCGGAAGGTAAGGACGCCGTGAGGTCTTTCCAGCCACGCCTCAAAGAGGGGACTTATCGCCATAATTGTGTCGTGCCCATGACGGGGTTGCGATAGTCGCTGACGCCATTCCACCATGAGATCCCGCCGGAGCTCTGTCCGCCATGCCGTGACCTGTCGCGGCAGAGGACTTTCACCCCGGCGTTGCATCTCCACGCGCATGTCGTGCATATGTGCAAGGACTGTTGCCTCCAGATCCCACGGTGGTAGGCCAGCCAGAAGGCTCGCCGCTTCGCAGGAAATCGTGCGGTTTTTCCCTCACCATCCGAATTGCCATGACCCTCTGGCAGGCGTTCAGAATGGCCGCCGGTCGCTTTCGCAGCGACGGCGCCCACACCGGCGCCCCGTAGAGGGCCATGGACCGAACGATCCCCGCGTAGAACCTCCGGCAGGAGGCGTCTGGACCCCCAAGGTTGGGCAGGAGCCGCTTGAGAGCGGCCCCAGTCCGGTTGAGTTTGGGAACCAGACGTCGGAAATGCTCCTCGAAATTCCATCGGCTGTCGAGGATGAGTCCCAGGTACCTCATCGATGTCCCGACGCCGATGCGAACTCCTCCTACCGTTAGTTGGGAACCCGACGGTGGCGCGTTCTGACGGCCGCGACCGTGAAAACACATGGCCTCGGATTTGCGCAGCGCCACCTCGAGTCCCAACTCCTGGATCCTACCAACGACTATCGCAACCCCGCGTGTCGCTAAAGCGGCCGCCGCCCGGTATGACTCTCCCTGCGCTAGAACCAGCGTGTCGTCTGCGTAGCAGACCACGCTGACCCCGTCAGGGAGGTCACCCCGCAGCACGTAATCGTACCCGATGTTCCACAAGGGTGGCCCTAGTACCGACCCCTGCGGAACACCGCACGACATCTCCCGACGTTTCCAGTCTCCCTGGTGACCGGGGTAGACAATATACCTGTCCGACAGGTAGGCCTCGACTACTCGACAGAGGTATTCGGGCACCCGGTGGTACCGGAGTGCCCTCCGGATCGTACTCCAGGGCAGGGAATTGAAAGCGTTGGCAATGTCTAAGGACACTGCCACGACACACCTACCCTGGGACACCGCATCCCCCGTCGTGAGGGCTCGCACGCGCATGATGGCGTCCACCGTCGAGCGCATCCTGCGAAAGCCGAACTGTCCGTCCGAAAGGTCCGGCCCCACCCGTGAAAGGCGCGCAACGAGGCGGCTCGCAATCATTCTTTCAAAGAGCTTGCCCACCTCGTCGAGCAGCACAATGGGCCGGTACGCGGATGGAGAGTCCGCAGGGCGCCCTGGCTTCGCGATAAGGACCAGTTTCCCCGTCTTCCAGCGAAGTGGGAACTGGCCCCTCTCCAAGCATGCGCTGAAGAGCCATCTCAGTCGAGGCTCGAGAGCCTCCATGGCCAGGACCCAGGCTTTCCCAGGCAAGCCATCGGGTCCTGGGGCGGCGTTCTTGGCACTCAGCCTTTGCACCGCCACTCTCATCTCTGCCTCGGTCACCTCTGGAGCATTATCGTCGTCGTCGCTATTGCGGTCCGCGTCAGACACCGCTGGCGGAGGCTGAGCCATGGGCGGGGGGGAGTGTTCCCCTCGCGCAGGGAACAGAGCGCTTACCACACCCTCCACGAGTTGGGGCCGGAGACTCTGAGTCAGCGGCGGAGCCCAGGGGCGCAGTTTCTCCCGTATCAATTTGTACGGGCGCCCCCACGGGTCCGCGTTCAGAGACCCCAGCCACACGTCGCGGGCCTCGCGTTTGGCCCGCTTAATCTCCGCTCGGAGGGTGTGTTATGCCTCTCTGTAACCTTCGTACAGCTCCGCCTCTCTGGCCTCCGCATCCGACGGGCGGATGCGGCGCCTGCAGTATCTGGCGTACCGGCGTCGCGCGTGATTGCACGTGTTGCGCAGTGCAGCGATTTCCGGCGACCACCAGTACACCTGGCGCTTAGCACGTCCTGGACGGACTCGGGGCATTGCCGCATCGCAAATTTGCGACATGGCCTCCCGGAACCACTCCGCCTCGACGTCGATGTCGACAGGCCTGTCCGGTGCTTGCACCCAGGCCTGTACCGTCGCGGCTTCCAGGAGGAGCTCCCGGTCCATCTGCTTAAGCGCCCACCGCGGACCGCAAGGGCTCTGTCGGACCGGCGCGGCCGAGGTTTCGGCGGAGACGTCCAACCGGATGTACCGGTGGTCGGAGTACGTCTCCACCTCCTCCATAACGCGCCAGCCAACGACACGCGGCGACAGAGCAGGGCTGGCGAACGAAAGGTCCACCACTGATTCACCCCGCCTCCGCACCAACGTGGGGACAGAACCCCGGTTCAGGACGACCAGGCCCAGCTCCAAGGCCCAGTCCTCCACCATCCGACCCCGTGGGTTCGTGCGCCGGGAACCCCAAGCCGTGTTCCAGGCATTGAAGTCCCCGCAAACGACCACGAGGAGGGTACCAAACCCAGCGACGACGGCACTTAGCTCCATAAGGGAGACATGGAGTTCGTCGGGAGATCTGGTCGGGGACAGGTAGACGCCTACCACTGCAATGTCCCCGACCCGTGCTGCCACGCAACCCCGTCCCCTCGCAACAGCCTCGAGGGGCGGGGTACCGGCGGCAGCCGACGAAATTAGCGTCACCGAGCCGTCTAGGTCCTGAACCCAGCGGGGATGGACGTAGTACGGCTCGGAGACGACGGCGACATTTATCGACCACTGCGCCATGCTCTGGAGCAACAGATCCTGAGCGGGGGCGCAGTGGTTGATGTTCGCCTGGAGGAGACGTAATGGTGTCCTTATTGACATTCCATTACAGTCTCCTCCCGAGCCCTCTGTGAGGGCACTGCCGCGGCGGGAGCGGCGGCGACAGCGGTGGCAGCCAAGACGGTGGCTGCTGCGGTGAGGGTGTCAGGGTGGATGGGCCTGACTTTGCCCTTGGCCTTGGCGGGGGGGTCGCAGGACCTGCCCCCAGCCCGGTGGTCGGCCGGCTTGCCTGCAGCCGCACATGCGTAGCAGTGCGGCTTTGCACGGCATTCAACGGCCTTGTGCCCGGGCTGTCCGCACTGGTGGCAGCGGTCACTGCGGTCCTCTGCAGCGCAATAGGCCCCCACGTGGTGCCCCACGTGACAGTGGTAGCACCGCAGAGGTCTGGGCTCCAGCAGCTTTACCTGGGCCGAAATCCAGCCCACCAACAGCCTTCGGCCCTCGGCCGTGATGGCCTTGGCCGCCGACACGGGGCAGCTCACCGTGACGGCTCGCATGCCCGTGCCGTCAGCGCGGATGGTGCCCGCCCGGACCTGATCGGTCGTGCACCCTCCCGCCCTGACGATGGCGGCTACCACCTCTTCCACCCTGACAGAGTCGTCCAGACCCATTATGCGCATGTCCATGCTTTTGGTGGGTCTGGACACTCGGGCCTCCTCGACGTCCAGGGACGCCCTGATCCTTTCGGCCAGGGCGTCGGCGAGCTCTCCGCTGTCTGCCCCAGGGACCTCCAACATTCGGGCCCCGGTCGCGGTACGCCTCATTCGGAAGCCCCCGGAGGCTCCGAACTCGTCGAGGTGGCCCACCACCGCCTGTTTCGCCTTCGCCATGACTACATCGTAGTTCACGCCTTTCTTTTCCGCAGCTGGCTGTAGTGTGATCACTACAGCTGCGGAAGTCGGGGCGCGAAGACGAGCAGCCATGGCCCGCTTCTTGCGCTCCTGTCGCCGCCTACGCTTTTTGGCCGCCCTTGCCGCCTTGCTCGCTTTCTTCTTGGCGCCGACGATCGTCCACTCGGCACCAGCCGAGGGGTCTTCGGGCGGAGAAGGCGGCAGGCGCGACCTAGTCGCCGCCGCGGCGGGAGGACCCGCCAGTTTGGTGGCAGCCGCCACCCTGCTCTTTGAGGGAGGAGCAGACTTCCCCTGCCGCTGCTGCTGCTTTGCCGCCGGGACCGGCCTCGCAGGCTCCGACGCCGCGGCCACGCGCCCTGCTTGCCCCGAGGGGTCAGCTCTGGGTGTCAAAATGTCGGTCAATCAGACAAGTGAAGCTAAATTGCACGTTCCAAAGGAGAAGAACGTGCAAGAAACTCCATGGACACTCTTTTAAATGATATTTAGTTACATGAATCTTCGTTACATATTTCTTTTTACTTCTATTATGTGAGCACAATGAAGATAAGTAATAAAAATTAAATTGAATAAGTCACTGGCGGCTAAGAGATGACCAGTCTCAACCAACGGCGCCCGTTCACGAGCATGACGCGTGCATCAGCCACACTCAGCTGGTGTGAGACATTTTGAAGGGAGCCAAATGACCCAATAACACGTGTCAACATCAGCGAGACATTTTAGTGACAATAATAAAAGATTTTTCATTAATCATACTCTGAAAGTAGGTCTGAAGTTGCCTGAGGAGCGGGCTGAAAGTGATACTTTTCATCCCTAGGGAGTTTTACTTTACAACTGACAGCTGTCAAATTATTAAAAAAAAAAAAACTAGTTCTATCTTCACATTTCTATTGAACCATGTTCCAATTTTCCATACAGCCAGTCAATCACAGAGAATCATAAATAATGTTATATTTTTAGTGATTTATTTGTTCAACTATTTCTTTAAAATACTTTATTTTTAAAAGATTACAATTAATTTCTAATTTTTCATTAATGAGGCTGAATAGCTGGCCGCCGGCAGAAAAAAAAACAAAATGGCGGGAAAGCGGCAATCAGACGTTGGTTTTTTCGAGTTTTGTTTACATTTCCGTACAACAGAGATTTGTATTAACACGTTATGTTTATCAGATTAAAATAGTGATTTAACGCCTAATTTCATAAGAGAAGAGGGTAAACCAGTAGTGGAATACCTTTTACCGCCTAAATCAGAAGAAAGATACCTACTTAAAATCATAGGTACGACGACTCAGGTTTTACAAACTTTTTATTTTATTTTTAGTTTCCTCGTATTCGTAATGAAAAGCACAGTGTTTACCTCGGGGTGAAAGTAACCCATCTAACCCCTCGAATTAGCGACCTCGCTGCGCTCGGCCGCCAACTCCTTCTCGGGACGAAATGAGTTACTTTCACCCCTAGTGTAACAATGTACTATTCAATCGTCTAATATTATTTTGAACAGAGTCAGGTTCACGGGAATCTGATGTATGCGATACGCATAAGACCCCTTGCAAGAGAATATCTAAGGGGTCTATAATACCCTAGTTTACTTATTTACTATCTCATGCACTTGTTCATCTTCTTTCAGACTTTAGAACAAGTGTTCAGCTCTTTTCCACACCACCCATGAGGTAGAGCTGCAGGCGCGTTTTTTTTTATAGTGGTCTCCCTGGTTTTTAGGCCTAGTCCACTTTTATTGACACTGAGAAATTTAAGCATATTCAGTCTTACAATGCTCCCTCCTGAGACTCAGGTCTTCTCTCTAAGAGAGGGAATGGGCCGTAATCCACTGGTGGCATGGCAGCCAATCACCACGCGAGCCCAGTGCTGTTTGGTTGATGCCATCTCTAGCAAAGGGAATGGGCCATAAACGGACTGCTACTAGAAAACTACGCACTAGTGCACTAGCTTCTGACGTTTTATAAGTGCCCATGTAGGCCTAGTGAAATAAAAATATTTTTAATTTTGAAAAATACTATGCGCAGTGATTGATTGGTATCAATCACTGCTTGTGATTGTCATTTATTTATATACATAAATCAATCAATAGCCTCTACAATATTTCCATAAATTGAGTGAGATTTTGGGACATAAACAAACGCTAATAACTTTGCTGTTTATGAATATTATTTATTGAGACTTTATTTAAACAATAACAGGACCCTTTCTAATAAACCCATTAAATATTGGTATTAATTAAAAATTAGTGGTGTATAAGCGTAGTCAGTATTATAATGTTCCCTCTCCTGAGGCTCAGGCGTTCTTTCTAGGAGAGGGAATGGGCCGTAAGCCGACATGCGGGACCAATGCAGGTTGGTGGATGTTGCACGCCGTCGGACGCATAGCTCACGCGAATATTATGGTAGGGCCGGTCAGATTGGGACTTATTAGGTATTAGGTACAACGGGCTGTTGTCCGCAACTCAACGACTAAAGCGCGTATGTTGCGTACGGGTGGGACAAATGAGTCACTCGATCCACCCCAGCTCCTCAAGAAAGGCCAGCAACGCCTTGGTGTCGCTAACCATTTCACGAAGGTTATCTGGGTTTCCGAAGTACTTTGCCCTGTTTCCAGCGACCACAGGGCAGTTTAGAAGCAGATGAGCTGCGTTTGCGAGGTGCAGAGGTGCGTTTCCTTACCAGATCGCGTAGATATCCGAAGGGAAGTGGCATGATAGGTTCGGGATCCATTGCAGCCATGCTCGAACCCCTTCTGGCGAGTTCATCCGCTGCATCGTTGCCTCGGGAATCGCTGTGTCCTTTAATCCATTGAATGGTTACTTGGTTGTGTTTACCCCTGGTTGAGCCGTTGGTGGCACTCGTATATTAGCCAAGAATTGACTGTGTGACTATTCAGCGCTTGCAGGACAGCCATGCTGTCTGAGAGTATGCGTATTGAGTGGTCCTTAACTTCCCTGGTCGTGACAGCTAACGATGCCATGGAAATGCCCAAGCATTCAGCCTGGAACACTGTGTTATGAACCCCCAAAGGTGTGGCTATGTGGATGTTGAGATCCTCTGAGAAGACACCCGCACCCGTGCCATTACCTGTTTTGGAACCGTCTGTGAAGATCCGCAGCTCAGCAGGACATAGCCCTTCGCAACGGTCATCCTCATGCAGTTGGATTTTGTATTTTTTATCAAAGATAAATTGCTTAGGTATCCGGTCGTTGATTGCTTTGGTTACGGGAAGTTCATTATTGACTTCCACGAGCAGGGCGGTGTGTTGTGTCTGTCTCTTACCCCAGAGATCCAGTGTTTTGAGGTGAACTGCCGCCATCGTTGCTTCCTGTTGTATGAACAAGTGGAGTGAAGGGAGTCCCAGCATGGCCTCGAGCGCTGCAGTCGGAATAGTCCTTATGCATCCCGTTGTTGCCATGCAGGCAAACCTCTGCATTTGTTGAAGTTTGTTTACTGCCGTGGCTAGTTTGGTGCGAGGCCACCACACCACGGCTCTCGGCCGAATTACGGCACTGTATAGCCAGAGTATGATTTTGGGGGATAGGCCCCACCTCTTACCTATCATTTTCCTGCATTGCCAGAAGGTGATACACGCGTTGATTAGCTTATTCTCCAGGTGGGCGCTCCAGTTCAACTTACTGTCTAGGATAACTCCCAGGTATCTGACCTCGTTTGATAGTTGGAGTTCAGTGTTGAACAATTTAGGCAGGTTAAAGCGGCCTAGTGCTCTTTTTTGCGTGAACATGACTAGTTCAGTCTTAGAGGGGTTCACTGACAAATCATATTCCCTGCACCAGCGTTCTACAATGCGGAGTGCTTGTTGCATGAGGTTGCAGATTGTTCCAGTCACCTTCCCCGGTACGAGGATTGCTAGATCGTCTGCATACCCTACTGTGTAGTAACGATTCGCATTGAGTAAAGTGATCAGTTCGTTGATTACCAGATTCCACAGTAGCGGTGAGAGTACACCCCCCTGCGGAAAGCCTCTAGCTCTCAAGGCCAACTGTTGTTCTTCTTCAATGCGAACTACTCGTTTACTCAGCATGTTAGTAATCCATTCAATAAGTACCTGATCCACCCCGTGCTCGGAGAGAGCGGTACCTATGCTGGAGAAGTTCGTTCTGTCGAATGCTCCTTCGATGTCTATAAAAGTGCCCAGGCAGGTACCTTTCTGATGAATTGCTTCCTCTATCTGGCTCACAACCTGATGAAGAGCAGATTCTGTCGACTTACCTGAACTATATGCATGTTGATTACCGTGTAATGGTATTGCTTTTAAGGCTCCATCTCGAAGTTCCCTTTTACATGACCTTTCCATCGTCTTAGCAGGAATGAGGTCAGACTTATGGGTCGATAGGATTTGGCGTTAGTATAGTCACTCTTACCTGGCTTAGGAATGAATATTACTTTTACTTCAGTCCATCCCTTGGGAACGTATCTAAAGGCCAGGCACGCTCTCAATAAGGGCAATAGGCGTGATGCCAGGGGTGTCCCACCCCACTGTAGTAGTGCAGGAAAAACACCGTCCGGACCCGGTGCCTTAAAAGGATGGAAGCTTTGGATTGCCCATTGAAGTTTCTCCAGCGTAATTACCCTGTATGCATATCGCCAATCATCGTCTGTTGGTGTTTGGGTTGCGTCTGGCCAGTCTGTTACCTGTGCGAAAACGCAGTCTGGAAAGTGAGCTTCAATTAAGACGCGTCTAGCTTCTTCAGGAGACGTGGTGAGTGTGTTATCTGGTTTACGGAGCGTGGTCGGCCCAGGGGCATCCTGTTGGGCAAGAATTTTCCTCACCCTGTTCGCTTGTTGGCAGGATTCAATGCTACCACAGAATTTCCGCCACCCTGTGGTACGCCTGTACCTGATGCATTTTTTGTAGCTAGATTTGGCCGCATAGTAGGCGTTCCAGGCTTCATCCGCACATGTGTTCTCATGGCTCTGTTTAGAGCCTTCCTTACCTTGCTGCGTTTACGCTCCAGCTCCGCGCCCCACCAAGGCTGTTTACCCGGTGTGTTGCGCGGGAGAGTTTCTGGGCAGGCAGTATGGTAGCTGTTCAGCAATGCTTCAGTGAGGTAATTAACTTGCGCGTCAATTTGCGTTGAGTCCTGTAGTACCATCGAGTCGCCTGGTGGCGCAAACTTGGATTCTTGGCTGCGACTGTATACGGCTTTATCCGTGTTACGCGGATTACGCCTCGATGGTGTAGGTGGTACACAAACCTGGATGTCGAAGCGGATCTACCTGTGGTCCGAGCAGGAGGCTTTCTTGGAGACATGCCACCCAGTAATCAGTTCCGCCGCTCCTTCTATCGCCAAAGTGAGATCTATGATTGTGCGACTGCGTCTGGTTACAAAAGTTGGTTCTGAACCTGTATTTAGTAGGGATAGGTTAGTAGTAGAATAAGTATTCTACCAAAGCCTTACCCCTTGTATTCTGCGCGTCTATGCCCCACAGTGGATGGTGAGCGTTCGCATCCGTCCCGATTACCACCTCTTCCCCGTTGCTCTCGCAGTAGGTGATTAGGCGGATCAGGTCGTACGGTCGTGTGTAACTTAGCGAAGCTTTGTTAAACAGTGTTATCAGCTTACTACTGAAATTTAACGTACAACATAAACAAGTAAAATGGTTCAGTGTAAAAAATGTAAACTCTTTGTGTCCTTGACAAAAGATGACTTAATAAAATGTAAAGGTGCATGTGAAACGGTATATCACAAAAAATGTGTGCAAGGTAACAGGCAATTCTTGCTGTCGGGTGTTTGTGATGACTGCCAATCAACAAAAAACAGTCCCGTGCAAGCGAAGATTACACAAGATCCAAAACAACCGATAAATCATAATGAAGTACCAGGTGAGAACGTACTGGCTGAAATAAATAAAAAGCTGGAGGTACTTTATAGTGTCGAGAAAAAAATTGCTGATCTTACTGCCAGCGTTGAATTCTATTCCGAAATGTACCAAACTTTGATGGAATACAAAGACGAATCCCAAAAAAAAAATCAAGTCTCTAGAGCAAAAAAATGTGTATCTAGAGAAGTGCAATAAAGCACTGGAAGAAAGAGTACAGGAGTTGGAGATAAGAGAAAACGAAAACAATATAGAATTACATGGTTTGGAGATGCATAATCAAGAAAATATTGAGTCGGTAGTAGTTGAATTGGCTAAGAACTTAAACTTGAATCCAAGTGAAATCGAAGATGTGCAGCGGGTAGGGCGAGAGAAACCGGACGATACAAGACCAAAAATAGTATTGGTTAAGCTCCGATCAAAAAGTGCCCGTAACAAATGGATGTTGGCGAGAAAAGAAAAGAAAATCACCAATAATGTTGTGTACGCCAATGGCAGCGATAGGAAAATATTCATAAATGAGGTTTTACCTAAGTATAAGCGTCAACTTCTATGGACCGTTAGAACCCAGTTAAAGCCAAAGGGGTTCCAGTATATTTGGGTTCAAGACAGTAGTATTCTAGTCAAAAAGAATAGTGAAGAAAAGAAGATTTATAACATTAGATCGGAAGAAGATTTGAAAAAGTTCGAAGATTGTAAATAAATACTCGCGACTAGCGCGGAGAGTACACACTATGTGATTATTTTCAATTATAACATTCGATCTAACAACTAATCTCTGCACTGATTTTGTATTTAAAAGATACTATGACATGCCATCATTAAATAATGATATAACTTTAAATAAAGGCTGTCACCATATTTTTCATTTGAACATAAGGTCCATTAGAAAATATTTTAATGAGTTGCTAGTTTTATTGGAGGAAAATAAATACAATATAGATATCTTAATACTAACTGAGATAAATATCAAGAGAGAAGAACTATCATTTTACCAGATACCGGAATATAATACATACATACATACAAGGGAGACTACCAGAGGGGGAGGAATTTTGATATATGTAAAGAACAGGCTAAACTTTGATGCAAAAATTGTGAAGACGGACGCTTTAGAAACGCTCCATGGCCAGCTTAAAACGGAAAAAAATGTAACGCATATAATTGCTATATATAGACCACCTAGGAAAAATAAAATACACTTTATAGAACAATTGGAGAGAATAGTAAAATCAATCCCTGCACTTGAAAACGTGGTAGTTATTGGTGACACGAATATAGACATTTTGGACGAAGTAGTAAATTCAATTACAACTAAATATAAAAACGCCTTGTGTGAATGCGGCCTACAATGCGTAATACCTACAACAGAGATAACGCGCGAACCGATAGTGAACGGCAACCTACAGACGTCGTGCCTAGACCACGTATGGGTGCGAGCGGGACGCAGTGATTGCGGATCGTCATCGTATGTGCTGGAGACGCATATCTCCGATCATCATGCCGTTGGTTTAGTATTGGCTACGAACGTAAACAAGTCGATTAGTTGTAACAAAACGCGCGACATAATTAGTGATAAACTAGTGAAACAAAAGTTAGATGCATATGATTGGACGCAACTACTCGATATATCGTGCCCGTTATTATTGTTTCAAAAAATACGTACAGTGTTTGATCAAATTTATAATGACAGTAAGTTAAAAATCACTATTTCTACTGAAAGGATAACGCAGCCATGGATTGATAAATGCTTGTATGCAATGTTGTGTCGTAGGGATTATTTATTTAGAGTATGGAAAGCATCACCAAAAAATATGAATAAGCGATTAGAATACACAAAGTTTAGGAATAAGGTAAATAAAAGAGTAATTGAGGCAAAAAATAAATATAAACAAGCCGAATTAAAAAAATGTAATGGGAATTTCAGAAAAATATGGGCAAATATTAACCAGTGGTTGGGTCGGAATAAGACTAGTTTAGATGATGTGATAATTAAATATTTAGGTAGAACTGATGGTATTACTCAAATCTGTACGAATTTTGCAAAAACTTTTACAGAAGAAATACAATGTATTAAACATATTTGTGATGTGAAATTTATAGACCGAAATAATTATGTTAAGCCAATTGAGGTTAGCTTTAGGTACACTCCTGTGAAACCATTAGATATAGAAAAAATAATAAATATGCTGTCGTGTGAAAAGGCACCTGGTTTAGATGGGGTGAGGGTAAAAGACATTAAATACTTACGAAAACAGTTAAGCCCGATCTTAGCTAAATTTATGAACATGTGTTTGTCTAAAAGCGTATATCCTGATGAGTTGAAGAATGCTATTGTTCGCCCTATTTATAAGTCTGGAATTCATCTGGAATATGTTAACTATAGACCCATAGCTATATTGTCTGTCTTTGACAAAATAATAGAAAAATAATTGTTGGTCAAATTAGTAAATTCCTAGAACGTCATAATGTGTTGTCAGACACTCAGTATGGGTTTCGGAGAGGGCGTAGTACTACCTCAGCATTAACGGCGTTTGCTGACTTTGTTAACGATAGTCTGGATTCGGGTAAACAGCTTATAGTACTATTTATTGACTACAAGAAGGCGTTCGACACACTGGATCATGATATATTGCTACAGGCGATGGATGAATGCGGAATACGTGGCCCTACGAACGAATGGTTTAAAAACTATCTGACGAACAGAAAGATAAAAACTATCATAGCTGGTGTGGCTGGTGAGGAGGCAGGTGTGGATCTCGGAGTGCCGACCGGTTCAGTTTTTGGGCCAGTAGGATATATAATGCACGTGAACAGTGTGTCGAATGTTGTAAATAAGTGTCGGGTGTTTATGTATGCAGACGATATGTGCCTAGTGTATGCTTCCAAAGACATACAAGAAGTTCAACAGTGTGTGCAAGAAGACTTTGAAAATATCACCAAGTGGGCACACGACAACGGGATAATATTAAATTTTTCAAAAACCAAATGCATACATATACACTCGCCATACAATCTACGGGCAAAAGCTGTGCACAGAGAGAATCTGGATATAATTGGACACACATACGAATGCTTGCATAAGTTAAAAGCCAATTGCGGGTGTGTAAAATTAGATTATGTCACCTCATTTCAATATTTAGGCCTTAGTATAGAAACTAATTTTAATTGGAAAACACATGTGACCAACATTTGTAATAGACTAAGGTCAGTATTAGTGAAGTTCTATCAATTGAACAATGTTGTGAATAGACGCACGTTATTAATGGTCTACTATGCATTAGCTGACTCAATACTCAGTTACGGGCTTGTTGTGTATGGAAGAACATTTAAAACATATTTACAAGAGATCAAAAATATCCAGATAAGACTGATTAAGTTCCTAGTTAGCAAGCAGGTTAAGAATGAGTGCAGGAGAGATTATGACAAATTATTCTCAGTTTGTAAAATCTTGCCTGTATATATGAAGGTTGACTACTTCTTGGGTTTGGAACATTATTATAATGATTTGTACAAAATTACTGTGAAGAATAAATTTAATACAAGGAGCGTAAGAGAAAAAAAACTTATTCAGCCAAAAGTAACAAATTACTATGGAAAAAGAACGACCAAATATTTAGTGCCACGGGTTTTTAATAAAATAAGCTGCCTCAGAAATAACCACAAACTAAGTAAAGGCGTCATAAAGTCGAGACTAAGGAATTTGTTACTCGAGAGCGGCGGCACTGCATCGGGTGTTTTGGTTGGAGACTCATTGCGTACTACACAGGCAATGAGTTTCGAACTAAAATGACCCGCCAGGTCTGCTACTGTCGAGAAATAAACTCTTCGAGAAAAAAAAAATAAAAATAAATAAAGGCAATTTTGTTAAAAAGTAAAATTTTGTTAAAGGATTAAGCATGTAATATTTATTGTACACACACTGAAACCTACTCATACTTTTACTGTATATGTGTTGCTTTGTCAATAAATTGATTGTAAACGAGCGTTTCTCGCCATCAAACTATAAAGTTTGGCGAGTCAAAAAAATATGTTATACAATTGTTAAAAGTTATGAGAGAAATAAATTTTTTTAAAAAAAAAAAAAAAAGGTCGTGGGGTGGCAGTTCCTCTGCCTCTGGCATATAAACCGAGGCAAAGACAATCGCCATGTTGGTGGCGTAACGCTGTATATTCAGCCTAGCTGCAGAGACAGCTCTGCAACAGGAATCATTTAGTAGCTGTGCTTTAAGGTTACCTGTGATAAAGATGCACGATCTAGGATTTTCATGGTCCATAGTAACGAGGATCTTACCGCCAAGATTGGAGAAACCGCGTATGTGGCCGCCCCTAACCCACGGCTCTTGGATCAGGGCAATGGCCACGTGTTGAACCTCCAGCCACTTGTGTAATTGGGCCGTCGCAGTCTGACTGTGGTGAAGGTTCGCCTGCACGACTTTACAGGTCGAGAAGGACGCCATTGCTGGCAGACCCTTCGTCCCCACCCTCCAGTTCAGTCGCAGCCCGGCAAACAGGTCGCCCTCGTCGAAGTCGCCCCCCCCCCCCCCCCGGGTTCGAAGCTGGGATCTACGTTACGATGTCCCCAGCTTCGACCTCGGGGGAGAGACGGCATCCACGGTGGCTGCGGTGGCGGCTGGCTCTGTCTTTGCAGCAGGGCCATCCGCTGGTGCCTCTGCAGCAGGGTCATCCGCTGGTGCTTCCGGGTTGTTTGGTGGGGGAAGAGTACCCCCTGCCTCCTGCAGCTTGTTCTTTTCATGGTCCCATCCCCGAGGGACGTCGACAAACTTGCCGTTCGGACCCTGGATCTTGACGTACACCGTACTCACCCCCGTTCATCAGGATCGGAATTTGGTCCTCAGGGATGTCCAGCACCATGAACCAGCATGCCTCCTGCTTGTCTGCGTGAATGAGTACCTACCTTCTTACGTCGACCCATGGGTTCTGATAGCAGAGGCCTCGCCCAATGTTCTTCGAGTCCTCGTATACTCCATGGTCGTACCCGCTTCTGGAGCTCCGACTGGCTGCGGACGACTAGCGAGGTGCTAGCCGGGAGAGCCAGTTCAGAGACCGCCTGCTTCAGCCAAGCTAGAATGTGGTCATTGCTGCACCACAACTTAAGGACGCCCCCAGCGTACAGCGGCTTAGTGATTGGGACTTAGCGAGATACTTGAGCGCGTCAGAAAATCATATGGGGAGAAATCATGCACTTAGTAAGAGGTATATTTTTTTTCCGGTGGGAAAATCATCTAATGACATCCCCCGCTCTTTGGCGGAGCGGGAGATAGTGTCAAACTTTTACTGACTGAAAACACACTCCTGTTCCTTCGTTGCCTTTCGTACCGGAGCTGAGCTATCTTTCGAAACTAAAACTGGCCCCAGAAAGCTTCGACTCAGTTGGACCCCTGCGGTTGCTGACAACGTGACAACTCCTTGAGGCGCGCGGGAACAGTGCGCGCCGTCGACAGTTACCGGACGGTCGGACAGCGAGCTACCCATTGCTCGCCGTTCGCAAGCCCGCGCCTACGGTGGCCGGAAATCGGAATCGGAATCCCGGCGGCGGCTGGGGCGCTGTGAGCGCCGTTGCCTCGCATAAGGAGGCTCGCGCCTGCTACTCCTCCTCGCTCCAGACCATGGCCTGTACCAAGACCCGGCGCGAGAGATCGCCTCCGCCGATCGCTCTCACGAGAAGGGGTACATTACAATTTGCAAGGTTTCTTCCCATATGACTCCTTAATATGATGGGGTTCGTTGATGGCAGCCCGTCAGATTAGTTAAAAAAATTGATCATCGAAAAAACTCGAGCGTGTCAGATTAAGTCAAACTTAATTCATGCACAAAAGTGTATTTCAATAATCTGACAATTTGAACGAGGCATAAGCAAATAGCCGAGTCGTAGGGTTAGATTGTAAGGTTCCTGTTAATATTTTGTTATAGAACGTGCAAGAAACTCCATGGACAACGTTTTGAGAGCAGTGGTGATGATATAAATTACACTAAGTAATGCGCCTGGCTGGGTTTGAAACCGCGACCTACAACTCGTAAGTCGGGGCCGTTACCACTCGGCCACCACTGCTCAGATGTAATGTCACCGTAAAATTGTAAATACCGTCAAATTATAAGTCTCAAGTCTATTAATAGTAAAAAAATATTGTTAATATTTTTGGTTATTAAATATACTTTCAATATATTTTCAGATCATTGATAATCAAATGGTTAACTAACCTGGGTTTAAAGAATGTTTTATGTTAAAATTATGTAAGAGCTAGAACTTTGCTTGCTAACGGTACTTTCTTAAAAATTTGCATCAAATAAAGATGTGTGACGAGTTTACAACAACTTATATCTACCTATTATGAATAAATAGTTATTTTTTGTGACGAATTTACAATAAAACGGAATTTACTAAGTGGCTAACACACATTGTGACGAGTTTACAACAACCCACCACAAAATGTTTCCTGTAGGTTTCACACATTTTGTATGAATTCGTCACACACGGTTGGCGTCGGTGACCGCCACATGCTACAAATTACCGCTGCTTGCTTCTTGTGGCCCTCATTGACATATGGCATGACGTAAAGGTTAAACAAAAGGGTTATTATACAAGGTGCAGTTTTAAAACTGCACAATATTTCAGGAGGTTGTAATAAAACTCATAAATAATCATGTAAAAATACGAAACCTGGTCAATAATCAGTAATACTTGCTATTTAATTTTTTTAATTTTAACCGTTTTTCAGAATAACTCTCTAAATACACTTCTTAAAAAAACAGAATCACCCGTTGTGATTCGATTTATCGTACGTCATGTCTCTGTGTGTGTGAGGGCGTCAACCTGTACGAGGCTCCGCCCACTTATTCTACGAAATGTTAAAAACGAATAATTTAGCCTTAAATGTACCTACCTAGTTAAATTTCGATGATCATAATGTAATTTCGTTAATTAACTAATTTTTAAGCATCATTACAATGCGAAAATCTTTTAAAAGTACAAGTTGACGTTGCGTCGTTAGTTATTTACCTATCAGCTGATGAATAAGAGGTTAGGCCAAGGTCAATAAACCTTATGGTGCGTTTACTCGTGGGCCCAGCCCAGCATTACACAAAGGCTAGGATGGCTAGGAATGGCGATTGGCCGAAGCTGATTCGACGTGTAAAGGCACCATTACAAATATCACGTAAGCAATACTTATTCGTGTACCTGCTGCTTAACTTTGAAACTATGATTGCAAGTTAGATGGAACATAGCTTAGCCAAAATAATGTTTATTTATGTTAGCCTTAGTTTTGCTTTATTACTGATACCGTGACTGAGACGCATAATGTTAGTATGTTGTACCTACAAGATGTTGACATGCCCTCTCGGTATGATGAAAGCGAGGCGCGGGATTTAGGCATTAAACAAAACGGACGACGGCGTCTAGTAAGTAGTAGGTAGATACATACCTACCTACATGCAATCGCAGTCGGCGCGTTGTAGGTAATTCATTATCAAGGTCAGTTTTCCGTAATAATTTCGTTTTTTTGTGTGGATTAAATTGGTTGATGTAAAACATCCCTTCCTACTTTTTAACGGGTTGAGGACCGACAAAAATACCTCAAGGTAATTTGTGCTAGTTAAGTAGGTAGGTAGATAGGGTTTTTAATGATTTATCTTACCTGATAGGTAGGTATTTTTGGCATAGTTAAAATTTTTAAATCAACTGATTTACGTTAATCAAATTGATTTGGCTAATAACTTATTTACAAATGATTTTTTTATGTTCACAAATGAAATAAATAAATTACCTAAGTAGGTACCTACTTATGTTACCTGGAGGTATTGTTCAAAGTGTCCACCTTCACAATCCAGGCAGAGTCTAGCACGACGTTGTTGATTTCCTTTTAATTTACGTAGCACAAACACATTTGTTTTCAAAGTTTCGAAAGCACTTATTACCTTTTCACGTAATTGTGTAACACTGGTGATTTCCTTTGCGTACACTAGTCTTATTTTAAAATGGACTTTGGCTATTGGGAAACAGTTCTACGAACATCTCGATAGCCCGAGATACGCTGTCTCCACTGATAGCATACAAGCGGACCATCTCCGTCAATTCTACATTTGAGTATTGGTCCGTCATTTTTTAGCACTAGACACCGCGTACGTAACCGTTAACCGAAGGCGAACCTGAGAGCGCAAAGTGCACGCGTATGCACACGTCGGTGACAACAATTGCACTAAAGTAAATCGATTGATCGATGGCCGCGGGGGCGTGGCTAGGGTGTGTCCGCACGGGACGATGATAGGTGCTTTATTATGAAACTATCATTGCGTGTTTGTGTGTGTGAAAGCGCGGTTATAAGGCAGGTATCAGACTGGCTGCGTTTTAACAAAGGTAGTTCACACATACCGATTTCCATAAATAAGAAAAAAAATAAAAAAAATTACCTACTCATTTTGTTATTGATTCGGGTCGAGAATCACTAACATAATTACCTCCTGAAATTTCTAGCAGCTTCAAACCTGCACCTTGTATTATATTTTTTTATATGGAACTTATAAATTTGTGGCACATCAACTGTGACGAGTTTAACTGCCACCGGCCACATGTGTCTGTCGCGTGCTTCAGCTGTCTTTGTGGCCGATTCTAGCTTCTTGTGGCGGCTTTTGTAGCTGTGGCTTGTGGTCCATGTGCGGCTACACTTAATACTTACCTATAACAGTTGGATTATTAACTCTCGGTGTCAAACTGATGTCAAAGCGATGTTAAACCGATGTCAAAAAGGGTGTTAAACCGATGTCAAAACGGTGTTAAACCGATGTCAAAACGGTGTTAAACCGATGTCAAAACGGTGTTGAACCGATGTCAAAAAGATTTAAACCGCTGTCAAAACGATGTTAAACAGCTGTCAAAACGATGTTAAACCGCTGTAAAACCGATATTATACCGATGTCAAAACGGTGTTAAACCGATGTCAAAACAAAATCAAAATTTTCTAAACCGATATTTTTCTAGATTTCAGGGTTTGGATTGAATGTTCGCGGCTCCGGAACACAAACGGCAATTGAAGAAACACGGGTGGGTTTTAGTCAGTAAAAGACGCGCTCGCGCATGGTCGTCCAAAATTTTTAGATTTTATTAGAATGCACACTCGAACACACAGTTGGCTTGCTCGAGCATCCATTCAATTTTGCGATGAATGATAATAATAATCAGAAGATATTTTTTTCACTGGGCCCGCGTGGTGGATTACAGCCCATTCCCTCTCCTAGAGAGGAGGCCTGAGTCCCAGCAGTGGGAACATTAAAAAAGCTGATGATGATGATGATGATAATAATTTTTTTCAACAATCTCAGAAAATGCTCTGCTCTGCTCTTGGTGTGCGCTGACCCACAGTCTGACACTCCCTTACGCTATGCCCGCTATAAAGCGGGAGAAATTATTTCATGATTTTCTACCAAAAAATAAACTGGACAGGCCTGCTGGAGGTCGTGAGTTCATTTTCCACCCAAGACAAATGTTTGTGTGATGAGCACGATCATTTATTCTGCGTCTTGATATAATTTGCCTATTAATTACGTTTGTATTTAGAAATATACAAGTACGTTTATCAGTTGTCTAGTACCCATTGCATAAACTCTGCTTAATTTGAGACTAAATGGCGTTGTGTGAAAGTTGTGGAATATTATCTATTATTTTCATTATCAAATGTTCATAATAATAAGTACAATGTGTAATAAAATATTTTTTTCTATATGGAGCTGAAACGTGGACGCTGAGGATGCAAGACCATCGTAAGATTGACGCACTGGAGATGTGGTGCTGGAGACGCATGCTTAGAATCCCATGGACCGCGTACCGAACCAATTTATCGATCCTAAAAGAACTCAATATCAAAGAGAGGTTATCGTCGTCTGTGCAAATACGAATCCTCAAGTTCTTTAGGCATATCACCCGTAATGAGGACTCGATGGAACGTTTGGTGGTGCAAGGGAAAGTCGAAGGCAAAAGATCTCGTGGACGCTCTCCAATACGATGGACGGACCTTATCAAAACCGTGACACACTTATCAAAGCTGCCAAACACAGAGCTGCATGGCGTCGTATCGCGAGAGAGGCGGTGGTGCGGGACTCGACCGAGACATGACCACGACCACTCTGTCAAGAGTGTACGACTAAGAAGAAGAGTAATAAAATAAATCAAAAACCTGAAAAAACGTTTTTTAATTTGTATTTATTTATCTTATTACACGTTGTAAATCCTTCCCACATCGAAAGTGACCAGTCATTTTGTGAAACAACGCCATTTTGTAAATTAGCTGGTTAGCTGGCCTTGTCGACGTTTGGCAATATGCCTAAACGATGTTTAGTCATATTGTGAAACTGGACATATTATTCTTCACCTTCTACTTCTGTTGAAAGTTTGGCGTTCTTCTTGACGTCGGTAAACAATTCTCCTGTTCTAAAAATGAATAAAATTGGGGTGTTTGGGGAAGAAAGTGCATTAAAATGTATGTGATTATGTTATGAAACTGATAAAGTGATATATGAGTTATAGTCATATTTTAAATACCTACTGCTTCTGTTCATTAGCAATAGACAAACTTTCGTCAAGACAATCACAGTGTTACCAAAAATTGCACCACCAATACTAATTTTGGTCAGCTAATGATTTAGTAAGGAAAGGCCAATTCTTTCTTTATGATTTGACTATGACTTCCTAGAAAATGGTTTATACATTTCCATTGACTGGAGAGTTTTTACAATGTGGCTACCTTTTCTCGTTACACTTTAGAATAACTACAACACTATAGAATAATAACCAAAG